>CM066585.1:8220000-8415000 GCA_033816785.1 Picus viridis | reverse complement strand
TGTTTCCTGAAAGCAAAAGGATCTTAGTGAGTTTATTGGCTCTTAATATCTTTCGTGGACCTGAAACCTCCTATGTCTGAAAACTGTGTTCTCTGTTCTGGATAGAGTTTTCTCTTTCTTTGTTAATATTTGTGTTTCAGCCCATTCTTGGCCTAAGTCTGAAACATAGAGACTTGGCAAAAGAATTGAAATGTCTTAGGTAAGCACTGATACTGACTTCTAAGTGCCTGAAGGAGTGATTCAAGTGCCTCTTCAATGTCCAGATATGATGACTCATTTCAGCCATCTACTTTTGAAATCTTATACTATTTCTAAAAGGACATCAGGGACTGGGTATTCAAAAAGATGGCAGTTACCCCGATAGCAGAAATTACCTGCTGACTTGAGAATGTCAGAGGATAGATGTATACGAAGACAAAACATTTTTCCATCATTACAGAGGTGCAATGTCAAAACCTGCTTGTATTGGCAAAAGGGTAAGATACATCATCACAGGTCATGTTATCAGCCCAGGGAAGAAATCCTGGCTGTATTACAGATTTCTAGACATGCCTGCTAACAAATAGTACCTGAACTGGCTCTTGAAACTACTGAATGCTGCAAAGTATGCTGGATATTTCAGCTTGCCCCCAGTACAATGGAGCCATGTCAGTTTATACAAGACAATACAAACAATATAACAGGTTGGGACCTTCAAAGTCCAACCCATTTTGACCATAATACAGACTAAGGATATAACTGGGAAGTTTTATTGTGTTTGTTCTCTTCCTTCTTTCACTATTTTCAGCTAACTCTGTGTCTCTGCATCTCTGTTCTCTAATGGCAATTACACAGTATGCTCGACATCTGCTAAACTAACTTACAACTCTTGAATAGCATTAGCTGGAAGATAAAGTGCTTGAAACGTCTGAGTATCTACATGCAAGGTCCCTTCACTGTAATGTCAAAAGAGTATTTACTGCAATTTTGGTTTACTTTTCAAACATACTGTTATTGTTGTGAGGAGTAACTTCATTATCATTGCCAAGCCACCTCCCAGGATATTTTTTAATCAGACTTCTTCATTGTTAGAACTGCAGCTATCTTAGAACCCCATCGTGAGTTTGTTTTGTACCACTGGCTCTCAGTGTTCAAAACAGAAAAAATGGGTTCCATGATGAACTGTTTTCACCTGCTGAGATTCAGCACAGGAACTATTTTCCTTTAGGTAAGACACAGGAGATTTTGCTTTGCCAGTACAAAATACATTGTAGATTATTTCCATGCATACTAGTTAAAAAAGAAAATAAAAAATAAATCAAACCCAACCAAACAAGGATGAAGTCTCTAAGAAGCCATTTGACTAGAAAATAAGACTCCAGAGTCAGCACTTCAAGAAGATGATTCAAATAAAAATGCTTATAGTGTACACCCAGATTTTCTGAACTGCAAAATTACCTGGAGATTCTCTATATAGCTGGGGAGTACCAAGACAGAGACCTATCAGTGTTCACCTGCAGTGCAAGAAATGCAACACCACATATATCACATAGCACCATTCCAGAAATTCAGCATTCACGAGTGTTTTAAGGCTGTTTTAGTGCAAACAGCAGCATTTCCATGCACAGTTTCAGAAACTGTTTTAAAGGAAGTCTGGCAAATATTTTTTAGCAGCAACCTTTGAGCAGTGATTTAGTAACAAGCAGCTACAGAATTTCTTTTGTCATTATTAAGAGACCTAGCTATAGAATATTACTCCAAGAGAATAATAGAGTAAAAATACAAACACAGTAGGTCTGTGCAATATAAAATGTCACCATAAGGATGGAAGAGAAGAGCAGCAAAAAAATCACAGGCAGTTTAGTATTGTATTATTGTATTAAAATCCACAGTCCTGGTTCTAAGTTTTGGTGAATTTTCCATCAATAGTTTCAGCAGTGAATGCAAGGAGGTGTTTGTCCTGATATAACAAATACTGTAACATACAAAGACAATTGCTGTATTTATTTGAACACTTGCTTGAAATGTATATGGAGATTAAGATGAAGTGTCAAGTCTTGACAACGTGACGCAAGCTCAGGGTAAGGAAAGATTTACCAACTCCTATAGTTAAAAAGACAGTGGCAGAAAATGCTTTTAACAAGAGACTAGCATAGGGTTAAAGCCAAATTTTTCTTGAACAGATGATATTTCAGATGGCCACACTATTCCAGATGCATCAATTTCCTTGAAAATCCAATCCATATATGTGCATATGCTGTGCTGGCAGGAGGACTGACTGAAATGGCCAAAACCCAAGAGCTAATATTCTTTTGGCCAGAATAATGCAATTATTATTTTCCTAGCTATCAGTCTAAGCATACAGAGCCATCTGTTATGCAAAGCAAACATACACATCTCAATTACAGAAAATGCAGTTGCCTTGACAGAATTTGGATTACACCACTAACCAGGGCTGTAAAATTTGTTTTAAGCTAGTGTATAATGGATGCCTTTCAGGAGTTTCCTAATTAGCATTTACCTGCTTAAACTAATTATCCATCCTTCTTCTTTACTGGCTTATTAAACTTTGTTGGATACTATGCATAAAACAGATTAATATGAGCATAAGACAATAATAAACATTAAGGTTCCAATTCTTTACTGTATTAGCGACATGGTGGCGCACCAATTTCAAAATCTGAGGTGCTTGATACTAACTCCCAAACAGATTAAGGCATGGATTAAAGTCTATTACAAAACGAGGGACTTTAAAGAGAGACAAGTATACTGATAGGAGTTAGAAACAGCTCTGCTTCCATTTCCACCATTTGGTTTGCTAAAGCCAGCACAAAATAACAATTACTGAACTTATTACAGCCAGTTGCTTGCATGTTCTTTGAGGAGTTAATGAACCTCCATTCAGATTCTCACCAGATAATATTTTAAATTAGTCTTGTTCTGCAACAAATGTTAAATTTCCCCATTTCATTGTTGTTGGGGCACAGCAAAACTGACAGTTGCCAGTGCTAATAGTTGCCTCCCCATAGCAGAACGGGTCCCAATTTAAGGGAGCTGAAATAAATGCTATCTCAGTTCTTATTTTGCTCCTCAGGGTGACTGTAACAGAAGCAGATTATCCTCCTCTGAAAATCATCATGCAAAATCTTTCTGCTGCATTTTTAAGTACAAGCAGGAAGAAGCTCTCCTTCCTAAACATCTCTGAATGATGCAGGATTAGGAATGTGCATCAACAAGCAACTTTTGTCCTGCCTTTCAATCTTAGCAAAACAGTTGTCTGCAAACAAAAAAACCCCATCAATTAAACCCTAAACAATTATATTTTATAAATTTGTCTTTTCAGACTACTGAGCGTTTGTGGAAGCAGCAAAATGTGTCCTTGTTGGAACCCTCCCTGCAAGACATTTTAATGGTCTCTTTCAGCATTTCTTGACTCCAAATGACTCCCTGTCATCGTGTCAGCTCCCTGGATAATGCAGGGTACTCCATAAACATCCAGTAATAGGACACAAGGGAAGTACTATTAGTGTGTCCCTTTCCTATCAGGTATAGAGGTTTAAAGTTCAAAACAACTGAGGAAAGAAATTTCATTTGTTCTCAATAAATTAATAATGATCCTTCACAGCAAAAACTTTTCACGCACAAGTTTGTCTTATCTCCGTGTCCAATCCTGATGGACACCATTTCCAATTACTTCTCAAGATGAGGCAGATGCAAATTTAAATAACTCATTCCATAATCCATGCAACAGAAACATAAACCAAATAAACATTTCTTTCAAAACTATAAACAGAAGAACAAATCACACGCAATTATGTTCTAGGATTGAAAGCACATACTTACTTGGGACAGGCCTAAATAGATGGAGACAGTTTCTGAAATGTATAAAAATTTTCCTTCTTGATTTAGTGCAAATACAAATCCATCCAGGGACTACAGAGTAAGGGGAACAAAAAGAAAAGAAAAGAAAACAAAAAAAAAAAAAAGTGAATAGATTAATAAAAAATTCTAAGTTCCAGATAGAAAGAGATTCAAACAAAGGCAACATGGAACAAATTGAGGAAAATGCTCTGATTTCTGTAAGAATGTTTTCACTTTGAATCCTTAAGACAGTTCCTTTACATTCTGCCTCTATATTAACAAACAGACTATGAGTATATTCCAAAGTTCAAGGACTTATTGAGATGCTTACATCTGCCAATACTGTTTAAAATTTATCTCATTTGCATGACAGCACAAATATAGAAAAATTAAATGGTATTCTGTTATTTTACAAGAATAAATAAATAAGGAAAACAAATAGCCTTCCAGCCAAATGGTATCCAAGAAGTTCCCCCCCCCCTCTAACCCCAGAATCAAAGCAGAGAATTTCCACTTCAAAAAACTGAAAAAGAGAAAATAAAATCCTACCATCATTCAAACCACTATGGACCTCAATAATTTGTTAATTAATTGAGGATTACACACACACACACGAGCACGCACACACACACACACACAACCCCCTTTTCCTTTTGTGAGACAACAAACAAAGCCAATCAGCAGATTACTGTCAAATATGTTTACAGCTTAGGTCTATAGAAATGTTATTAATTTCATCTCGTTGGTGTAAAACTCTAGATCAGGTTTTACTTTGACAGGCTCAAATTTTTGAAGGGCTTTCCACTGCAACTGCAAAAATCAGAATACAACTAACAGATTAATGCCTACCTTTTGAAACATGAGTGCAGTTAATAAACAAAGGACTATATTCTGAACTGACACACAGAGTAAATCACTGCACATCAAGATGGAAATACATCTCTAGGAATAAGAGCAAATCTTCACTAGGGAGAAACTGCCTTTCATAAACTACATGTGCCTTTACTTTTATGCTTTTTTTTTTTATGAGGCTGCTTCCTGGCAAACAAGCTCTCACTATTGCAAAAGTAAAAATCATGAAATTCCATTAATCAGAAATGCTAAAACAACTCAGAAAATAAGAAACAGCCCAAGTGCTGGGATCAACAAGAAACAATTAAAACAAAACAAAAAAAAAATCCCATCTCAAATATCCTCTTTGGAGAAAGGTACAAGTAAAGTAAAAATACAACAAGCATTTGAGAGATCAACTGAGTCTTGGAAGAAAAAATAAGAGATGCAAACAAATTTGATGGAGCTATAGGATGACAAAGTCATGCAATCCTTTTACTCCTTTTCAAACACAGAACAGTGATTTCTGAGCATTTTTAACTTTGGGTGTTTTTTTTTAATCCTTCTGCTTCTTGATTAATTTCTAACACACTGCTGGTAAGGAGCTGTCTTTGGCAAGTGTTCACCTCTCTCTGATGTAGTAGGTGGTGGAATTAGCTCAAAAATCTGTGTTTTCTGAAAAATAATAAACCACATATTGGAAAACAAACCCTCACTAAAGACACTGCATTAAAGAAAGACTCTAATTTATATTTATGAATTAATAAAAATGTAAATTTTCATAGATTTCCTTCATGCAAAAACATTTATATTATGCAAGCCATTTATGGCCTCTTATAAATCATCATCATTTCTTTTCAAATGATTAACATCAGTTCCTTGAATTTTAACATCAATAACAGGTGGAAAATTTGGAACAGTGAAGTTCAAACTTAGATCCATAATAGGACAATTAAAACCTTGACACATCTGATCTCCCCCACTATGTATACTTCTTTTGCTCCTACCCACTTTCCCCATCTGAAAAAGATCAGAAGAGTAAATATTAAAGGTTTCAGCTTTCCTGATGCTATATCCCTTGTTCTTTTGAGGAAATTTAATCCTCTGCTAGAAATAAAACTGAGAACCATCACCCTAATTCCCTGGGCACCTATATAAGTGCTTGCTAGAACACCATTCTCCACGAGCAACAATAAATTGCCATACTGAATCAGACTAACGACCTATCAGCAGTTGTTGGTTTTCCTGGGTCTGACAGTGTGCAGCTAGGTGCTTCAGAACAGTCTTTGAAATATCCATAATGGTTATGTAGGTAATGACAAGCCTACTAGAAGTTTCTTTCCAATCTCATGCTCTTGTTTTGGTTTATTTTTGCTTGTTGGGGGTTGGTTGGTTGGTTGGTTGGTTTTCCTTCGGGAAGGCACAGAATCCTGGCTTAATTATATCTTGAAGACAGAAATGTCACGAGTTATTTGTGCATCACATAAAATCAACTTTCATCTTAGTTTTTTACATATCCTGGCGTTTAGTATGCTCCCCTTGTTCTTTTACTTGAGTTGGAGCACATTTATGATCCGGTCTGCTTAGTGCAGTGCATTACTGTGTAAATATCTGGCAGATCTCTATAGAGTTTTGTTAGAACAGCAACAAACAATTCTCTGAGCCACTGATGGTTTCCCTCCTTCTTTTCTACATGTCGTCTCATCTAGGAATTGAGGTTTCTTAATGACAGAAGTCTGAAGAAAGCTTTTAGTACTGACTATGCAGATATGTTTTCTTCAGTCTTGTTTTGGAGTTGACTGAAACCAGTTCTGCTAGAAGAATACAAACAAATAAAACTATCTGTGGCAAATACAGCTGTACAAAGACATTTGAGTCTTCATGGCTAAAGTTTGGAAAGTCATCAGCAACTGGGAAGAGTGTTAGTGAGAAGTGTTAGACATTGTAAGCACTTGCTGCTTTTCCATGCCATTGACTTCAACTCTCTCACTTAAACAGTTTTAATTCCTTACCCTTATTTTTCTTTCTGGGAGACTATTCCTTACTTTTGCCTCCTAGTTTACTATAGGAGGTGCTATGGGTAAGGCACCTCTATGGTGATGGCAAGGCCAGTGCAGCAAACCCACGACTCCTTTGGCTTCTTGGGTGATTAATCACCTCCAGTCTCAAAGCTGTGCCAGGGGAGTTTAGGCTGGATGTCAGGAAGAAATTCTTTACAGAGTGATTGCCCATTGGAATGAGCTGCCTGGGGAGGTGGTGGAATCGCCATCACTGGAGGTGTTTAGGAGGAGACTTGAGGGGGTAGTTGGTGGCATGGTTTAGTTGATTAGATAGTGTTGGATGATGGATTGGACACAATGATCTCAAAGGTCTCTTCTGGTCGGGTCGGGTCTAGTCTGGTCTAGTCTAGTCTGGTCTGGTCTGGTCTAGTCTGGTCTAGTCTGGTCTGGTCTGGTCTGGTCTGGTCTAGTCTAGTCTACGTCTAGTCTAGTCTAGTCTAGACGTCTAGTCTAGTCTAGTCCAGTCCAGTCCAGTCCAGTCCTACTAAATCATGGTCAGCCCTTCTTCCTCCATTTAATTCCCACCTCCCTGAAGTAATGCTTGGGTACAAATACTGCCCAAATTCAGCATTTTACTCAATAGAGCTCATCGAATTGCATTTTGAAAAAGCCACTGATTAACAGCTAATGAAACAGCTACTTCCATGCCCTGCATACAAAGACATTAAAACAAAAGTGCCAAGCACTAAGCTCAAGCCCTCACACATGAAAAAAACTTTGACAATAAAAACAGGGGGACAAAGAGCCACCACCTTCCAACGCAAGACAGTTCCTCCCACCAGAATGAGGGGGCTGCAATGGAACCACTTTTATGACGGTGTTGTTGTTCCTTATACAGGTCAAACAGTAGTTCTGAAGGACTGTCTCATTCGTTATTCATAGGTATTATTTATGAATATTTATTATTTAAGTAATGCGTGGTGAAATTTTTCAATTTTTCATAAAGCGTGTGTCCTTTGTGCATGCCAAGAGAGCAGCTTCACAGAAGGTGGCAGGCAACACAGCAGAGGTTATGTTATACACTGAGGAAAAGTAGGTGATGCCATTGTATACCACTTCTTTACAAACAGTTTTGTTTTAATGAGAAATTTCTGGAAGTATTAAGGACCGAAAAACCCAATAAGCGTCGTAATAAAAAAACCCAAGGAGGGTACTGGCTTTAGTTAGCTTTCAAATCTCTCTTTTAAAATGAGCATCACAGTGTCATTTCCAGCCAGAATTTCTGAACAGTTTCACTAGCTCAAAAGCAGGTAGGCTTTCTGATTCGGATGTGCCACAGCTATCATACAGAAATAGGGCCTGCAGGCTGGCTCTCCGTACCGTGGCCTGTTTTCATTAGAGCAGAGGTCATGAATATAACGGGAGAGTGTCTTCTGTTGGGAAAATATTCTTAATTGCTTTTTTATTTTTATAAAGGAAGTTGCTTGTCATAAACTCAGTCCTATTCCATCTCGTGTGGCAGCTGAGAAAGGGCTAGGGTGACCCCAAATGCCGATTTAGAGCACAATCCAATTTAAGGAAGACCGGCAACTTCTTGTTTAAACCGACACTTTCTGGGTTTGTGCAAAATGTGATTAAAGCTGAAGTTCCCTAGCACTTTTAATTTCAGAAACCCATTATGTGTTATGCTGTTTCAATCACCACGGGCTAGTTTTTAATTTCTTTTTTCTTTTTTTTTTTTTTTTTTTTTTTTTTTTTTTTTTTTTTAACTGCCCCACTGTTTTCAACAGGCGCCAATTAAGATTCTGGGGTCAAAGGGTTAATTACATCTTCTTACCCACTATGTAGAATTTTCTGATTATTAACCAAGGTTGGATTAAGATGAAAAAGAACCAACACAAATGTTAATGCTTGCCCCTCCTCGAGAAGATTTATCATAATACCATGCTGAAATCTATATGCTTTCTTCAAAGCTGTTCGAGGACGAGGAAACACTGAAATAAACGCTTTAAAGACATGCAAGTATCTGATTTATTGAGCCAGTCTTCTTATTCCTGGAAACTGTTCTAAACTAGCTGGACAGGCCTGATACAAGATTTCCTTTGTCACATAGCAGCAAGTCAATGTGGTAGGCATGAAGGAAGTGAGACTCAGATGTAAAAAGTCACCAGCCACAGCACTTCTGAATAATAACGCCAATAATTATAATTTATATCCTCTGACATCAGAATAAGATGGAAATGTAAAGCAGAGGTTTTTAACCCAAAATACTAAGTGCCTTTTATAGTATTTGTAGGCTAGTGAGATTATTTCCTCTCAGGATATGAAACCCACTGTACCACTTTGACCGGCTATGCACTAATGTATAATGCATTGCACTAAATGGATTTATATTTGTCAGAGGAATTTTGTCCCAGCCATTTTTGCATATTCCCACTACGGGCAAATTTAATTCACTGCAGTCTTACTACAGTGTCCTTCTGGAGAATATCCTCATATTTCATACTATCCATGAAGTCCCTAATTCTTTCCAGTGTATTCCAATGCTGCAAAAAACCCTGTTACCCTGACCTAAACTCCAGTTAGAGTGAAGAATTACCAGTAGGCTAGGTTATTTTAATGACAGATTATTTTAAACTAAGACTTCACCATCTGTTCCACCCCTAATTATGAATGCAAAAAGAACATATTTCACAATTACATCAGTAAAAAAGTAAGATATACATGATTTAAATGCATGCATGTGTTCTTTGTCCAATGCAGCGTGCATCTGTGATGTTTTTCCAATCGTTCAGGGTCTGATCAGGAGACAGGGGCTGGGGAAGGGAATACTCCCCCTGATAAAACAGATTAATTGATATACTAAACTTTTCCTGGCAAACAGATCATCTTAATTAGAATTTTGCACTGTTATGACATAATGATATTATAACCAGAGCTGAACATTAATTTGAGGACAAAGCCTGTCAGCAATTAGACATAGAACATTCAATAACAGCAAAACTATTTTACTCTTTTTTTATTAAGAGAGTCAGTATTGTATGCAATTGACATTTACAAAAGCAAACAGTCCCTCTGTTATAATAAACATATCACTGCATAATTTATTTATTGTGTTACAGCATGCCTTAAAAAAAAAAAAAACACCACCACAAAACACCACAATGAAAAAGTTTCATTTGAATATGGCAACCTTTCTTGGATGGGGAGGTTAAAATGAAATAATAGGCATAAAGGGTGGCTAACTGAAACCTGATTCAAAGCCCCAGTGCACATCTACTGTGCTCCAGCTGTTAGGATATTGGAGCAATATCCTCCAGCAACACCAAGAAACATACAAAAGCATAACTACATGGTAATGAAAACCAAGGTCAAATCTTGTACCTAAGTACTGCAAGACAACTGGGGTATTTCTCCTGAAAATAGCATTTTACATGGGATGTATTTGATAAACATGAATAAAAATGAGCTTGATCCTCCGCTGACATACACACCAAAAAACCCACCCCAAAACTCTAAAAGCTTTATACCTTCTCTTTAGTCTTTTTGATCCCTGGCAGAAAACAAAATAAAACAAAATAAACACCCAAATAAAATAAAAAGGCATAGGATTTATTGCGGTGTTCCTTGGGCTACAAGCTTTTTACGACTGAGTAAAACCTCCAGCATCAAGCACATAGAAACCCCTGTTTCCAAACCTCAAACCACTGCCATTTTTTCAATTACAGCCCACCATAATGGCTATATGGCTTACATGACCATAGACTCCTCCTGAATTAATGACACATATTTGGCACCAAAGCAACATGTATTTGGCACCAAAATAGCTTCAGTAAAAAAAAGATGAGGTAAGAAGACAAGCTCAAAGGATGTGGTTAGAATGGACTTTGATGCCAGCTTCCTAATTTGCCATCTTCATGCTCTTTGCTTGTGTGGTCAGGATGCAATTTATGACAACAAGGTAGTGCCAAAAAATAAATGTGTCAATAATAATGAGGTCTGCTCCATAGCTTGGAGCCAAGAAATGAAGGAGGAAGAGAAAAGTTTACTGATTCCCTTGATGCATCTTTCGCCAGACTCAACAGAGTAAGTATGTTTATGTAACTGAAGCAGCAAAAACTTGCAGAGGCAGATTTACTACTTGATTAGAAAAACCAGATTTTGTTCCAGATCAGAACCACTGCAGAAGTAGAGAGTGCAGAGGACAAAAGTTTAGAGGCAAGAATAATGCTTCAAGGTAGCAGGCGGGTTCTTAAAGTGTATTGCCAGGTTTTTTCTCTGATAAAAGATTGGCAAGTATTGGAGATGAGCCTGAGAAGCACAGAAAGATTACAAATCTATGAGCAGCATGGGTTCAAGAAAAAAAATAAATCAGAGATTAAGAGTTTGACAAATTTTTTGTGTGTGTGTACAAAAGCAACCAATGACTTTTCGGGATCTCTGCCTTGTAGATACCAATTTCCCCCTCACCCCACCCCCGAAGGCCATTCTGCATTGCTGTAAAACCTCAAAGCATCCTGACTGCATAGAGGAAACCGAACCATGAAAGCTGTTAAACTTGATGAAAAGTTGGTATCACAGTAAGGGAAAAATAAACTATCCTCGAGTTATGTTGCAATGGTATTGGAAGACAAAACTAGTGAGGCTTACCAATGTAGACAAAAATACAACAAAATAATCCAGGGCAGACAGCTTGCACTTATTCTGCACCCAGTTTATCATAGGATCATTTTTTATATTTTTTTGGCAAGCCCCTTCACACAGCATGCAGACAACTGTCTCGGTGCCAAAATGCAGATAAGAACAACAAAACCCAGTTACATGATAGAAGCCAGATGATCTTTAATTATCTCCAGGAAATTTTTGGGTGAAGTACTTGCACTATTTTGCTAGATCCTCTATGTCTCTGTTTAAGTGACCTAATTTGCTGGGCTAAACTGTTGAAATTCTTCATGTAGGTTTCCATGTGGAAGACACATTCATGTGCTGTGAGGGACTTAAAGTATCCGTTAAAAGTGGTGTGATGCTTTACACAGTGCAGGGTCAGCTTTGCTGAAGTCAGCTGACTGCAAAGGTTATTTTAACTTCCACGGCATTGAGATTTTGAATGTGTGATGACCTACTACAAATTAAAGCTTTTGGATTGTTTTTCTGTGAGGCTGAGGAAGCAACCTCTCCTGAGTAACACTCTGGAAGGTGAGTAGCACCCAGTAGGGAGAGGCAGGAAGTAATTTTTTTACATGACATTCAGACAATTTTATAGCAGCCCTATTGGAAGAAGTTGTTCAGTAAACTGTACATTCCCTCTGTCCATAGCAGTGGTTTCCAATCTGCGGTCTTCCATCTGACTGATTTCAACTTTTGACTACTCAAACTGTAAACTGAACTACCCAACAGTCTGGAGAACATGAGCTATTCATTCTGAACATCTTCAACCTTGAAGAGGCTGTGAAAGGTCATTGAGAAAAGCAAGCTTGCTGTCTACAGACTTAAATTCACCACATAGTATTTAAACTACCAATGGACAATTTTGGGGATCCACTGGTCCACACACACAAAAGAAAAGATTAAAAACTACTGTTGTCATTGACAAATGCTAATTTTCATTGCCCATTCTTCTCTGTAAATGATTCACTACTAGAACAAAACACTGATTTACATTAGTACATGCTATACTAGCCACTGATGAAAACTTCTTGTTAAAAATCTTACTAGGCAGAACATTTATACTCTGTCTTTGCTATTCCCTTTCCTGAGAGGAGGGCTATATATATCATTGCAAAGAAAAGGGGAGAAAAAGCACTCCTGAGGGAGGGATTCAACACTGTTGCACTTAATTAAAATTCAATTTTGTGGGAGTTGTGTATTAAAGCACTGACCTTTCATCTTTATGATGCCAATTCCTGATGAGCTCCTTCCCTTCAATTATATAGGATTCCTACTGTTGGATCCAGACTGTTTGGACAGCAGATTATGATACCAATAACTGCATGCCATCTAATGCAATCTACTATATCTATTTAGGATGAGACATCATACAGAGATCACATGATGTATTTTTCACCCTGAGAATGCGGTTGCTTGGGGTCAGGATTAAGTGCATACCTGCCCGTGGAGTGGCTTTGCTTTGGATACATAAGGTTTGAGTATCAAATGGCTTCTGTCCTTTGGTGGCACAAATATTCCAAACACATATGCATTTGTGCACCCAGAAGTGCTGCCCTGAGTACAGGACTTGCCACTGTATGCATCTGACTAACATTTACTACCTAAGTGTCAAAACTGAAAGAGTAAGGCGACCCCCAGAAGCAGGAGCTATGATAGTGAGAGTCGTCAGAAGGGCTGAGTCTCCACACCAGCACCTCAGACCACACAGCAAGAGCCTGTGGGAATTTAACCTGACTGGAACACTGTGCAAGTAGAAACACCTATCCAAGCACAACTGACTGTGGGAACAAGCAGTTTTGTGAATGGTATTGTTTCCAAAGCTGCAATTTTTAAAGCCCTTCTATGTCATCTATTAATATTTCAGTTTATGTATTCAAAATGATCTTACAATCATTGTATCTGCCTGATTGGTCAGCCTTTCTTTCACAATCTGGCTCTATGTGAAAGTAAACAGATAAAGCTATCTAAATGTCTGCTGTCCAGAAACAAACAAACCCACCCAACAACAAAAACCAAAACCAAAACCCCCAGAAAACACCAAAAAAAAAAAAAAAAAAGGTGAAAAAAATATAAGGAAGAATTTGTGATAAGAGTTAAGTGCACTCTTAAAATAACACCTGCACTTAGTAGGTACTCAGATGCTCTGGTGATTGATCCTGACAATTGGCTTGCTAGAATTAGATCTCTAGCCCAGAACTGAGTGCATGTGTTCTCACTTGCATCACACAATTTCATATATATGAAGCAGAGAGGCTGTGCTCAGGGAAGAACAGGATGAGGGGCTTATGTTTAGCATATTTAATCTATTAGATGGCAACAGAGACAACCAAAATAGATCTGAATGAGAAATTGAGTTGAGTTCTTTGCCTAGCATATCATTTTGATTTACACCCCTCTCGAAAGAACACCTTGAGAATACTTCACAGACAGTAAGAAAGGAGAACAAATCCCAAATCCATTCAATCTAGTGCCGTTCCCAACTGTGACCCTGAGCAGATAAGTGGGAAAAAATCCAAACTTATGCTCTTATCTTCAGCTTCTTATCCCATGATATAATGCAAAGATGACAAAACCTGGTCCTAATCAGCTAAAAGTTCCTCCAGCTTTTATGAATTCTTGTGCTATTACAGGAGTTCTGTTGGCTATACCAATTCTATCTCTACCTATGAGGGTGTGAAGCAGTTCCACTATGAAGTTTTCAAAGACCCATATACAGGCTAAATTCAAGCAGCTTTTCCAGTTAAAAAAACAGCACTTAAGAGCCTCCAGAACTGTTACTGCTATTTGACTCCTTAGTCCTGTGACCTCTGAAACAAGAAGAATCTGGACTGGCATGATTCAGAATCTGCTAGTTACTAAAACAAGCTTACAAAGGCGTGGATTGTGAAGTGGTTCATCCTACTTTTCCTCTGCATGCCTTTGTCTGTATGTCCAGCATCCCAATCCATGGCTAATGTTTGCTAGATTTGACAGTGGGAGAGGTCTCAGAGCAATTCCTACAAATTTGGTGAAAATACTGATAATTGAGACCTGATCATCTGAGAGCCTCTGCAGCAGTAAATGCTGGACTGTGAATTCCAATGGCATTAGAGATGACAAAATACAATAATAAACCAGGTTGAAAGAGACCTTCAAGATCATTGCGTCCAACCTATCAACCAATCCAACCCACCCAAACAACTAGATCATGTCACCAAGCACTCCATCAAATCTCCTCCTGAACACCTCCAATTATGGTGACTCCACCACCTCCCTGGGCAGACCATTCCAATGGGGAATCACTCCCTCTGTATAGAGCTTCCTCCTAACATCCAGTCTAAACCTCCCCTGGCGCAGCTTGAGACTGTGTCCTCTTGTTCTGGTACTGGCTGCCTGGGAGAAGAGACCAACCTCTGCCTATCTACAACCTCCCTTCAGGTAGTTGTAGAGAGCAAGAAGGTCATGTTTCAAATGCCCTGGGCACTGAAATAGCCTCAGCCAGGTTGCACTGTCTTAGACACAGAAGTCAACAGAGGACAAGATGGAAATCTACAGAAAACTATGCTGTGCTATCCTGGTACGCATACAATTGGTCTCCATTCACTCAGATGTGCAGGAAAGGCCGAGAAACACAGGAGTACTGTGAATATGTGGGACTAACAGAAGAACAACTAACCTCCTCAAACAAGCTAGAAACTTCATTATTAACAGAAGTATTTCAAAATCTTCCCCTACATCTGCATCCTACACAGTAAAGCTGATATCTCTGTGCTGGGCTGCTGTACTTCCATTAAGGGTTTTGAGGTTACAGAAGCACATTTCACACAAAAGCAGAGGATGCACATTTATGTGAAGATCAATTGTCCTCATAGAATTGGAGGTCTGGTCCCGAATGATTTCAGGAAAGAGCTCAGCTTGTCACTACAAAACACCATTGCTGTTGACCTTCCACTCCTGTTTCACAGCTGGAATACAAGACCAGGTGAGAAGATAGTATGTAGCTCTGCCACAAGCAGCACAGTAAGGAAAAACTGCTTCTCCCTCCCCTGCCTTTTTTGTTTGGGTGGGGGGTGTGTGTGTGTGTGGTTTTGTTTTGTTGGGTTTTTGTTTGTTTTGGTTTGGGGTTTTGTTTTGGGTTTTTTTGAGCTCACCTCTAATGCCTGTGTAGGTAAAGATAAGTATGGATTTTGCTGTTTACCTGCTCACTGCATAAATTCCAGCGTATCAACAGCACGGAGCAGCTCTTTCAGTGGAAACAAAAAGTTTATATGCTTTTTTTAAGCACAAGCTAATATATTATACTGACACCTCTGACTACTGTGATAATTAAGAGTCTGTTTGCATTTCCATAATAAAATCCTATTTTCTAGGGCTGTGGAGGACTGAGGGGATTATGATTCGTCCATACAGCACCAGTAGAAGCAGGAAACGCAAGGTTTCAATCAAGAGTATTTTCTTGTCCTTTTTAAAAACAGTTTCACAGTAACCATCTGAAATGTTCCTCTGTATTTTTTACCACAGGGTTTTAGTGTGCAGCCACACCATCATGATGTAGCCTTAAGGTGTCTCCTAGAGCAGACGCAGCATAAAGTATAACCTGTTCATCAAAGGGTGCTCCAGTACAGTAGCTGCCATTTGTGCCAATAATCCACATGCCACACTATCTAAAAAGTCCCAAATAAGTCTTGATACCACCAACCCTAATGCTGTTTATTGCACTTGTCCACAATCTACATGTTGCATCTCATGTCCCAAGTAGGAACTGATGTTATCAGTCTGCACTGTTAGGATCCATTTCACTTCAATTTGTAACAGACCTGAGACTTAAAAGTCTCTCCCCAACGTAACTCCTCTTGCAAAACATTGGCACCATTTTCCTGATACTCAGAACCACTCAGAGAAAACCAACATGATGCTTAGAATCATAGAATCAGTAAGGTTGGAAAAGAGCTCAGAGTTCATCAAGTCCAGCCTATCACCCAACACCTCATGACTAACTAAACCATGGCTTCAAGTGCCACATCCAATTCCTTTTTGAACACCTCCAGGGATGATGACTCCACCCCCTCCCTGGGCAACCTATTCCAATGGCCAATAACTCTTTCTGTGAAGAACTTTCTCCTCACCTCGAGCCTAAACTTCTCCTGGCACAGCTTGAGACTGTGTCCTCTTGTTCTGCCATTGGCTGCCTTACTATGATGCTTTAAACGTGCAGTGTGTCTAGTGTTCTAGCTCTTCCTACTCCCATTGTCAAGTTTTCCTTCTTCCTGCTCCATTAAAAACTCACATGTATCAGCAGTTGTGTCTTGCCTTGAACAGTATCTTCTACATCCTAGGCAATGCCTTACATGTTTGCTCAGTTGTCTAAATTGCAGGCACTCGTCATCAGTTGCCTTTGCATCTTTATCGTGCAGTTGTGAATTCCTGCTCCTGCTAGCTGGCCTGCAGCATACTTTCAAGTCTTATTTGTGGAACGTCAGTGAAAGAACTTCTAGCACAAGTTTAACTTCAACCTTTTTGTAAAAAAATAAAAGACAAACCAGAATTTCCTCACTCATCCTTTTATTTGTTGCAATAGCTACTTTTTTTTTTTTTTCTTTTTTTCCTCCTCTTCATCTATTTCCTTAAGTGACTGGAAAACTACCTTGAGTCTGAACCAATTAAAATCATAGAATGGTCTGGCTTGGAAGGGGCCTTTGAAGGTCACTTAGTCCAACCTCCTGCAATGAACAGGGACATTTTTAACTAGATCAGACTGCTCAAAGCCCCATCCAACCTGACCTTTAATGTTTCCAGGAATGGGGTACCTACCACCTCTCTGGGTAACTTGTTCCAGTGTTTCACCACCCTCATCGTGAAGTATTTCTTCCTCGGGTCTAGTCTGAATCTACCCTCTTTTACTTTAAACCCATTTCCCCTTGTCCTAGCAAACGGGCAACTAGATGCTGCCAGTGCTTTTTATGCTGCTATGTGAACGTCTTTCCAGTTCAGATTCTGTTCCCATACCGTGCCCAAATGAACATGATGCCTGACACACAACACAGAAAGCAGTATAGTTAGACTTCTGCATGTAAATTTGCCTTTTTAATTGGCAGCGGCCCTTCCAACTTGAAATAAATAAATTTAAGTGGCCTTGCCTTAACGAGTTACGACATTTATCTGAATTTCTTCAATCTGTTTTCAGTCACTATAGTGAAAAAGAAACGATGTTTTATCAGTCCTTCCCTGATTCTGGTTTGAAACCAGATGGGAAAGAGCAGAAGCACACACACACAAGATAACTGCAACAGAAATATAAGCAAATGTTTTCTACATCTGAGAAGACTGTTTGAGTTCTGACTGGAGTTTAAAATCTAAACAGTATTTTCAGCCTAGCAATATTCTTAGCAGGAGTACAATTCAACTTGCTTGAGGCAATTTCCTATGGCACTTCAGGCTATTTTTATTTCTAAATTACATTTTTAACAGAAAATAAAATAAGCACATTAGAATGCTTAGAAATTCAGAATGCTTTTTGACCCTAAAAGATGGACATTCATGGTGTGTGAAACTTTAAAGCATCCTTGTTTGAAACCACAATATATCTTGCCATATATTTCTAGCCAAATGTCGTGGCAACAAAACTTTCTCTCAGACTCACAGAAACGTTCAGGTTGGAAAAGACCCTGAGGATTAGCAAGTCCAGCCATTAACCTCACTCTACGAAGTCCGCCCCAAAACCATTTCCCCACATCTGAACAGCCTTAAAACATATCCAGGGTTGGCAACTCCACCACCTCCCTGGGCGGCCCGTTCCAATGCTTGACCACTCTTTCTGTGAAAAGTTTTTCCTAATGCCCAGCCCTCACAAGCTTCCCGTGCCTCTTCCCTACCCTGCAATGATGTCGCCATGCCATTCACTAATATCACAAACTAGCAACAAAATTACTTGTGAAGAATCATACACCAAGTACAGGCCGAGATTCTTCCAGTTAGGAAGAAAAAAAAAAAGTGGGGGGGGGAAGCCACCACCACCACTAAAACCCCCAAAACCACCACCACCAAAAACCCCAAACAAGCAAATAAACCGACACCAAACCAAAAGCAAACCACATCAAACAAAAACAAAAAAGCAAGCCACCAAACCAACCAAGCAAAACAAAACAAAACAAACAAAGCCCACCAAAAACCCCCAAACAAACAAACAAACAAAAACTCAAACCAAACCCTAAACCCACCCCCCACCCCCCAGTTTTGGAAAGCAAATATGTACATACTACAGCTATTTGAAATTAATGTCCCAAATTTAAACATCAGCTTCTGCCTAGAGCTGACTCCTGAAGCTCTCACTGAGGAACATCACCAAAACTTAATTCAGTGCAGAACTACTGTTTCCTAAACCTCTCTCTGGAACTAAACCAAACCTAAAATCTTGATAACTGGTACATATGTTATTGCCTTTGTCCCAAATAAAAGAGGCACTGGATACCTTTGCAATCTGTCCATTAAGATATGCATATGAATCTATAGATTGACAGTCTGCAGGCCTGAGAGTTAAAATAGGTTAAATAAAAACATAGAGGACAAGTTAAAATCAGCGTGGATGACAGATCCACTGCACACAGATTGGAAAGCATTCCTAGAATCTGTGAAGGTAAACGGAAAGAGTTTTGTTATTGCTACGAAAGAGAGAAATTGAAGCTGTATAAACATTGTAATGTGAGCAATTTCATTCAGAAAGCTACAGACAAGAATGCTAACGCACAGAACAAAAAGAAATCCCAGAATTCAGACTATAAAGTTGTCATGAACAGGGAATTTCCAGAGACTGACTATTGCTACATACAACAGGCATGCTGGATTTGGAGCAAATCCATATGAATCTATCAATATTTTGTGCTTCACACACCAACTTCTATTACTGTCTCTGACCTACAATAATTACAGTCTACACGTCAGAGGTAGTAATATTTCATAAATCACAATTATCCAACTACTTAAAAGCCCTTTCCTGTTACACAATAAAATGTTATGCTTCTCATACAAATGGTATCACAGCACAAACTGCTCTTGTAAATATTACAGCTTTAAATAGCATTTACTATTTGTAAATGCTTGTTGAACACAGCAGGTGGCAAAATGATTTAGCATCATGAGCAAATACATATGGTTGCTTGAGCCCAAATTTTAGAGTGGATAAACCTATTTTCTAGTCCTACATTTAATGGACTAGAAATGAACAGAAAGGCAGCTAAAACCATTGCATATATCCTGGCAACTCAGTGCTTCAAGTGAACTTTCTCAAACGAAGTACTGTGCTTAAAACAACATAAAGGAAAATCACAGGTCTCACATATTCAATGAATGGCTCATCTGCAAGATTTCCTCCTACAGTTTCCAAGTAGGGTTATGCACTATGGAAAAATAATGCAAAGGCAAAAGCAAGAGCACAGTGTTATGCAGTCTAAAATCAATAGACAGAGAAAAGACATTAACCAAGAGGCTAATAAAAAGATGCTGCCCTGGATGGTAACATAAAGAGCCCTGATATATTTTTTTTTCTCTTAAAAAATGCTATTCCTTATGCCAATTTTCCCTTAGCACTGCAGTAGTTTCTCTGTGTACATACACATCATCTTACATTTTTGTCTTGTTCCAATTTTATGTTTGCATTTTATTTTCTCATTTCCTTCCTGCTACTCCCCTGTTCCTCTTTACTAGCTTGAAGTTTACACAGACCTTTACTAGAAATGCAGGGTTTGGAGAGTTCTCATTCCCCACCCCCACCCCCCTTGTTGTAATGCCCACATCTTTTCTTTTTTTCTTCCCAGAGAAAAGATAAGTTTACCCAGAAAATAAAAAGCTAATACAACCTTTAGCTCATCAACAAAGTATGTCTAGTTGTAGCCAGGAATAAGTTAATAAAACAGGGAAAAAGCTTAGTGGCTTAAAGAAAAAAAAACACCACCTCCTTGGGGTTATGAACGAACAATGTTGTTTTTTCTTCCCAGCGTGCAAGGATTTAATTAAGTGATAACAGTCACCTTGGGGTGGCTGCACAAGGCAATAATATCTAGGTGAAGAAAAATGCTGAAGAGAGTTGAGTACAGTCAATTTATCTTCAGAGAAGGCAATAAATGAACAAAGCATAGGTATTTGGCTGATTGTTTTGGAATGTTTCCATTACTGATAAACATCAAAATAAAAGGACAAAGATTTGGTATTTTCGGTATCTGAAATGTATTAAATACAGAAAGAAACGAAGGAATAAATCAGTGTGAGGTCATATCCTAGAGTTCTAATTGCAAATGGTTTGGTAATTATTCAAGCTAAACATAGAACAAGGGAATTTTAATGTTGACACAAAGGATAGAAATACAGCTGAGATGTGTATTTATAGCAAACACAAAACACTGGATGAATTTCACTCTGGAGAAAAAAATGGTAAGTGTAGATGGAAAGAAGTGATATATATTAGACAAATATATGCAACTTCGTGGCCAGGAACCCAAATACAAGGATTTAAAAACATGGTTGTGGGGGTTCTTCAGGAAACAAGCAGCAAGCTCAATTATCTATAAGCCTCTATTCTGCCACTCCTGTGAGAAAGAGCAACATGATGCAGAGAGGAAAGACTACCAGGAGGAAACATTCTTCTTTACCACAAAGCTTTGCAGTATTTGAATCACAGGGTTTGAAAGGAATGTATGGGCTGTCCTTAGGGGTTTTACCATGTGCAAGGGGGTCTGAAAGCTAGGTACCCACAGCTGTAAGTTAGTCTTCCAAAACTTGGCACAACACGGAGTTCAGCCACAATAGTCGCTAGCAAGCAGCATAATCGGCCAAAGCCTCTGCCAAATGGACACAAACGAAGCTTAATATGGAATATGGAAGAAACAGCACAGACACAACAATAATCTTGGGAATTCACCACATTCCTGTATTCCTCTCAAGCTGGAAATTCTCATTTTCTTTTTAATTTTGATACTTTTCCTGAATCCATCTCCAGCAGTGAGGGAACAGATAGCTATGTCCTTGAGCTTACAACTGGGTTAAACACTCCTCACCCACCCCTTCTGCAAGGAGAAGGTGAAGTCTACAGACAATTGGTTTTTAACTTTGTGGGCAGATGTCGGTAATGAAGAGCTCACACAGTGTCCTGAGAAAAAAGTATGAATTAAATCTATGTGTGGCAGGAATATTTGAGTTTAAAGAGAAACAGCCATTTCTGAAAAATACACAACATTATGAATTTGAAGAAAAATCTTAAACCAGATTCAACTAAGTTGCCTCATCATGATTTCTAGTGTATGCCTGGCTACAGCTATTTCCATAAACACTGCTTTTCAGGGTCTATCTTTTTAAGGCCCTGTACCTAAGATCTACATTAATAATTGGCTTCAATGCAGTTACTTTCCAACAAAAAGCAGCATGCCCTTTAAAAATACTTTATGAAGGGCAGAGGAATTTATTTCTCACCTCTAGGAGGCTGAAGGTTTGTCACCTGCCTGTAGCTGCTGCTTGGCCTTGGTAATGTGATTCCAGCAAACATTCTAATTACAGCTGCAACCTTATTGGTTATCTCCATCAAAACACTAGGGAAGAATTAATATGAAGCTTATTCTTCTCTTCAGGTCAAGACTGGGACACATGACATATGGACATACAGCTCACTAGCAGACCACCTATTTCAGGCTGCCAACCCAGGACCTACTCTGAGTTCCACAGGGAACAACAAGGGGCATGATCTTGGTTCGCCATAGAATTTGGACATCTTAAAACATTCCAGCACAAAAGCACTGTTGTTGAAACTATTTACACCTGATCATCAAGACTGATATTTAAACTCTCACCTTTTTTGAGCTGCAAAGCTGGTGAAAATGAATACAACTAATTGCAATTACTGTTTTAAAATATTTTAACTGCACTGAAAGCCCCAGTGTTAGGAGGCACTGGTCACTTTAGCCTGCAGATTCAATGAAGACACATTACTTTGATTCATATTCAGCAGATTTTACTCACAAACAATTAGAAATTTAGATTTAAAAAGAGGGAATATTAAATCTTGCATGATACAGTGGCCAAGGTTCCCCTTTCCAGTTACCATTGGTACAGTCACAGAGATGGGACAATCAGGTTTTCAAACTCCAGCACAATGAAGTGAGGTACAATGTTATTTTTCCAACTATGATTTGGAGGTCTTTGTAAATTCTGGTCCTAAAATCAATGCTGCATTGCAATGGCCAGAAAAATAATAAGAAAATGTGATTACCTGGGTGGTAGTTTTATTTACTTTTCAAAGGTCTTTTATGAGACTTTAGAGGTTATTTTTGTTCCCTAAAGAAGAAAACCAGTACTTTACCGTGGACTAGAAACACGCACTAAATTTTGACTTAACAGAATTAAAATCGATCCACAAATGTCTCAAATCAAGGTGTGACATTAGCTACACAATCAGAGTATAGGTCTTAGAATTAAAATACAATAAGGCTTTTAAGTATGAGTTTACATTTTCACTGTCCTATATATTTGACCATCTTTTCTCCTTCTTGTCTTTTCCTGTTTTTATCTTTTCAACAGTTGTTGGAAATGAATGAGATTTTAAATGTGAAACTCAGATGAGACTGTTCTCCTGAACTAGTTGTTCAGCTTCTTCACCACTAACTCAGAATCTTCACCTGTTCTGAGGTACAGTTCCAGACCAAGCTCACATTTCTAGGTCCTATCTACAGCCTTTGGGACAGAGCATTTTTTGTTAGTCATAGAATCATAGAATCATAGAATTAGTCAGGGTTGGAAGGGACCACAAGGATCATCTAGTTCCAACCTCCCTCCAAAGGATTGGAGTGAGTTCCAGAATGTGCTGGAAGGAGATTAATCTGATATAGCTGAGCGATAGAAAGGAGGGGGATTAGAATAGAATAGAATAGAATAGAATAGAATAGAATAGAATAGAATAGAATAGACCAGACCAGGTTGGAAGAGACCTTCAAGATCATCGCGTCCAACCTATCGACCAATCCAACCCACCTAAACAACTAAACCATGGCACCAAGCACCCCATCAAGTCTCCTCCTGAACACCTCCAATGATGGTGACTCCACCACCTCCCCAGGCAGCCCATTCCAATGGGCAATCACTCTCTCTGTATAGAACTTCTTCCTAAGGGTCTAACAGAAAATCCAAAAACCAAAACCAAAACCAACCAGCCAACCAAAAAAAAACAACAGAAACCCCTCCACAAAATCCACCAAAAAACCCCAAACCAAACAGAACCACAAAAAAAAAAGCACCCAATCAAAACCCCAACAAATTCAACAAATGGAACCAAACAAAACCAGTAAAAACAAACAATGAACTGAAGCAAAATTAAAGAAAACAAAAAGAAAACAGACAGTGGAGAACTTAGTAGGAGGAACAACCCAAATTTTCCTTGAAGATCCTGAAAACATGATGGGAAATGTGTAAAAGTAGTTACTATAAAGTACAAAATAGGGGGAAAAGTGGGATAGAAATACAGATGAGTTTGGGAGGAGAAAACAGAAGGAAAAAAAGCAGGATAAAAAATGCTAACTTTGACTTCTAGTAAATAATTTCATAGAATGAATGTCAACCAGTTGCAGACTCCTGTGAGAACAGAGAGGAATGCTATCTTAAAGTTATTTGGTGCTGCAAACAGAAAATTAGCAAACAACATCTTCTCCAGAGCCGCTTACACGGCAGAGGCACAAGTACGGACAAATACCAGTTCATCAATGTCTGAACGGAAGCAGAGATGAAGGAGGAGGATTTCTTTTCCTCTGGAGGTTCTTTCCCCCAGTTTTTTTTACATTACTAACCTATTCCTGCAAGGGATAACTTTTATCCTTTGCTTACAAAGACTGATACTGCCTCTGGAAAACATTAAACTGCAGAAAATGATGAATTTTCCCGCAGTATCTTCATGTAAGAGAATACCCCTGGCCATACCTCAGAACGTTTTATTCTTCCCCTTACAAACCGTTGGCCATTTTCTGTAGTATTTTTTTAAAAAAAATACTGCCCAAATATTTCAGCTGTGTGAACCTGTCCAGAGTTGACAGTCCAAGGCATAGCCTTAAAAAAGACTTCTGTATGCAAGTCAAGTGAAAAAAATTCTTGAAGTAGGCTGTTCTTACACTGGTCAACACTGGACAGCTGTTAGCAGAAAACACAGTCAGTATGAAAATCTGCTGTCACAGAACAAACTCTTTCCCCTTACAAAGATCTCCAGCAATACCTTCAAGAATCACCTAGCAGTAATAAAGAACATGAGGAAAACATCTTGCTGTCTTGTGTTAAACAAGTGCTTTCCCATTTGTGTTAATACCAGCTGAAGATGTTTGGTACATGATGTGTATATATCAATGTGGAAATTTATTGATCAATGTCAATGTTAGCTGAAGGCAGCTCAGCTTGTGTAGTAGCTTTCTAGTACAGTAAAATGACCCTTGCTCATTTTTAAGGATGCAATATCTGAAAAGCCATACAATGTAAAAATGTCAGTGCATCTTGACTGTACATTGCTATTCAACTCTACACTTGACCTATCAGCCAAACACCTCATGGCTAATTAAAAAGTCTCAAAATATATACTGCAATATCACCTTTTTTTTTTTTTCCTGTTCTAGAAATCTCTTCATAGTTACAAAGGCTAAAAAACATGTGTCTATATTTATCTACGCCCCCATCTGCCTCTGTGTGGGATCTAGATCCCTATAGATCCACAGATCTTTCCAGCAGTATAAAAAACCCCACATCCTAGTGACTGCATTTATATACTTTGTTTCTTCTACTACTCATCCAGTATATAGTACTTAGTATTTGTTATTAAGATGAGCTTTACATCCCACCTTGATCAGAAACTTAGTGCATGCTATCTGTGAAAATTTACTCAGACTGTTAGGCAGGTATATAAACATTACATACAGATAAATAGATGCAGCTCTCCTGGTTTTATTCAGCTGTGGATATCAGGAGCAACCATGACGTAATCAAGTTAGTTAAACAGTTAACTGCACAAGAACTGGTGCAGTTTGAAAAGGAGTTGGTATTGATCAACCTGGTTTAGTGGGAGATGTCCATGCTCATGGCAGGGAGGTTGGAACTACATGATCTTTAAGGTCTCCTCCAATGAAAACCATTCTGTGATTTAGGAGACCCATCCCCTTCTGACATTACTGTATAATGTGTCAGCCAACGTTTTCCTGGGTTGCATATATGATGAGGGCTGCAAGTTTCCCTAAAATGTATTCAGCCTGCTCACTTGCCTTATGAGAAGAATGAAAGGGGAATAGCAGACATCAATCTGCTAATATAATGAAATAAATTTAACGTGATTTTGGAAGGACATACAGTCATTGTACGCAAGATGTATACACTACTGAGTCTCTAATAACACCAGTGGGAAACGTATGGGACTGGTTTTCCCAGCAACTGGGGTGCATGAATTGCCATGAAACAACCCTGACCTAACATCCAGAACATGAGCTGCAGGGAAGATTTCCCTTTTCCTTGTCTTACTCTGTTGGTGTTGCTAACTGACATAGTAGTATCATTGCAAATACTAAGATTAACTAGAGAAATATTAACCAGCATAGAAGGAAACCCATTTTGGCACATATTGTGAAGAATAGAATAGAATAGAATAGAATAGAATAGAATAGAATAGAATAGAATAGAATAGAATAGAATAGAATAGAATAGAATAGACCAGGCTGGAAGAGACCTCAGAGATCATTGTGTCCAACCCATCATCCAACACTATCTAATCAACTAAACCATGGCACCAAGCACCCCATTCAGTCTCTCCCTAAACACCTCCAGTGATGGTGACTCCACCACCTCCCTGGGCAGCCCATTCCAATGGGCAATCACTCTTTCTGTGAAGAACTTCATCCTAACTTCCAGCCTAAACCTCCCCTGGCACAGCTTGAGACTGTGTCCTCTTGTTCTGATGCTAGCCACCTGGGAGAAGAGACCATCCCCCAGCTGGCTACAACCTCCCTTCAGGTAGTTGTAGAGAGCAATAAGGTCTGCCCTGAGCCCCCAGGCTAATAGACTGAAAGCACACATGTACATGATTTCTTCACAATTTATTATTATTTTTAGTTTTAAATCTTAGAAGGTTTCCATTCTTTTATGAAGTAGCACAGATTTCATTCTGCAAACACATTTTTAGATTTCTTAATTCTATGGTATCTGTTGCAGGCTGAATTTCTGGGACAATTCAGTCAAATTGGTTTAGCTGTTCTCAGAAGTGTGGTAGAGACACTTTTACATTGCTCACGGGGAAAAAATTCATATGGCCTTTTCTCTAGACTGTTCTGTTCAAACCTGATCTCATTTAACCATGTTATGAATCTGAATAAAATCTGAATTTATACATGCCTTGCAGAAATTCACTGGAGGACAGCTACCAGAAAAACCTTAATGATTCCATTTAAATCACACATAAGTACTGCTAGAGATTGCTGGCACCTGACCAGAGCTTGCATTTACATCTCTAAATTGCTTTAGGTCAGTGGTATGTCACAACCAGAACTAACAACTGGCACTTGCCTGATCACACGCCCATCGGTCTGGTAGTCTAAAAGAGGAAGCTCTTTTGTCTGAATATGAAAGACGTGAACCAGACTTTGTCTAGGAGAAACAAAATGAAGCAACAAAATGCAGAAGACTGAGAGGGAATGGAGCCACTTGACTGAAGGAAAGACACTGGGATTAGCAATACATATAGGGATGACTCTGGGATTGATTTGTCTAGGAACCAAATTTGGGCTACTCTCATAATGTGAGAACAGAAAAGAGCTTCAAATTACCATGTCCAAACATAAAGGGCTCCAAGTCCACCTTGATATGAACCAACATGGCAAGGAAGGAGTTAAGAAAATACAGTGAGATCAGTTAAGTAACTAGGATGCATATGGAGAATTAAGGATGGTAAAGAGATTGGAAATGGAGCTAGTGGGAAATACCGACAGGCTGAGCAAGAAGAGGGGAAGCACTGGGAAGACAAGTATTGGGAATGAGAGCAAAGACTAGAGCAGACAGGCTAGACAATTAAGATTTTTTTTTTTTCCCACTATAGCAAACTTCCCTCCAAAATCTGGATGGCTCCCACAAATTCTAATTCTCACAAAACTGGGAAAATTGGAAGCAAATCCTAGGGCCATAGAATACTGAATACTACAGCGACCCCTGAGAATCATCAACTCCTAACTCCACACAGGGCAGCCTAAAAGTTAAATCATGTATCTAAGAGAACTGCCCCCAACACCATAGGTTTAGGGTCATGACCATCATTCTGGGGAGCCTGTTCCAATGATTGACCACCTTGTCACCAGAGACCTTTTTTCTAACATCTAACCTCCTTCTTCCCTCATACTGGAGAACACAGAGGAAATAATAATTTATTTTAGTTCCTCTGTCAGTTCAAATGGCAAAAGTATGTACAATTAACCTAAAACTACATGTGTTCAAATGAACTATGCTCATTTCAGCAAGACTCCATCTTTCTGACCTTTTAGTTTTCCTTCGTAGACTGTAAGAAATTACACCCAAAACAATGCAAAAAGAAAAGCATTAAGATTGCAGAGCTGAGCACTGCAAAGTGAAATAAAACCCAACAATTCCACTGGAATTCCTGCCTCATTTATTGCACATGATAGATAATGCTGCCTTAATGAACATCTATTTGGTATTTTGTTTTCTCCTCAGTTTTCAGTGTGTGGCCCTAGGCCTTATTTACTACATTCTATGAAAACCATGCTCCAAAGACAGAATTGTAAGCTTCCTTGTGGGGTTATTGTTGTGTTTTTTTGTTTGATTTGGTTTCTTTCCTATGATGATCATCACTACAGTACCTAAGTGCTTCATAAACAATAATTTATTTCCCAAATAACCTTGTGAGGTTGTAGAATAAGACAGAAGGTGTAGCCCCTAACAGCCCACATCATTATTTTCACTGATCGATGTTGAATACAACAATTAGCTTTACTAGATAAGGATCCTCATTTTGAAGGTATAATTGGATACCCAAAGAAAGGGAGTATGTAAGATTGAAGGGCAGACTGAAGTTCTGTAACAACAAAACTATTAGATGCCCAGAAGTACAACAGCAGCAGCAAAAATAACTGAAAGGCCTTAAGGAAAAATATGCACCCACATTCTTATTTCAGCTGCCTGATGTTAGGTAAGTAATCCATTCCCACTCCATGGGAATGAAGGGTCTACCAGACCAGTGCTGCTATAAAGTGAGACTGAAACCTGTTCTTTTAAGTGACTGGGTGATGCTCTAGAAACACTATACATGGTCAGGGCTAGTGAATTTCAGCCAAATAAAGGAGAGCTTCAACAGCTATACAAACCAGACCCATTGCAACACAAGTTACACAGTTAACATTTTAAGCATTAACATTTAAGTCCAGATTTGCTAACAAAATTTTAGTCTCTTCACTTTGCATCCTAGCAGATTCCACTACACAGTGATTACCGAAAACGATACTGACAGGGCTTAATTAAAATCAACAGATTAGCCATCTTCATAAAATGAGTCAGAAATTCCTGACTATAACAGTGGAAAATGACCCAGAAAAAACAAGTTCAGCTGGAAGAAAACATCCCTGTGCTGTGGTTACAGCCACAGTCCAGAGGGAGCAAGCTCTTCACTTTTGGGACTGAAGAGTGAAACCACAATTCACCTGCCAAAGTCACTTGCGAGTGATGGATTCCTGACAAGGCAAATGGTGTCATAGCCCGAATGCCCAAAATGATGAAGGTTGGACAGAAGGTCTTAGATGCTGCCAGCATCTACACTATTAAGGGATTTAAAAGCAGCAGGGCCAAGTTAAAATCAATCTTCTACTTTTAGGGATCAAATGTAGGTAATAGACAGTGGGCATAATATGACCATGTTAACTTAATCCCAAGAGAAAACATGCTGCTAAGTACTATACAAACTGCTGGAAACTGAGGAGCAATGCCGGAGACTCAACTAAGCAAGCATTATGACATGACTGCTAGTGATATTATTTTAAGACATAAATAAGAAAACCCATACTAGCTATGCATAGAATGAGAACTACTGACTTGAAGCTTTCTGTGGTGAGAGGCTGATCAAAGCCAACTTTTCATCTTGTTATCTGTTTAATCTTTGGCGCTCTAGGCAGCCACCGGAAGCTTGCTGAGCCTTTCAGGGCTAGTCTCCTGGTACACTCCAGTCGTATCTATAAATTTCCTGCCACAGTTGCACCAAAAGGCAGAGTATAGGACAGCGTAAGCATTGACTGCAACAAACATCATATAATCTGAAATACATTTTTGCACAGGAGCCTAGAGAACATATCACAGTATCACTAAGGTTGGAAGAGACCTCAAAGATCATCGAGTCCAACCTGTCACCACAGACCTCATGACTAGACCATGGCAGCAAATGCCACATCCAATCCCCTCTTGAACACCTCCAGGGACGGTGACTCCACCACCTCCCTGGGCAGCCCATTCCAATGGCGAATGACTCTCTCGGTGAAGAACTTTCTCCTCACTGTGTCCCCTTGTTCTGGTGCTGGTTGCTAGAGAGAAGAGGCCAACCCCTTCTTGGCTACAACCTCCTTTCAGGTAGTTGTAGAGAGCAATGAGTTGTAGAGAGCAATGAGCATCTTCTGCTCAGTGGACACAAACATATTTTCACAGGAGCTGGACAATTTTTTTTAAGTGCCTTAAATAACAAGCCTTTGCTATTTCAAACATTCGCTTTCCTTCTGGTAAGATGTGAGAATGGGGATATTTAGACATGCCACCCACACAATTCAGCCCTCCCACAACGTCTTTATTTAGAGCTGTACATTCACACATTGTAGATAGGAAGGAGTGAACACCTTTGGGGGTAAGCAGGACGGACAATTTTTGTAAGCAATTTTAATCTTGTGTTCCAGGATTTAAGATAACCTTTGGATATAAAAACTTAGGGGGAAATTTAACATGGGACAGATGAAGTAAAATCTACCTAATTTGAAGTTTCCTGCACCTCCTGTGTAGCACTTACTACTGGCAACTTGTTGGACTAACTGCACCGTGTCTGACTCAGTATAGCAATACCTGTGCTAAACATGATTAAAAAACAAAACCAAGAAAGAAGATTAATGAAAGTACTAAAGGAAAAGGCATAAAAAATCAGAAGCCACTGAAAAATTGCTATCATAGAAGGACTTGCTCTTTAAGAGTGTGTAGACCTTGTGTTGACTTGCTGCAGCGGGGAGAATTTCACCCTTAGATGGCTGACCTTTTCACTACAGTAAATTCCAATAGAAAAGATAGATACTAAAGAGTAGAAGGGAAAAAAACTTACTGATCCCTAGCTCACAGGCCATTGATCAGCTTTCTCATATTTTCATATACATGCAATACATATATATACACACACACACACACAGAGACAGAGAATAATAAGGGAGAAATCAAAGTACACTCACTCATAAAGATTCACCATCTTTCACAGATTTAAAAAAGTATTTAAGGTACCACAGCATTCAAAGAACTCCTAACAGTGTGCAAATCACTGGGAAGAAAGAATAAATCAACTCCTCCAGCAGCCCAGTTTAAAAATGCCATGCTGCTTTATCCCTATCATTAAGAGATTTATTTTAGTGTCTTTAACGATTAAGCTTTAAGTTTTTTTCAGTGTCCCCATACTGCCCCTTGACTCATACACGGATTTACCTACATTATTTTGAGGGGTTATTGCTTCTGCTACTGCCTGCCTGGAGGGTTTCAAATATTCTGCAGTAAACTGTTTCTAGGTTTTCCAGTATCACTAATCAGCAAGATAAATGCAGTCAGAAGGATGGAACATTTCTGCAGTTAAAGCTTCTTCTTTCAAAAACCAGTAGAAGGAGTTGTTATTCAAATTCTCTGTAAGCCCTACAGTACTGTTATTAATTTACTGGGATTATTACCATCTGAACAATATTTTTTTGGCTCAGATAAATTTAATTGGTGTTTCTCTTATTTTTGGGTCCTTTAAGAGGAAGAATGACAAACATTTTAAACTGATTTTATGTAGGATACATTTGAAGCAATGGAAGAGGCATGGAAGGACAGGGACAAGAGGAACACTTTCATCTTGAAAGGTTCAGAGATGCTGCAATTCAAGCACTTCCATGACTGCTCCTTACCCTGGCCCTACTGTTATTTTTGTAATTCTTCATTTAAAAACTGATCAGAGTAAATATTGTGGTCCTCCAGCCTATGGCTCATACTTGGATTCTGCTTTTTAGATAACTCTTTTTTTTTTTTCATTTCTGATACCATGTACTAATAGGGAGACAAATGTGAGGAAAGAGGTCACAAGTTCCCCTGCATAAGAGGCAGAGATTTCAAAGAACTGACAAAGGCAATTTAAAAATTATAGGACACACAATTTAATCATCAAAATCTCTTCAACAATTAACAATTAACTGCACAGCATACATGCTGCCTGTAGCCAGCCCATGTTCTTGAAGTCCATTCATTGTGTCACAACTTCGCCCAGAAATCCATCATGTTCTACTGGAAACAGTAGGTGCTCTTTCAATTTATAAAGATGAAACAAAACCACTACAATTTCCACATCTTTTGTTATTTCCTTATTGAAATATTCATTACGGAAGAAGAAAAATGGGGGAGGGGGAGGGGGAGGGAGAAGACGGGCGGGAGAAAGAAGGTCAAGATATAGTCCTTCTCTTTTTCAATCCCCATTCACGTCGTTCCCATGCTTGCAGCTGTCCTTGGTAGCTGCAAATGGAATTTTGTGACAAATAACTTTACATCTACCACTCAGACGTTCTGGCAGGGGATGCAGTACATCTCCTAATAAAAATTCTCCATATTTTCCCTCCCCTGCGCTCACCCTACAAATGTCCAGCAGTAGGCCCACAGCCTGGCTTTAGTTCACCTCTCTGAAGGCTATTATAGAGGTAGAGGCCTTGGTGAAAAGCTGGTTCTAGGTGCTGAGGAAGTAAAAATGCTCACACCCACATGAACCTGTCCAGTGTTGCTAGCAGAGACAAGCAAATAAAAGACTGGAGAAGGGTGTCGTGGGAAAGCTGGAAATTCTCTTTGTAAGTGTAACCCCTGAAGTGGCATAAATGCCACACCTTCTGGGGGAACAGGTTGTTTTTAACCCTTAGATCTGCTGCGTGGCACCTGAAATAATTAAACCTGACATTTCTAGGGTTAAAACGTCAAGAAGGAGAAAGAGCTGAAAAAGGAAATTCCCCAGCTTCTTAGTAATGAAAAGCTGAGGGTATACCTTCTGTGGTTGTCTGCGAGATGCTTTCACATCCGTGTGTCAAGGGTTTTTCAAATTGACAACTTGCAAATTTGAAATACAAAAATGCCCAAAGCGATATTTTAGTGGCTCAGGGAAACTCTTGTATGGGAAAAAGAATTCTAAAGTGAAACGTCTCTAGAAATCACACAGGGCCTGACCACGATACTCTAATTATGCTAATTGCTTCAATGCCCTTGCTTTATTTATGCTGAGCAGCTAAGATAAATAAAGGAAAATTGCTTTGGATCTAACTGTATTCATATCAGAATGCAAACTAGCCTGTGTTTGTTATGTGATTGCTGATCTGTTTACACTAAATTCTGCAGGTAATTGCAGTTTTGATTGCACATTTATTTCTAGCTGCACAGGTCCCAGGACTAGGTCTGTCTGGTTTTATAATTAAACCATTTTGTAATATCTAAACTCACTAAAAAGCAAAACGATGCTTTAAGAATTTGCATATTTTATGCATTAAAGATAATACTTTTGGTGCTCACTGACAGAGAGGAAAAATTCTGTTTATTACTGAAAGATGGACAGCATGTCCTGGATTTGAAGAAATTTGAGACATCTGTTCCAAGGCCTGTTCACTGAGTAGGACAGATGTCCTCCGCATCCCCGTAATCTGCTAGACAACACCTACTTTGTGAACTTTCAGTTGTAACTTGCACATGAGCAAAATATGTTACCAGGATGATGGTGGGGCTTTGGTGATTAACCACAGACACCCAGCAAGAGTCAGCACCTGACTGTACTTCTAGAAATGGAAGCCTTTTCCTGGAACGGCTTGCAAGCGAACGCAGCGCTTTGCATCTGGGGTATCTGTAGCGTGGACTCACAACAAGTCGCCAGGACTGATGTAGTCTCTCAACAGCCCTCAAAAAGAAACAGTATTATTCTCATTTTGCAGCAGAGGATACTGAGGTGAAGAAATTTGACTTGGCCGTGGGCAACATAAGAAATTTGTGTCAAAGATGAGTATGAAAAGGATTGTCTAAATCCATGTATTTTGCCTTAAGCACAAAATTATTATTATTACTTATACATCACTATAAACGCGTATGGCATACTGCAGACAGATACAAGTGACAGGTACTGCAGAGTTGACACTCTCAATTATGAAACCATCCTTCTGTCCTTGGTGATGAATTTGAGGTGAAGAAGCTTTCTATTTTTGTTGCAATGTATTTAGCACCTTCTGAAACCTTAATTTGAACTTCAGCGGTGGTTTTTCCTTCCTTTCCACATCCCTTAACATGTTGGCTCCAAATCTAATCTTTTCTTCCCTCTGTCTTTGAGAAATGATCATTACTATAACATTACAGAGAAAAACTCCCTAATCTCACTATTACAAATTTAGAGCCATGTCATCTCTGTATGGCTCCTTCATCCATCATCAATTCCAAAATCAGTAATCCAGTCTGTCTCACTTAATGGAAGACTTAATATCAGTCTATGCAGACTAGCCTGGCAAGCCTCTCAATGCATACTGCAGCAGCTCACAGCAATAAGGTGTGCATCAACAGGCGGCTTGCACCCTGTGTGCACTAAGTGTAAAACTGAAGGCCAGAGGAGTTAAACCTCTGAAGTGCACAGCAGGCATGTAAAACTTGGCAGGGCCACAGCTGTGTAACACATTTCTGTTACAATAAAACTTACAATTTTAACTATTTACAAAACGTCATAAAAGTCACTTCTACCTGACAGGAAGATACTGCATGACAATGCAATGACCTCATTAATGTTTAGAAATATATGCAGGGTGAGTGCCAAGAGGATGAGATCAGGCTCTGCTCAGTGATGCCCAATGACAGGACAAGGGGCAATGGGTGGAAGCTGAGGCATAGGAAGTTCCATGGAAACATGAGGAAAATTTTTTTCACTGTGAGGGTGGCAGAACACTGGAACAGGCTGCCCAGGGGCTCTTGGAGTCTCCTTTGCTGGAGATAATTCAAAACTTGCCTGGATGCATTCCTGTGTGATCTGGTATAGGTGATCCTGCTCTGGCAGGGAGGGTTGAACTGGATGATCTTTCAAGGTCCCTTCTAGCACCTAACATTCTGTGATTCTGTGATATAATTGAGAGCAAGACTAGTGTGGAGATAATGAGGTTTACAAGAGACTTCTCTCTAATATTGGTCAGTGGATAACTTCTGATTGTTTTGAAGGTTCTGAGCATGAAATGAATCAGCTTTTCCCACTGCTCCTTGCTCCTATTTATTATTCCAAGACAACACGTTACTCTTTCAGTAGTACTTTGTCAATTCTAATCACCATTTATGAAGATGCATTATTAAATACTGAAGTTGCCAGTCCAACTTGTAGAGTCCCAAGTTGCTGCATGGACTTCATCCACATCCAAACAGCATAGAACATCTTCACCTGTCTCTGTCTGATTTTTCCTTCCCTATGAACTCTACCGGTTTGTGGAATTAAAACCAGAGTGCTTGTTCAGTACCACCCATGCCTTGAAAATTCTGTCAAGTGTTTTCTCTATTAAAATTAAAAGTATGAGAAGTGGAAGATTATTAATTCTCAGCTCTTTTGTTCGAGTTTTGTTTCCTTGAAAGTCTGGAGATACTTGTTCTTCCCTGGTCAGCAAGTAGGAGAAGTGGCCCAGTGCTACTGGATGCTGCTTATAGCTCTCTGGTGACAGACCAGGGAAAAAACTTTATGAGAAGAAAACAAGAAAACAGAGACAAACCTATTCCTGATAGGAATCTTTGCAGTTAAAAAAATAAAAGGGATTGAGTTGTTCTCAACTGTAAGAAAAACTCTTTTCCCCACCTGAAACTAAGCACTCATGCAGCTCCTCCTCCAGTTCTTGCTTCTACAAGCAGCACAGAGTCTTTAAATCAGAATGTGAATAAATATTTGTGGCAAGAGGCAACTCTCAGTGACACCTGGTAACTGACAAGAACAGGCTCCTGGTTACAAGGACCTGGCATGCCATTTTAAATGCTAATTTGACCATAATTGTCATTTGTTCCAGAAAACTCTCTCCTAAAATATTGCATTCACAGAGGAGATACTCCATTTTCTTGCCATCTCAGCTTCTAATGCTTAAAAAGAACATCCATCCAAGACCTCAGAAAGAGTTAGCAAATAATTTGAAGAAAAAACCCTAACACTTTACAAGGATATTAAAAACTCCAAATGTTTTCTGTTCAAAAGAAGTTTGAATACAGGTGTTTCCATTCAGCTCACAGACACAAATACACAAAATCAAGGAATACTTCCCTGCACACTCAGAGCCCATAACCAGATTATGAAGGAGAACATACTTGTTTCAGACGAGACTTATAGCTGAGTCTAATCTTTTCTTTTGAGATCACCTGAAGCGCTGTATCTTTCAACATATCCTGAACAGACAAAGCTCTTCAGGAACTTTCCCCAGCTGAGGTGAAGAATTAGTGAAACAATTAAATGTTCTCTTCATTTGGTAACTTCAGCTGCCTCATCTATTCCCTTATAAGATACAAGAAGCTGTCACAACTTAATAAATAATTTCTATACATCTTCATTATACTATCTACATTGAGCAATGCTGTGACAGAGATCTAAATACTGCCTGCAGATACTGCAGTTCTGCTTTACAGTCACCTCCAACTTTTCTGCAGCTCAATGTGGTATAAAGCTTCCACATGATCTAAGCTACATTCAAGTCTGAAGCTATTTAGGTCCTGAATATTTGTCGTGTATGTAAATGTACCTTTTCAATCCTGTTGCCATCATAATTTTTTCCTTGATGCACAAACTATGCTTGCTTCAATTTCATTTCAGCTACCAGTTCTACTGCCCTCTTCTGTAGAGAATAAATTTCCACATCTGCATAACTAATTATTACTCTGTTTTATGTGAAATATTCCTCTTAATAGTGTAGCATAGTGGCAGACAAAATTACCTAGCTCAAATGTATTTGGCCAGTATTTGGTGGCATTTTAGATACACTTTTTAATTGTACATGATGCAAAAGAATAATTTTTATCCATCAGTTATGTCCCATTCTCCTACAACCAGAGTGAATGGCTTCAGCCAGATGAATTACACAGATGCTACAAAAGAAGGAGAAACATTTCCTTGACTACATATATGCAAAGGCATTTTATACCACCCTTTATACCAAAAAGGCATAATGTGGGTTGCATTTGGACCCTTATAAGACAAATAAGAACACAAGACTCATCACTTTCCCAAACAATCAATTTTAGCTCTTGTAGAAAGGTTAAACCAGGTAAAGGTGATTTGGATCACTCAAATTTGTCCTGACATTCCTAACTCACTGCCTTGATATTGTAACTTTTGCGCAGTCTACTGTAAAGTCATGCACCAATGGAAATAACTCTTCTGTACATGGATCCTGAGTTTGGTAGGGCTTGAAAATCTGCTTTTTAAAATGGATATACTCCAGATACTTCACTTTGCCATTCTGAGATGACAGCACTGTTGATTCACAGTATCACAAAGGCTGGAAGAGACCTCGAAGATCATCAAGTCCAACCTGTCACCACAGACCCCATGACTAGACCATGGCACCAAGTGCCACGTCCAATCCCCTCTTGAACACCTCCAGGGACGGTGACTCCACCACCTCCCCGGGCAGCCCATTCCAATGGCGAACGAAAGTTCTCCAATGGAGAACTTCAATTTGAAGTTCTTTGCATTCAGTGACATACAAAAATGAATTCAAAGAGGAAAAATTTAATTCATAAAATCTGGCAGTGTTCTGTTAGGCTACCTGGTTTTGGGTTCACAGGCTACTAGGTGCAGCACTTGAGGACAAGGTGCATCAGCCTTGAGGTTTCCTACTGCCTTCTATTGGAGTAGGAGAGTATTTTGCTTCCCTGGTCTGTCATGAAGCTTCTGAGTGAAGACTGATGTGGTAATTGTATCTGTCATAATAAACCCATTTACAGATATCAAAACCTGTCTTCTCATATTAAAAGACGATGATTCATTTTGTCCCATTTTGATTTTTATCCTTGTAAGTTAAAAGATGGTTAATAGGGAATGCTACACATTTTTCTGATAAGGAAGACTCTGAATAGCTATGTTAGTTTTAAAGCATCTTCTGAGTCCTTTCAAAATGTTCTACGCAATATACACAGCATGATTACTTTTCTAACATATTTGGGCAGACAGTACTTACCTGGAAAGATTTTTTTAGTCATCTACTAACCACCACATGATGAAAACTCTGAATACACATAACTATTTTTAATGCAATTTCCTTAATGCGTGATGATCACAAAGTGTGTATTAACAAAACAACACCCAGAGGTTACAACACTATCTCTGTAAAGTGAATTCTGATAAAGGAAGCCAGGTAGGAAGGGAAGGTTCCTAACGACTGGGACAGCTCAGTGAGAATTTCATCTTCAAACACCAGTGTCATGAGACACCAGAGAGTCAGAACTGGATGAGGTGTAGGCAGATAGGGTATGGGTAAGATGGAGGACAAGTAAAATCCCTTTAAAAGCCTGATAAAAACAATGAATGAAGGTTATTTTGCCCTACTCTCTTAACTAAAAAAAAAATAAAATTGCCTGGGCTTTACTCTGTCCATTCCCTTTGATTCATGATCACTGAAAGCATGATTTAAACCCCAAATTCAAATGGTCATTATGTTATCTTTGTTTTGGAGCTGGAAGGTATAGAATATAGTTCACAGAACTATCTCAATGTCGTATTTGCTCTTGGTGTGTTATTATAGTATCCATTACAACTAACTGTCCAGAACAATTTGCTTAATTCATTTGAACTAAATTCTGACCAGGAATGCAGACATGAAAGTTACTAAATTACCAAGGCACTAAAATGAAGCTGTTTCCTATACTACATTTGTCGAATGCTCTAATACATATTCAGTATCCAGTGACTTGATTTTTCTTGATCTCATTGCCACTACCCTGTACTTTAAACCTCTGGAGGATTCAATCCAATGATCCTCCATGACTAACAAGCTGTTTAATTCACCAATGGTTTCCTTCATTATTTTACAGTTGCAACTTGGGAAAAGTGAGAGTATGTACTGACAAGACTATTATAAGGACTACTGTTATAATACTATACTACTAGCAGCTCCTTAGAAGGACTTAAAATCCTTAAAAGAAGATTGTAGAGATTTTTTTTTTTCTTTATTGTGCATAAATGACTTACAGATAGTGCATGCAGGTTTATATACTGATAATTCTTGCTGGAGACCTACAGGACCTTCAAATGTAGCCTGGGCATAAGTGAAAGAAAATCATTTACACCTGATAGTTATGAAAGGTCATGAAGTGAAGAAATAAATTCTAGATCTCACAGGTCTAGCCTTAGGGAAGGGAGGGAGAGGGTGCATTAGTGCTGTGATCTGTGAAGGATTTTTTTCTGTGAATCTGTGTTTGTATGTATAGAAAACCATACAAAACCTTAAAAAACATCAATAAGGAGTCACACTTTCTTGTTCTCTTTTCTTTCTTTGTGTGTTTATTTTTCCTAGTCTCCTCATCTAGTCTCCTTTTAGTCCATAATGCCCTGCATTCTCCCAATTCACTTCTGTTAGATTCACTTCCACAGTTTCAAAGATTGTCTTACTGTCAAACAATGAACTATGTTTCCTAAACTCTAAACTGAGAAGTAAAAACAACTCTTAAACACCAGATCTAACAGCACGCTAAGGAAACTGATACTTAACACCAAGAAACACACCTGCAAGCCCTCCTGCACAGTAGGTCATAAGTAAAATTAATTTAATGGTCTGATCCCCACCTCATTTATGAGCAGCAGGATGGGGTCTATTATGCTCTTATGACACTGTAATTGAACTAGTGTGGGGAATCTTGCATAATTCAATCCAGAGTTACCACTTTGCATCACCGGGTACCCACCAGGTCACATTTCAAAAAGATGATGCCCATGCCTGCCACCCTTGTTGCACTTGCTTAAACAGCAAAGAGGTTTGCATGCCAAGTGGTTCCAGAATACTAAAGCTCAGTTAAATATGTGTGCCCTGTTCTAAGTAATTGCCTTGACACTGGGCTACATTCATTCAGAAAGAACTTCACACTAATGGGAATCCACCTATTGTACTGCAGCAAGAGACTATGAAATTCACCTGCACTATTCCAAAGAAAGGACTGACAAACCACTAGAAGCTGATTCTAGGACTAACAGATCATTAACAACAGCTGAACAACAACTAAGAGCACATCACACTAATTTCTGTTGAAAACATCTTTTGGAAACCACTAATGTTTTATAGATTTATCACAGGAATGTGTGCCATTGGATTTCCGATTTGGGGCACCGAGTTTATGAGCAGGCAGGCAGCACTGGTTGTGTATTTGCACAACTTTAGCACTAAAGGATGCTTCTCGTTTCTGTCTGTGAGGTAAGGCTTCTTATGTAGTTGGAAATGTCTAGGGTTTCTGGAAAGGATGTATTTGCTACAAATTAATACACTAAGCAAGCCAGGCAGGACAGACTATTTTAGGCAATGTAAACCTAAAGAAAAAAAACCCACAACAAAACACCAAAAAACAACAGCGAGTCAAGAGCCAACTGTTTCTGTTTTGATTTATTCAGTATTTCAGAGATGCTGCCTCTGCAGGGAACAATATGCAAGGCACTGGAAATTCCGAAGGCACCTCTTTTGTGTACTATAAAAATGTGCTGCTAACCTACAATACCCTCATAGAAATACGATTCAATAAGGAACTCAGTTGGGAAGATGCCTCAATAGAATGACATGAAAAAATGGTCAATACAAGAATGATGTAGTTTACCTTACAAGAGATTTTGATGCTGGAAATAAATAGGGCTTTGAAACTTGTAAAATGAAAACGAAGATAAACACAGGCTCATATTTTTAATTCTCACACATATTTAATGTGACTTTTTAGCAGATCATTGCCTCTGAATCATCACTTCTATCAAGCCTATCACTTGAGAAGTGTTTCAGCACTTAGCCCTCAGGGCAAAGATAAGTCTTCACCATTGTCACATATAGTACACATATTGAGCTATATTATGCTGAATGGGAATACAGTACACTGCAGAAACAGTAGTGATTCTTGCAGAATATCCTGAGATACTTATCAAGCTGTTAAAGGAGACATCAGTCTTTTGTCTGTATTGCCCTTGACACATCCTGAAGTAAAGTATCTGGAAATTCTTTGTTTGTTGAAGAACTCTCAGACTCCTTAGGTCTAATGTAGGTTAAGTGCTCCCCAGATCTCTCAAGAATGGAAAAGCACCTTGAAAAACACTATTCAAACTCACCAGAAACAAATAAATTACAGCACTGAGTAAGTATGACTGAACATCTGTAGCAAAACACAAGCCTGAACATTCACACAGCTCCTAAAGCAGGAACAACTAAATATTGACAGCCAGGGTATCAAAACTAATCATCTCAACATAACAAAACCAGAACCAAACGCCAAAAACCTTCCCTTAAAAAAAGCTGCTATGATCAGGGGTTACATGAACGATGAGAAATTTTGTCACATTACCATCCAATTAACATTGCATATATTTTCAAGGATAAATACTAATCTGCCTGCATTTAGGATTTGTTTCTTGATTAACACACAGACTGCAGAGCAAACAAGCTGTATGACAACAACATGTTTTTTTTATTTATTTATATTTCCTCCCCCCTTTCAGTTACTGTTTGCATCAATACCTACCATCTACTTTCTCTGCAACTGTTGCATGATTATCTTTGCAATATTTTGGAAGAAGTAGTTGAGGACAACAAAACAAATGGAAGTTTATCATCTGTCTCAAAGACTATTTTTGGTGCATATTCTTCACTTGGTATCAGAGTGCTGCAGTTAATTTTAACAAGCACAGGAGCTAAAAATGTCCCCTCTTCTCACTTTTGTTTGTTTCCTACCTCATCAATGCCATAGCAGCCAACAGAACTTTCACAACATATCATGAAGAAAACATTTTTCCTTTCACGTTTTTCCACAGGCAAATCGCCAAAGCCACAACGGTTTTCCTGTTTCAACAGCAACTTACAAAACATAGAAAATGAAAAAATAAAACCTCATTTTTTAAAAGATTATCTGAAATAAAACATTGACAAAACACAAAACTGGCTTCTGATCTCCCAAACCTATTTGTGCTCTCTGTTATAGGTTTAATCGGATCTTAAGAGCTTAGGAATACATTGTCAGAAGCATCTGCTACGTCTATTGTGCTGGAACGTGCAGCAACTGAGATGCCAGTACAGAAGCACAGGAGGCTGCCAAATGCCATGCCCTCTACCTGTCTGCCAGGCTGGTCTGCACACAAATACTGGCACTGCAGCATCTACCTCCCTGCCACTGCAAGGTTGTGTGGTCAGGGTTGAGGTTGTGAGAGGTGCCCAACATTGCCCCACAGCCCCATGACAGCAGTGGCTCACATTCCAAAAGAAGGATGCCCGGTGATTTTTGTCCATCATATACATCTCTTTAGGTCTTAGGAGTTGAATTCCCCATGTCACTTGCATTTTAGAACCAGTTAAACTTTCATGTATAACTGCTGATGTAAATTATGAACAATAATATGCACATTTACATGGTATTTCAGTGCTCAGCTTCCCAGGAGTAATGTGATCAATATGCCATTAGGGGAGCACAGAGAAAGAGACCACAGACAAAGTACAAAGGCAAAGGCTGGTACAGATGGGCACACACACGAAAATGGCTTATGTTAAAAGATACAAACTAAAGAGAGACTTCAGGAGAGTATAAGTCACATAGTACCCTACTTCCTGAGCAGATCTAACTTGCACAATAGTAACCTAGAAGTAAGGCCACTGAAACTACCCCAAATCTTGTAAAAAACCTATCATCTATCTATGGGGATTTAGGATGCTTGCAAAGTATTATTTTCTAACATTGTCTTGATAAAGAAACAACACAGGGAGGAGGCCATTGTGTGAATGTTCTCACAGTCCGTCTCTTCATCCCAGCTCAGAGATGAAACAACCTGTACTTTCACTCCTAAGACTCCACTGACTGGAGTCAAACAGTAATTCTGAGTTGCATCAAATTGTACAAGCAGACTGTAATGCGGATAAATATCCAAAGGGATTAGCTAAGACCACCAAAACTCATTTCACTTGTGACCTATTCAGATTTAAAGCCATTCTCTTATCATTACTGTTTTATTAGAATGAACCATTCTTAAACAATTTATCCAGGGTGTTCCCTGAAGCATGCATTCAATCAATTCTAGACATGCACTTAGACTTTTTTCTTCCCTTACAAACACAGTTTGGTCTCTAAAATGGATTTTTCACATCAGGGCACCTCAAGATCCAAAATATGCCTTGCCTGTGTTGAAAACTGGTAGAATTTACTGCAGGAAAATTCAGTGTCACTTTGGAAACAGCTATTAGGGCAACTCAGTATTAGGTTACTGTATCTAAACCTTTCTCATACTTTAAAGCTTTCCATGAACTAGTTTCTAGTTTCCACTCGTTATCCCTCCCCTTTTCAGGACTCAAGTCAGGTGAGAGAAGGCAATGATTGTTGTCATTGTTTCCTTTGCTGTGTGATCTCAGTACCTTCTGGATAAGGTTAAATAATCTTATATCACCTGTAAAAAAAACCAACATCTTAAATTACATTTTTGTCAATAAAGTGTTGTGGAAAAAAAAAAAAATCACTTCTCTAAGCACAGTGGGATCACACTGAGGAAAAAGCAAGGCCAAGGTCATGGTCATCAACTTGTATTTGGACAAAATAATGCTGAGAATTCATTGATGTCCATCTGAAGGACTCAGCCAGTTCACTCAAGTAAAACAGAAGGTACAGAGAATTACTGGTCCATTTACAGTACACTCAGCCATGTATTACAAATCAGAAGCCAAAAGCATCAGCTCTCTCCAAAGTACTTGCTAGTTCCACAGTTCTTTCTGTTGAACAGGGCTAATCTAGCTTGCATGGAAGCTCATTACAAAACTTTAAGAAGCTGTGTATAATAGAATCTTCCCAGCATATATTTGAAAAAGTATATGAGGATAACAGCAGGGGCAGTATGAACTCTTTTCTGGGTCCAGCACTGCAGAGAGAACACTATTTGACACTCCATAACATAAACTGCTCTGCTTTCTTATAACCATTACTTTAAAGATAGCATTTTCACATACTTGGGCAACCTCTGCTGAGCAGAAGGAATGACTGGTTTGGAGAATTTATTCTACAATGTTCATTCCCTGTTCTTTCTGGCAAGTAAATTAAGCAAGGTTGGTAACTACTGACAAATGCTTCTACAAACGAGTTCCCTGTATGGCCAACAGGACAGATATCATAGTGTTCAGAGAGCACAGCTGCCTATGAAGTGCCTGAAAAAGCATCACCAATATTTTATTACCAAGGATCTTTTCTCATTAACCTCATTAGTATTTCAGCTTCTCTAGTGATTATATGGCAGTTTTAAATGGCCAGAAACTGAATCCAATCAAACTTGTTGAAAGAAACAAAAGCTATCAAACTAATGAGCACATATCACGTTATTTACAACACAAACGATGTGGTTCCTGGGGCTTTCCTTGAATAAAATGGTGGACTGAATTATGTAGAAAGCAGCACACTGAATTTGAAAGCCTGCATTCACAGTACAAAGATCTGGAACAGGGAGTTTCTGAAGTCAAAAAGTATACTTTTTCTCATTTTTGTACACAGACATAGACAAGAGTTATATCTCTGTCTCTATCAATAAGTATAAATAAATATTCTTATTTATATGCCTACTACTATGCCAGGAAAATAAGTACTTTATCCATCACATCTGTTTGAATATACACAGATCTTCTGTAGCCAGAAGTGTTGTATAAGAACTCTGCCACCAGCTTAAAAAGACTTGGAAAAAATGAGGTCTAACCTAAAATGGTTCTAACTCTGCATCTTACACACTTAGGTGATTTCATCAACATCACAAAAGTCCTTCATGTTGAAAGAAGCACCTCCCAGTCTGATTCCACTCTCATCATTAAGAGATAATCAGATCACTCAAAGCACTTACAGATCATCAGCTTAAAACACGCAGTATATGGAATTAAAAAAGATGCAGAGCGTTTTCAAAAGAAAATGCTCGGTTTAGTTTTGCAAGTTTAGTGGTATATTTATTAAATTAAGAAGACAACCCCCCCACAAGACACCACTAAAATATCCAAGCCCACAAGTGAAACCTGCAGAATCACAAGCCCTATCATCTCAGCCCTGACTACTAGAAGGAAGAGGTATCTACTCACCTACTTAAACACAAGAAAACTCATTGTGAGGTTAGTCCCAAGTCCAAGCTGTCCTAGCTCTGGCCTGTTAGGATAAGAAAAAAGACCAACAGACATGCTGGGAGTAGGTGGATGGAAAAGATGGGTTGAGATGTATATCTTTGAAAGCTCAGGTTAACATCTGAATTTAAATCCTGATTCAATGGCCTTAAGGAACAGTTTTGTTGCTGAATTCATTAGGATTTCCTGCCTAGAACAGCAAGTTTATTTCAATTCAATTTTTGAACACAACAGTTCCCAAGTCAATAAACACAGCCTCTTCTGAGGAAAGTTCAAGTTATTCTTCTATTTTTCTAAACTTTCATATCTCTTCATATTTTATCTTGGGTCTTCAGCAGTGGTGTGAAAGGTATATCATGGGTAGGTTGGTGTCCATCGTTTTTCTCCTAAAATACCAATACTCTTGAGCACTCTATCACAATCCAGGGAGAGTAACAGAGAGCAACAGAGTAACAGTAACTCTTCAGAGGGTAACAGAATTAAATGGCCAGCAAAATTTCCACCCAATAGGCTTGCTCTTGTTCTGCCCTCCTTGGAACAGTAAGCCTAGCCCAAAATTTGTACTTTTCAGAAGAACAAGGAAGCCTGTGTATAATTTATTATTATTATTTACTGCAATCCAAAATGAAACATTCTCCAGCCCATCAGGCCTTAGACAGTCCCGTTCTGCCTCTTTTCCATGTCTCACTCTCCTGTGATCACAAGGAGGATGCCTGGTGACTACTTCACCCTTAGCTACCAAGTAAAGAAATTTGGGCCCTAGCTTTTCTGTACTTACAACCAGACACATCAGGAGTCATCTAGTATGTCACGACCATAAAACCAGAACTTATTTTATTTATCAGGTGAGGCCAACTAGATTGTTTAATGAAGCAAGCTTGTTGCAAATGTTAATGCTGTTTGGCAGGGTTTTCTTGCCTAGTGTTGCCATGCCGTTTAAAACAGATGGCAAAGCTGTGCATAAAAATCTCCCTTTTACAGCAGACCCAATAACAATACTGTTCGTATTACAGGCCAGAAGGCTTAATGGAAACTTCAGTAAAATTTTCAACGATAAACCAAGTGCTGAAATAGAAAAATCAGTTCAGCCTCATTTTTCTGCCCCATGGGAAGAAACATTTGTTGTTACTTACTCATGAAAGGAGAAAGGTGTATGGGGAAAAGGGCAGGATGCTCAGAGTAATCAAATATTTTCCCCTAATATTTAATAAACATCTGGATAATGTAACATGAAGACTGTTTTTAAAGTTGCTGCTACCCTCAAATATATATATATATATATATATATATATATATAAAGCTTTTTCTTAACTTTTCTCCTTTTGACTCATTTTGTTGACATACTGACCTCTCATACAGAACAAGAGAAGCTTTACAGGACATGTGAGAAAGAACAGGCGAATTGGCAAAGTCCCTTAGGGAAATACTACACTTAGAAACATAAAGAATGAGTCTGCTGAGACTGAAGTGTGGTGCACTGTGCTTTCACTCATACTAGTGGGAAGTATAAAGTCTGCATACTCTCTGTTTTTAAGCTGATCTAAAGTCTCTGTAGCTGCCAGACTGATCTTGTTCCAGTGGTTTCAACGCAGCCGTGGCAAATGTAGAGCTACCTCACAAAGAGAAAATGCAAAGACACCTGGGCCCACAGCAGGGAGGTTCCCAGATACTGTGATTGGAATGTGAGGAACGTCTACCTTTTCCCTGAGAAATTCAGTATCATATGCTGAGCATCATATTGATGCTCAACCTGAATATTTAACAATAAGTATATGTGCAAATAACGTGTATATGACCATAAACATTCTGACTCAATGGTATGACTGGGATACAGTTAAGACACAATTAGGATACAGTTTAGCACTTCTGATTAATTGGTGATTGCTTTCTAGGGGAAATGGATCGAATGGATAGGGGAAAGATGTTGACTAATCATGTGGAAAATGTGGTAACTGAAGACGTTTCGTAGCTGGAAGGAGACAGAGAAAGAAGCCATCTAAAGAAATGTGTATGAAATTCTGATGCCACCCCCCCCCACCCCCAGAGTATAGATGGGAGTTATCAGGTTTAGTAGCACTAGAATATGTCAGGAGTAACAAGTGCCAGTACTGGAAGTCTTCATTTGAAACTATCCTGAAATCACCATTTGTGCTTGCTGCTGATTTGCCCATACTAACATTCAATGGAGGTAGTAGTAAGAGAGATGCCCCTGTGATAACCAGCACAACTTTGAGTAATATTTCTGTCATGCATCTGAAAATATAATGTTCAGATTGGGCAGCAGATATAGGGGAAAGTCTGCAGGTATGAACATCACAAACAAATGAGATGCAACTTAATTAGATATTGTATCATTAAGTTGTCAGATTCGTATATTAGCATTTTCTATTTCTAATGTTTGAGTTTGTGGTCAGGAGGGGAAAGTTTTATCAGTATAATAAAAGAAAACAGGATGGGTGAGAAGTGAAAAACATCTAAAAGAAGAGGTTTTATTGGTGTTTGTTGGATACAAAAGGTCACTGATAGGGAAGGAGTTTGCAAAACTGAACTGGACAATAGTAGGCTTGTAAAATTGCAATGAAATAACATTTAATATGGTTCAAGCACACCACCAGCATGGGAAAAATAATCTGCTATGACATGAACCAAACAACTCAGATGAAAAGGAAAGCTTAAAAAGCCCTGTTACCACCTGGAATGCACTAAAAAAAAGAGAGAGAGAGAAATGTTGGTTTCTCTTGACAAGAAATAGAACTGCAATGCAATGACAGGAGAGAAAATGGGAGGGTCCACAGACACTTTATACTGTCAAAGGACTGAAAATGTTAAGGAGGTTTGTGTGCCTCATCAGCTGCAAAAGAACAGATACCAAATCCTCAAGCTTTATTTGCTTTCTCTTCAACCCACTGTCATTTTAATCCTCATGAAAGATAGCAATCTCAACATCTTCCTCTGTTTGCTGTTGCACGAGTATTTATTTACTAGGGCCACTGGGGAAAAACAAATCACAGAGAGCAAATGGCTCGATGCTCTCTCGCATCCCAACCAGCACAACGTTTGAAAATACCAGCTTGTACACCACAGTCCTACAATTTTGAGTAAACTGTTCTATTATTACAGTAGAGTGGTGTCCCAAGAAATAACACAGGGCCTAATGGAGTCCATAAAAATCTCCAATGCTTCGGAAAGGTGTAGGAGTTAACTCATTTTTCAAGGAGCTGGTGCTAATTCTTGCTTTTAGGAGAATTAATAAGGAGCTACATAAATGCAAAACAATACCTGAAGAAGAAAGGTGATGCTTATATTAGCAGAGCATAATTCAGGCACTGTAGAATACCTATATAACTACAAATAAATGGTTGCAAAACTACATGCAAGACATAGACACAAAGGGATTTAAACAAAGTCCTATACTGCCATTGACAGAATATAGTTAGAATTACAGCAGCCTTTCACACCTCTCTTCTGTAATTAACAAGAAATTAAATACTTACTTTGATAAGATATTTTCTGCAGAAAAATGTAATTTTCTTCTCTGCTTTTTCCTTGGCTATTTAAATGGGAACAATTCAGTTGCAGACCATTACTGGAGGTCAAAACTGCATCAGAATTTATTTTGAGGCATCTTCAGCTATCAATGCTCAGCACATAGAATGTATTAATATCTTCAGATGATAAACAGACTGAAGATTTTGCTTTGACTTTGCTGGGGACTTTATTATTTTAAAGTGTGTTGGCTAGCTCTCCAGAACTACAGCCCAAGCATTTTTAAATTCAATTTTGTTAACTAATTTTTAACCCACCCACCAAAATGCCATTTGTGTGATAACAGCATGTGCAGGGATTCCTAAGGGATATGGAAATTAATCCGACTTCTGTGAAAAGACCTTTTAATAACTTATATGTTATTTTATTTTCTGAGTTATCAGTGGGCTTTCCTGCAGCATTTTCTAAAGAAATGTCCTTGCAGTTTGAAAAGGAAGGAAAAAAAATAATAAAAAGAGGGGGGAGGGGGGAAATAATAAAAAAGGGGGGAAAAAAACCACAAAAAGGACTAAGAATCTAAGAGTCTGTTCATGTTATGTATTTTTGAGTTGATTACATGAAACCACATGTTTTTTTTTTTTAATGTAACCTTTAAAATGATGGTCTAAGAAGCACCTCAGGCCCTTCAAAACATCCTGTAGTGAGCGTGCCCATCCATCGACAGGGTTTGTTGTAGCCACCAGCATTTCATCTGCACTTTCTGAATACAGCTTGCCAGCACAGCAAGATTCTGACTGCTGCAAATCCTCCCGTTTCCACCTTCCTCCTTTGCTCTTTTCATATGCACATGTGTCGCTGACAATTTCTCCTTTCCCTCCTTCCTTACATCCTTTTTTTCAATAGCGATCGTGGATCAATAAGACATCATGGCACTGTATGGAGCCTGAGTGATTTCTCATACAATGGCTGCTGTGACCATGTTTCAATGGGAATTGCAAATCTCCTTGTAAGAAGGAGCTGAAGATATTTTCAGTCACTGAGCCATTGCTACACGGGCACTCAACCTCAGAAAAGGCCCAGAAACCTAAGCTGCTGTGGAGCTTGAAAGGAACTGCTGTAGCAACGACACTTGATGGATCTCAGCCTTGATTACAAGAGCAGACTACTACCACCATGATTGATGAAATCCTGCTTCAGAAAGGAGATGAGGAAACAATGAAAGCCCCAACTACTGTGCTTGGGGCAGGAGGGATGGAGGGAACCAAGGCAGAAGGGAAAGTAGTCAGGAACCTGATCTAATGGCAAGGAAGCACACAGGTTTATGAGAGGTGAGAAGAAAGAAATTTTTTCTTCATCAATTTTCTAATGTGTATAAAATAAGAATTATATGAACTACAGTCATCACTTTATAGAGAAGTCTATTACTCTTTGCGATCAAAACGTGAACACCAGTCGTGAATAATGGTTTCAGCCTGTGGCTTTGAGCATTAAATCCCATTTTTCAACCAGCAGGCCAGTAGTTTTCCACAATCCCCTCACCTACAGTTTGTGTTCGGTGTGCCAGCGACTCTCTCTTGCCCATGTATGCCCTCTTCTTTCTTATCTAGCTCCATACAATCTTATCATTTAAAATTACTGTCTACATTCTCTCTCACTGCACATTTAAAATACTATTTTTAACCAATATCTTTTTCACAAGCTCAGCCAAGATTAGGCTCTGAAGCCAATGAAGATTATTTCCATTACTATAAACCAATGAGAGAGATAACTGTTTAATCTTTCAATTTTTAAATACAAATTTTCTTCTTCTTTATTCAGTCTGCCTACGTTGTTCCTAATTAGCAGGGGGCATGTTCTGGTCATACAAAGCTGAGATTGAGTTTTAGTTTACTTTTCTGTGAACACAAAGGGTATAGGTGGCTAATGCAGTAACCTTTCACTTCTGGAGGCTTAGATTGGAATTTGGTTTAGATTACAAGTGAAATGAGTTTAGTGGTCTCATCTTCACTTCTGGCAAAAAGTGTTTTCATTGCAAACCCACTCTGCACTAACTTCTCAAACATCACAGATTTCTCCTAGTTTTCAAAAAAGAAGCGTTGGATTGGGAGTTCCGAGGGTCGGAGGTGAGTGGCGTTGGCAGTGTTGCGTAAAGAAGCTGGTTTAGGATTGGTATCTGGCTGAATGATGCTTAACAGTAAAGAATTATATACATCTCTCAACTCTGCCAGCTACAAAATTCAAATTAACTCAGGAAATAAACTGCAAACCCAGAGGCACATACAACAAGATAACACAAACAAATGCATGTGACATCTGAATACTGCACCTCCCAGAAAAAGCCACAGAATTTATAAACTCATTCCTCCTCTGTTAGAGTTCGACTGACTAAAGGATCCCCCTCAAACCTCCAAACGACTATACCCACAGTCAGGCTACTCATAATCCTCACGTCATCTTTTAGGCCTGCTGGAAGGACAACATGCAAAACATCAGGATAAAGCCACTAATTAACAGTGGGACTGCTCTACCCTGCATTACCTCCCTTGTGAGCTGGAATCCTACATCGTAAAGAATGCAGACCAATACAGCATAAAACCTTTGGTTTATAAACGCTCCACTTGATTTTGTGCAGCACGATTACTATGCACTAACGGGAGCCAAACAATCTATTTGATGTGGGACTCAGTGACTACTAAAAGCCAGGTTGTAGCTGAGTATGAATGCTGATCACTTGTACTACAACAGAGATAATATTTGGCTAAACATAACGATGTAACAGCTATGGCTCAGGCAAAGCCATTGCTTTCACTCCTTAAAGTCATTTGAGATTTGTTTCTCAAAATAAATACAACACAAGGTAACAATTTCAGTTAAAAGCTATATGCCGAGACAATTTAAATTTCTAAATGCAAGATTTCTTTATCTGGCAATGAAACAGCCCCTCTGAGTTGCCCATTCAAATTTGCTTCAGGCTGAAGTTTAGCAGGAGAGTGCCCATCTTCTGAACATATTACAAATTTCACAAAATTTCACTGAAATTAGATTTCCTCAGTGTTAATCGTGAAAAACAGGAATTACAGTATCACAGTATCACTAAGGTTGGAAGAGACCTTGAAGATCATCGAGCCCAACCTGTCACCACAGACCTCATGACTAGACCATGGCACCAAGTGCCACGTCCAATCCCCTCTTGAACACCTCCAGGGACGGTGACTCCACCACCTCCCCGGGCAGCCCATTCCAATGGTGAACGACTCTCTTGGTGAACAACTTTCTCCTCACCTCGAGCCTAAACCTGCCCTGGTACAGCTTGAGACTGTGTCCTCTCATTCTGGTGCTGGTTGCCTGAGAGAAGAGACCAACCTCTTCCTGGCTACAACCACCTTTCAGGTAGTTGTAGAGAGCAATGAGGTCACTCCTGAGCCTCCTCTTCTCCAGGCTAAACAATCCCAGCTCCCTCAGCCTCTCAGAGGGCTTGTGCTCAAGGCCTCTCACCAGCCTTGTTGCTCTTCTCTGGACACGTTCAAGTGTCTCAATGTCCTTCTTAAACATCTTGTTACCCTCTTACGTCTTGTTACCAACTGCTTTTTACATAAACAGAAACCTTTAACCATAGAATGGATTAACTATCTCCCTTATATATAACTGAATTACACTCATGCATATACTTTCAGAAAACACAGGGAGGGGAAAGAGAAAAAAAAAAAGGCAGATTCATTTGTATTCTCCCTTCAGCTGAGCTGGACACTAAATGAACACATCCAGAGTTAAAAAACAGTGCTTTTGAATTGTCCACTAACAAGAAAACAGGAGCATTCTGGAAGAAGGGGAAGGGAAGATTTGACATTCAAATGCAGAGAGGTGCTGCAAATATCTTCACAAAAGGAAATGGCAACTTTTATCCTCAGTTCTCTATGATAAAGTTCATGTACTACAAATTGGAGATTTTGCACAGTGACAGAGCTTCACATTACTGTGCACAGAACACTGTCGTTATTACCAGAAGTGCTCTTAGAAGCTAGGCTATGGAATGCACAGATTTATTAACAGAGGGACCTGGACAGGCTGGAGAGGTGGGCACAAACCAACCTCAGGAGCTTCAACAAGACCAAGTGCAGGGTCCTGCATCTGGGTCGAGGCAACCCCAGGCACAAATACAGGCTGGGCAGTGACTGGCTGGAGAGCAGCCCAGAGGAGAGAGACTTGGGGGTGCTGGTGGACGAGAAGCTCGACAGGAGCTCTCGATGTGCGCTTGCAGCCCGGAAAGCCAATCAGATCCTGGGCTGCATAAAGAGAAGTGTGGCCAGCAGGACAAGGGAGGTGATTCGCCCCCTCTACTCAGCTCTGGTGAGACCCCACCTGGAGTACTGCCTCCAGTTCTGGAGCCCCTATTACAGGAGGGATGTGGAGGTGCTGGAGCGTGTCCAGAGAAGGGCCACGAGGATGATCAGAGGGCTGGAGCACCTCTCCTATGAGGACAGACTGAAGGAGTTGGGGCTGTTCAGTCTGGAGAAGAGAAGGCTCTGAGGGGACCTCATTGCGGCCTTCCAGTATCTGAAGGGGGCCTACAGGAAGGCTGGGGAGGGACTTCTCAGGATATCAGGTAGTGATAGCACTAGGGGGAATAGAATGAAGCTGGAGGTGGGGAGATTCAGGCTGGATGTGAGGAGGAAGTTCTTTACCATGAGAGTCGTGAAGCCCTGGAATGGGTTATCCAGGGAGGTGGTTGGGGGCCCATCCCTGGAGGTATTTAAGACCAGGCTGGATGAGGCTCTGGCCAGCCTGATGTAGTGTGGGGTGTCCCTGCCCATGGCAGGGGTTGGAACTAGATGATCCTTGTGGTCCCTTCCAACCCTGACTAATACTATGATACTATGTCATGTACTAAACATGACTATGCTTTCTTCTTGAAGAATATAATCCAGTATGCTGACAGACTAGCACAGTGTTTTACTTTGTTCAGCATAATTCACTTGATCTGTCAAAAAAAAAAAAAAAAAAAAAAGACAATTTGCATAAGCTCCAGGTATTTTTAGGCACACTTGGAGATGTAAAGAACTTTATCAGGGGATAGTGAAAGCTATCAGTGCTTGTCTTCAACTTGGCTGCAAATTTTTCTTTGGGGTCCTAGGAACTCCCCACAGCACAGTCCCCAGTTAACAGGGTAGTTGAACAAACTGTGTTTAGTGCATCAACCTCCAAGAGACAGGGATGAAAAATCCCTCTGACTTCAGTGGTCACTGAAAGGGAAGATACTTCTTAGGAGGTAGCGTGCTGTGCAGGGAGAACTACAGAGTATGGAGAGAAGAAAGACAAAAACTTTCTAAAATGCAGTTTCTAAATGGAAGGCTAATTTTTAATTATGAAAGCATTTGTTATTCTTTGATGACATAACTTAAGAATAATTCCACACAAACTGCATATCCTGACTGTTATAAACACAATAGATCAAGGTTAAGGGACAGTGTAATTCTAACAAATTTAGTGACAGGTTAAGATCAAGGGATGTCTTGACATTCTCCTCAGAAAGGTCAATCTAGCAGGTCTGCAATGTAAAAATGAAGACTCTGCCATCATTGCCATGGCAAAAGGTCAGACACAAGCTGATTGGTGATAGAATTATCAAATTAACCAATCGATGTGTGTGAGTAATAGATGTAAGCAATCCTGAGGGAGAGCCACAGGGCAAATGCCAGCTCATCAATAACACATTGCCTAGGAAAAGAAGATCCTCTCTTCAATCCATGTCCTTTACATTAGCAGTAGTATCAAGGAATTAAAAGAAAAATCGAAAGCAACAGCTTTAAATATGCTTTCAGACTGTATACAGCATTCAAATTCTTTTCCAAAGCAACTTCCACCACATGCCATGGTAAATAAGATCATGCTAACCATCAAAAGAAAGAAGGCATCAAAAATCCTATGCTAAACAGGTATACACAAAGACTTAAGTATTTTTGTGCATCTCTGACACTAGTATAGACTATATTAGTAATGCTATTTTACCTGTGGCAGTCACAGACACAGAAATCTCAGGTTTAATTGTGTGGCAACTTCTGCACGCTAAAATGTGAAAAAGATCACAGGTATTCTTGTACTGAGCATTTTATAAATAGGGTGTAGCAAGTGTATGAAGAATGTTTTGGCTGCAAGTAACATTTTAATGCATATTATATATCCCTCTGAGTATCTGATTGTTACCACGCCAGCTCCTAAGTGGTTCAAAGGGTTAAACTCTGCAGGAGCTCTCTGCAAGTCCACAAGAAGGCAGACAATGCCTTTACACAGGGGAAGAGGGCTTCAAGTAGGCAAAACTGAAACAAAACCCACAACCCTGCAAATAAAAATCTGAGTTCTTTAGCTCAAGGGACATGCATTGACTGCAGGAAAACAGACTGAACCCTATCCTTAGATATATGGTTATCTAAGATCAGTAAGACTATCTAAACTTGGATGAAAATGTTAAGCATAGGATAGGTTAAGTGCATAAAAGCGGCTTTGTTATTTTAAACTTCTTTTTATGTATTTAATTCTTCAGACACTGCATTTTGAAGGATAAATAAACTAAGATGATTTCAGTGCACAATGGAGCTGTAAAAATCCCTGTAGCACTGCTATGTAATCCCAGGAGAACAGCTCAGGGTGTGTACCTGAGGCTCTGTGCTGTGAGAGGGCTCTTCTCCAGAATGAAAACAGAGTAGCCATCTGATTCCTGCCCAGTGCTCCAGTGACATGCAGGAAAGGTCAAAGGTACATCTTATCTTGGACATATACGAGCCAGAGTCAAGGTGTCAAACGTGACAAAGCCCTTTTCCATGTTAGCAACAACCGCACAGGAGACGAACGTGTAATACCATGTTGACTGTTTCAACAGTCATTCCTCATTCCTTCCTGTGTCACCCATGCTTCTGAGAAAGGCAAGCACAGTGATCTTTGCATAGTGAACCACAGCTGTTTTTTTCCACAAAAAACTTAGTCACCATCTTCAAAAGTGCACAGAAAGGACCATCAGCTTGCAAGTTCTTCTGCCCAGTTATCCCAAGCCGTTAGAGAGGCCCTTGCCCTGTATAGGCACACTTCTTTCAGTCACTACCATTCAGGTGTTGTTTCCACTTCTCCTACAGTTCTGGTTCTGAGAATCTTAATTTAGCTCCAATGATGCATCTATTATCGTAGCAATATGATATTGCTATTATCACAGTAGGAATGGTAATATGGTAGCACTCAGAGTAAGACTCCATTCTGCCATCAAAAAGCATGCATTACTCCTATCGCTGTTAATGGGAGCTATGCACATGTATCAGTGGCAGAACAGGTCTCTAAGCAAGCACAATTATAACCCCTACTGTGAGATTCTCTGAATGCTATTTTCACAATGCTTTTATTATAGATGTACATAATACTATATAAAAAACCCCTCTAACTCATTTGAATGGGATACCCATTTGAATATGAGCGAGTTTCTGTAAAATTTAAATTGCATTCCTTTTAAAAAGAAACCTTTCTGATATTCCAGATGCTTAATTTTCCCTAATGTATTGTTTAAAATGCAGTTAATATTCTCCCCTCAAAAAGTACCACAAAAAAAAAAAAGGCACAGAAGAATCTCAGATCGTAGGAGGAGCAGAGTTTTTGTCAATGGACTAACAGCTCGGGCTACAGGAGGAATGAATAAGCGTGGTGCCCCTGAATACAGTGGAATTCTATTGATCCACTTTCCTTGAAGATCTAACCCTGTACCACCTTCTCAGTCTGCAGCAGTGCGGTTGATAACACCACTTCTTCAATACTTGAACACTGTTTTTAATTGTTGTTTTACATTTGCTCCAATCTGCAGTTTAATGAGTATTAGCATTCAGATCTGTAATTTTAGTGGTTCCTTTGATATCTAAAAAGCTGACAGTTATGGCCTGTCAGAGATCTGAGCGCTGGCCTGCCCAGTCACAGCAGCTCTCACTGGTAGAGCAGTCAATCATAAAAAGTTATGCCTGGGTCTGCCAGGAAACAGAATGACAAGTATTTATCTGTCAGTGTTTCCAACTTGGCTGAAGTAGAAGAGCAAATTTTTATTTTTAAAGAATGGGATATCTGCGTTTGAATTTTCAACAACGAACAAAATGCATTCCATTTATAGATGGAAAACTCCATACTGAAAAAAACTCTATGTTGAAAACCATGTATTGAAAAAAACCTCACACTGGTGTATGCAAATTCCTTTCTAATGTGTTTCTTTATAATATATGAGAGTAAAGGAATGCCAGTAACATTTTTCAAACATTAAAAATAACTTCAAATTCGACCCACCAAATAAAATGATCAATCTATGATGATTAGTTCTCCTCAGAAGTATACAGGGATCTTAAAGCAAATGAAGTTTAATATTAAACTTTGGTATAGACTGGGAAGACTGACATGTTATCAGCTTCAGTAATGGATCAGTGCATTGTATGGGCTTCATGGGACACTGATCTTCATAGTGAAGAAGTTACCACTTCAGTCACTTCACATTTTCAAGGTATCACTGATACACAGATAACATAAAGCAGTACTTAAAAACTGAATATAAAAATTAGCAGATTAAGCCAAAAGTGAGCTCCTATAACATAACCTGCTGTATAAAAAATTCAAAGGTTTTTCATGTAGTAATTCACTAATGTTCTTATTTAAAACAATCAAAGCTTCAGTTTACTAGAAGTTGCTGGAACAATGTACTTTGGATCGTGCTGCTGTGCCATTTACAGGCTGTGAGTCCACATGCAGCCTCTGCTATTTAATCAGTATTAAAAATGACGTGACAACGCAATGAGATCTGGTTTCTGATGCCGTAAGTAAGCCGTCACACTTCCCTCAAACCCTACGGAAATATGGAATATCTAACCACCTCCGAACAAGCTCACAGTTCTAGATTAATGAACAGCATTAACAAGGTATCGATGTGAGGAAATACATCCCACTTACAATGTCACTGCATATGACTCAACAGAGCTAGGAGAAAAAAATTAACAGAGGGAAAGCTAATAGGCAGAAAAAAGTCAAACTAGGTTGTTTTTTTTTTCCCCTAAAGTCAATTTCAATCCAATAAACAAACCTTATAAATCTCCTCAAAAATAACATGCCCAAATTCTACCAATACCATAAAATGTAGAAACTATCGAAACTTGATAAAAAAATTCTCTACATTTAATGGAACATCGTTTACCTGTATGTGGAAGAAATGTACACAGGGTAAATCACCGGTTTGGGCAAAGGGTGGACACAATAGCTGCAATATCCTATTTGTCTATTTTACAGAAGGAGAGCTTCTTTCCTTGGGACTATATGAATACAGTAAAACCAAGACAATGTCTCATCCCCCTACAAAACAGTGAGCTGAATGTAATTCTAATTAAAGCACCTATACTGAACATTCTGCTCTAAGGTTTCTGAAATATATGGAGCGCACTGGATTTTCACAGATGAAAAATCAATAAAACCCAGACCAACAATGCTGAGAGACTGAACAGGATTTGCACGTTCTGTTTGAATCTCTGACTCCAAAGCACATTGCAAAACAAGCATGTACCACTCAGCAGGAAACACTGGAATCTAATCATCCACCCCTATTCTGAACTCAACCAATTTATAATACCTTCTTGAGGTTACTTTTCTAAGCTTGAAATTGTAGTATTTTCTTGTGTGGCAGACCCCAAGTAAAACACTATTTTTTACTTAGCCACTGCCAAACCATAAAGTGAAAAATCGTGACTTATATTCGGCTGCGAATGTTGCTGCAGAGAAATACAACGACGACATTAATACAATACTCCCCAACGGACACTTCATGAAATGTAGTATCTTCCCAGCTGCAGCAGTGTAAACACTATTAATGTTCACAGTTTGTGCTGGTTTTTCTTTTTCTTTGTTTGCCACATTTTTCACCCTCTAAAGTTTCTTCTAAAGCACAGTCGCTGGCTACCAACTCCCACAGCCTTCACTATCAGCCAGCGTGATTCTCACGCTAAACCTCTTCCTGCTCTTCCTACTCCAGAGAGTTTTATGTTTAAGGAGTTCCTATTTGACAGAAGTTAGTTTTGATGTTGTGGAACAATAGCCCTGTAAAATTAAACAACCAAAAACTTATGGAAATATTGGCTATTGTACTCAACAAGAAAAATATATTACTTCCAGCCTAACTATTTTAGAGATTAAACACCCCTGATAAAAAGCCAGACAAATCCTGTGATGATTTCTTTTGGTTTTTTGATGCCAAACATAACCTGTATCAAAGCTGAATTTGCACAGCAGATAAATGGGCATTGTAAAAAATGGTCAATATTATATTGATAGGTAAAATTAAGCAAGTGGCACTACACCAGATCTTTATTTCTCTGAAGATCAAGCTGAAAAACTAAGGCGTATTTTCAATGGTGGATATGTAAGACAAAGGTAGGCAGCAGTGAAAACCTAAATGCTATTAAACATCAATGGGAGTTCATCATCAAACTTCCTTGGTGCCCCTCTGAAAATTGTCACAACAGGAGTGGTCTGTAGAACAAAACAAGTGGCGCTGAGGAACTTGTATTTACACTATCAACATTTCAGAGGGCTTTGCTTCACCTGAGACCTAGTCTGGTCCTGTGGACTGAATAACCATTAGCATCTGGACTGCGTTAGCTGGCACTCCAAGAACTTGTATGCTTTTGGATGAAACTAAAGGAACCTCTATCAACTGCTCCAGGACTGTTCCATGACGTGAAGCAACACACATTATGTGGGGATGATGAGCATCACTTCAGATTTGCACCCCTGATCTGAAGTAAACATTGATGCAGATTCACTGTCTGGCAACTGAGTGGATAATGGTGGCTCTATGAATATTGAAATTGTTCATAAAAATCTTCCCCAGCACAGCCAAACTTCTGCTAGGTTTGACCTATTCTCTCATGTAACTTTAAATAGTGTTTCAATATTTGCATTTAGAAGAAACCATTTGCATCTACTATGCTTAAGATTCTGAATCTAGTATGGTTACCCGCAAAACAAACGCTGTAATTTTTCAGAGTGAGGTTTGACCCTATTTGTGATGAATTTGTACTTAGCCTTTTTATTTTTACCAAGAAGCAATTAGTCTCTGTCTCTTAGAAAATCTCACCTATTAAGCAGAATGGGTGAAGTTTATTTTATATTCTTCCTTTCAGAGTTCATTGTACTTTCTAATTATATTAGCTCACTGCCAGTATAAAAATATGTCCTATGTGCTTCTAAAAGCCAGTTTCCCTTCTCTTTTATTATTTTAAATTGTTTTTATTGAACCTTTAGATATAGCATTGCAAAGTAAATTGATAAATTCATAAATGAAGCATGACAGCATAACCATGTGATAATAATGGGCAACAGCATCTTGTTGTTTACCTCACCGAGTCATTGTGAGGATTAATTAGTTAATGGCCATAATGCAGAGTGCACATGCAAAACACTTTACAACTGCTAGATAATACTACATGTGATATACAGAGCAATACCACTACTGCATATGGTGTAAAGTGGAAGCACTCAATCATTATATTAACCTGAGTCTTTCAGGTAGTAGAATCTGACAGAGGGAAATAATGGTTGACTGCTTCACAAGTATCGTTAAACCCTTCAGACAGTTATTCTCCTTGCATGTGCACATTCAAGTCTGTAAGTAATAGGCACCAAGTGCCACCAGTGAGCTAAGGTAAAATTGCTAAAACATCCCAATTCATCACAATAATGTTGATAGTTTGCCATAGACTCATAGAATGGTTTGGGTTGGAAGGGACCTTAAAGATCATCTAGTTCCAGCCTCCCCACCATGGGCAGAGACACCTTCTACTAGATCAGGGTGATCAAAACCCCATCCAAACTGGCTTTAAACACACCCAGGGAAAAAGCATTCACAGCTTCTCGGGGCAACCTGTTCCAGTGCCTCACCAGCCTCACTGTGAAGAATTTCTTCCCTCACATCTAAATCTACTCTCTTCCAGTTTGAAACCATTACCCCTCATCCTATAACTACATTCCCTGATAAAGAGCCTCCATCTTTCCGGTTGGCCACCTTCAAACACTGAAAGGCTGCTTCCAAAAGCCTTCTCTTCTCCAAGCTGAACAACCCCACCTCTCTCAGCCTGTCCTCATACAGAAGCACCTTGAGCATCTTTGTGGCTGTCCTCTGGATCTGCTTGAGCAGGTCCCTGTCATTCTTATTCTGGGATGCCCAGAGATGAACATAGTACTCCAGGTGGGGTCCCATGAGAGTGAAACAGAGTGGGAGAATAATCTCCCTTGACCTGTTCATCATGCTTTGATGCAGCCCAGGATATGATTTGCTTTCTGGGCTGCATGCAGACATTGTTGGCTCATATTCGGTTTTTCACCCATCATCAACCCCAAATTATCTGCAGGGCTGCTCTCGATCCATTCTCTGCCCATCCTGTATTTATGCTTGGGGACTGACGTGACCCAGATGCAGGACTTCACACTTGGCCTTGCAAAGGTCCCTCTGGATGGCATCCCTTCCCTCCAGCCTGTTGACTGCAACACACAGTTTGGTGTCATCAGCAAATTTGATGAGGGTGCACTAAATCCCACTGTCCATGTTGCCAGCAGGGATGTTAAACAGCCTCTGTCCTAAAACCAGTCCCTGAGGAGCACCGCTCATTACTGGTCTCCATTTAGACATTGAACCATTGACTGCAACTCTGTAGGGGTAGCCATCCAGCCAATGCCTTATCCACTAAGTGGTCCACCTGTCAAATCCATGTCTCCAATTTAGAAACAAGGATGTCATGTGGCATAGTGCAAATATTTTGCACAAGTCCACCACATTCCCCACCAGCCCCTCCTTGTTGGTGAGAACAAGATCCAGCAAAGCAACTCTCCTCACTGACTCCTCTGTCACTTGGAGAAGGAAGTCATCATCAACGCATTTCAGGAACCTCCTGGAATGCCTATGCTCTACTGATACTGGATATCTCTAACAGATATTGGTGTGGCTGAAGTCCCTTTTGAGAACCAGGGTTGTGAAAGTGAGGCTGCTCCTATTTGTCTGTAAAGGGCCTCATCCCTTCAGTTTTCCTGGTCAAGCAGCCTCTAGCAGACCCCCACTATAACATCACCTGTCCCTGCCCTCCCTTTAATCCTGACCCATAAACTCTAAGTCAGCAACTCATCCATCCCTAGGCAAAGCTCCATGTACTCCAGCCGGCCAGTGACATAGAGGGCAACGCCCTCTGATTGTCTCCCTTGGCTGGCTCTCCTAAAAAGCCTATTTCAACACCACAGCCATAGAAGCCATCCCACTAGGTCTCTGTGATGCCAATAAGATCATAGGCCTGCAGGCATGCATATGCCTCTAAATCCTCTTGTTTATTCCCCATGCTAAGTGCATTTGCATAGTCATTTAAGCTGGACATTTAAGCATGGATAATAGGAGTGCTCATTAGCTTCCTGATACATTTATCTGTTGGTTTAGTGAGATTCTGGGTCAAACAGTGGCCAAAGATGTAACATTCAAACCTAGATAAAAGTTGGTTCCAGAAAACGTGAGTGAAGGCTTTACTGGGAAGTCAAGTGGCCTTCTAAGCCCCTTGACTCAGCACTCAGCAGCAAAATTGACATGAGAGGTGGATACAATGGTGTCAACTGTTTTTTAAGCAATGAACCATTCAGAACCATTTGCTAGTTCATGCTCATTTATGACCATGACTCTTGGCACCTCCATTCTAATAGTACTGACAGTAACAGCAGATATAAAATGTGTATAATCCAAGCACACACTTCTGAATAGAGGGTCCAGATTTTTGTATTACTAAGATGAAAAATATTTAGGTCTTGTCTTAGTGTCTGATGTTATTATTGACTTTCATACTCTCTGGAAAACTATTTGTGGAGACAAGTTCTTTTCTGCGAGCTGTAGAAGTTGTGAGAACCATTTCTAAGAAATCTCAGAATTAGACAAAGTAATAAAAATTGAGTTTCAATTTTCATGGCATATTTGGGCTTTCTGTTCCAGGGAGGTCTGTTGCTTTGGCAAAGGAGACTGGGATGGAGTCAAAATTAATTGTGAAGTTGGACGAAATTCTCTTGAAGTTTTGAATTTTGTGATGACTCCAGAACTTCAGTGGAAATTTCAGAGAGAAAAAACCCAACTTTCAGTGAAGCACTATGAATGAAACTGTTGAGTCATTTTTGAATGCAGTCCCTGATGCTAGCATAAATTTAAATCGCTTTAAACTGGGTAAATGATATTTCAACTACAGCTCAATGAAGTACAAGAATTTCCCCAGTGACACAGGCGTCCTTCACAAGGTTTATACCTCAGGAACTCCACTGATCCCAATGAAATGTCTTTCTGCTAATTTTGAGTCTGAAGCTAATCCAAGGAGATAATAAAAAGCTGGTGAAAGAGTGAATGTGATTCTGTTACACAGGGATTCATAATGAAGATACAGGAGTTCTTGTTACCGTGATTCATTAAGTTGTTAAGGGACAGATCTGTTAAGAGTCTGGGACGATTTCAGATCTGATGAATGCAGGTGCAAATCACTTGACAAGAATTCTAATAAACTCACTGAATTCAACTGGTGGTTGCTATACTATTATTAATCAAGTGAGTTTCTTACGGTACTATCCTGAAATTGTTGTTGCCCTATCTCAAATAAAGATAGTAAGCGATATTCTAACACTTCACAGGTAAAGTTTTCCAAGACAATTCTTTCTAAACATACTAGCTATTCATCATTAAAATCCAGAATAAGAAATATTTTAGAATAGAATAAACCAGGTTGGAAGAGACCTTCAAGATCATCGCGTCCAACCTATCAACCAATCCAACCCACCTAAACAACTAGACCATGGCACCAAGCACCCCATCAAGTCTTATCCTGAACACCTCCATGATGGTGACTCCAACACCTCCCCAAGCAGCCCATTCCAATGGGGAATCACTCTCTCTGTATAGAACTTCTTCCTAACATCCAGCCTAAACCTGCCCTGGTGCAGCCTGAGACTGTGTCCTCTTGTTCTGGTGCTGGCTGCCTGGGAGAAGAGACCAACCTCTGCCTGGCTACAACCTCCCTTCAGGTAGTTGTAGAGAGCAATAAGGTCACCCCTCAGTCTCCTCTTCTCCAGGCTAAGCAACCCCAGCTCCCTTAGCCTCTCCTCAGAGGGCTTGTGTTCCAAACCCCTCACCAAATTCGTTGCCCTTCTCTGGACACGTTCCAGCAAGTCAACATCCTGGAACATGTCCAGAGAAGGGCAATGAAGTTGGTGAGGGGTTTTGAAAATATTTTGACTGATATTAATTAAAAAAAAAAAAAAAAAAAAAAAAAAAGCCAAGCAACTATGGATATGATTGTGGCTCTGGCCTAGTCAGTAGCAGAACTCCTACTGATTTCAATGGAATCAGAATTTAATCCCAAAGGACAAAGGCTTTCCAGGTGATAAGCTCTACTAATTTGTTTTCTTTTCCCTTCTGCACATACCAGTACTTTGGAAACGTTTCTAAGCAAACCACTTGTAACACTTTTCCAACAGCCTTTACCATAAAAGCAACTGAGCTAATGCACATGACAAATTTGTTCTCTTCCCTGACTCTTCCCTTAAATCTCTTCATCACTGAGTTACCTGCAAATCCAAGCACAATATACAGCAATCATGCCAGCTTCTATATGCTTCAACAGCAGCATCTCCAAAGGCTTAAGAACTTGAGCAGGGCTAGGCATGCCCTTCAATTTCAAATATGAACAAACAGAAATGGTCTGTAACTCTAGACTGGAAATGAAGCTACTTGATGAATGATTGATTTGAATCCCTTAGCAGGTAGACACTGTTTACCTGATTTCTTTACAAAAGGTCATGTTGTTATAGGGGTATCCTATTCCTCAAAAATCTATGACCCAACACATGAATTTATTTTTGAAACTATTTTGTTTATTCTTACAGTCTCTGATCACTGAACTTTGATGCCTGTTTGATAAAACCATCTGTATGTAACTCATTAGATAATGTCCATGATATACATAACTGTAGGAGCATTAATTTGAGGAGGGGAACAGCCTCTTGTCCTTGGTGGCATGCAACAAGACTAGAGGAAATGGCTTCAAACTGCACCAGGGGAGATTCAGGCTGGATGCTAGGAAATACTTCCTCACAGAGAGGGTTATTAAACATAGGAATGGTCTGCCCAGGGCAGTGGTGGAGTCACTGTCCCTGGAGGTGTTTCAGTAGCATGGACCCGGTGCTTAGGGACATGGTTTAGTGTTGACCCTTCAGTGCTGGGGTTGGAGGGTTGGACTGGAAGAAATTTCAGGTCTCTTCCAACCATCTGTTTTCTGTGATTTGTGCTTAGTACTTCACCTACTTTGCAAATTCAGGCTTTACACAGCCATGCACGTTGCTTTGGTACCAATATATGCTACAGAATTCATATTCTACAACCTCTGACAAGAGCCTGTAAAAAGAAAAGCAAAACAAAACTCTATTTCCATATCATCATGTCTCTAATTCCCAACACTCATTTCTGCTAAACTAATTTTCTCTTTTACTTTCTGTCTTCTGCAAATATATTTGAAGACTCTTTTGTTGGTTTTTTTGATAGATTGCACAATGCAACATTTGGCATTTCTCTTAGCTCTTCTAATTATCCTTTTAACTGGCTCTTGCTTAGGCTCATAGATCTGGTCCTCTCCTAAACAGAATGTTTGCATTTCTTTAGAAATCTTCAGCTCCTTGCTCATAATAATCTCTATGTTGCCATTCCTGACTTAAAAAGATTGGCCTCTGTGTCCCTCTATGATTTCTTCTCTTAAGGTTTCTGTCATTCTGTCTGCAATGTTATTAATAAATATGTGGCTGAGCTTGTAAATATACTACTGTAGTTCTTAGTTTTGTAGCCAGATAGGGTGCTGCAACTTTTTAACACAGGGCAGATTGATCAGATTTATCAGAGATGCATTACCATACGCAAACGTTTCGGCAGGTAAGTAATAACGTGCATACAGATGGAGTAATCTGATTGTTCAGCTACTAGCTCCAACAGTTTAAACCCTGGACCATCTTCAAAAAGCAAAGGAAAGGGGAGCAAATGGCATGGACAAACCTGTTCTAAAACTAGCTCCACCTATTGTAGCATCTTAACGACTTACAGAGTCACTCCCAAGGTATGCTTGCATCAGATTGACTTGATTCCTGCATAAAATGGATCAAATGAAGGTGGATCACACCTTTTTGGTCTACAAGAGCATTCTGAACTTTGTCCCACATCTCTGGAGTAGCCTTTGCAAATTCATGGATGTAATTGTTCTGCATTTGCAACTGAATCATAGAATTGTCAGGGCTGGGAGGGACCTCACATATAACCTAGTTCCAACTCTGTGGCAGGGACGCCTCACACTCATCAGCAGAGGAAGTACACCAATATATGTTATTTCATAGTCACAACTGAAAACTGTAGGTCACCAGCATGAAAAGAAATTACAATTAAATGACTGTGCCTTTTACACCAGGCAAAAGATTTTGTGTATTTCTGACAGAAAGAAAATTGAGACAGAGAGACCTTTTGATCATTACTTACTATTTCCCTGCTGTGATTTTTTTCCCTTAAAGTCACTCTAATTGTATTCTAATGTATTTAAAAACACCCTCAAAATAGAAGAAAAAAAGAAAAGAACAGAACTGTATTTAGATAAATTAGAGAAATATCTACCAGTGAATGATACAATTAATTATTTCATTAGGGCTACATCTCCATGTTTGTTCTTCTCTTTGAGAATTGAGAAAAAAAAAAAAAAAAAAAAAAGGAAAATAAATGGCAAACAGTTAACAGACTAAATTCAGTAAGTGGCTATGGGTCAGAAAACCACAATCTCATTTGTGCAGCATGTATTTGTAGTCACTTACATTTTGTGCATCTTTAACCTTATAGGAACAGCATTAAAAAGCTTCTGATTAGTGTCACATAAATGCTGTTACTCCCTTCTCGATCTTCTCCTTTAACATACTTTCCATGGGAGATTTGAGACAAAGTGGCAAAAGTCAGAATAAAAGAAAACCATACATTTCACCCTGTAATTCCACATGCACTGCTGTATTTTAACCAGCTCTGCAGGGATTGGATGGAATCCAATTTGTCATCATTTATTCACAAGCATACTGCTTATACTGTGTGGGGGTTTTTTTATTCTTATTCACCATTTACCCAATTATATCTATCCTTATTAGACCCCTGCTGAAGGCAGCAAGGCAGTTCTAGCTAAGGAAGTCCCATAGCTTAACTTAATCCTATTATCTCCAGATAAACAGGGATGCATCGGGCTCTAGATGGCCAAATTTAGCTCTACCCTCCCTTCCCCATGAGGAAAAAGACCGTTCCTCATCCCTATGCCTGATGTAATTAAGATCTGGATATATGCCCATTCCAATCCTTATCCAGTATAAGCATCACTGTCAATGCTGAGAAATGAACTGCAGTTATGATGCAAAGAGTTGACACTTTAGTGACATTTACTGATGTGTTAGGCCTTTACAGTGGCTTGGCTCTATGTAGTTTATGTCTTCAGGAATTTAAAATGCCTGCCTAAAAATCTAATCAGAGGAAAGGGAATATAATAAGATAAAAAATAAATAAATTGATAATATTGACAAGCAAAGACTTTATTACCTCCACAGTATTTGGATAGACTTAGATTGTCATTAAATACTTGCAATATACACTATTTTAAGCAATTACAGAAAATGAAATGAATAGTAAGAAAGGATCAATAGCAGAAGCAAAGCAGTTACAGAAAAAGAGCTTTTCAATTGATATCAATAAAGGCATAAACCACACAGTGTTTGTACCTGCACAGAAATGCTAAAAATACTCCAAATACTGAATTTTACTGGATGAATGGAGGAAAAAAATTTAAAAAAGTAAAAGAATAGCAAAGTCTGATAATATGAGACTGTCAAACAGTGTGAAATGAGATCTCCAATGACTTCATCATATACTTCGGTCCTGCTCTCAAACGTACTAAATACTCTCTTTTGTAGAGGAAACTGACAGATATATATATATTAATTAATATAATTAATTAATGAGCTAATTTTTTTTCATGCAAGCTTGTCAATTCATTTTAATCTTGCTCTGTACCTCGCTGGCTATGCCAATCCTAACCTGTTCTAAAGAGCTGATGTTAATCATACTGATTGATTTGAGGATTGAGAGGAGATTTTACTATATAATGAAATGTCTGCTTGGCTGGGACAACTACCCTAATATTCTCCAGTAAGCTAAATCAGATTTTAACCCCAGTATCAAGAGGTGAATGCTTTGTGCAGTTCGAATAATACAAGTGTGTAAATGTGTAATCAGACTCCTGTGCAGGACCGCCTGTTTTATTTACCATGAGCTTAGCTGAAAGGCTCCTAGGGACTGAAGATACTTGGGTTGTAATCCTGTCATTTGGTGACTTAATATTTTTATATTATCATGATATTAGCATAATTCTGACCTCTATTTTGCAGCATTTTATGTCTTTCAAGCACTACTTTTGATGCTGTAACGCACAGCATATAGCATCAACAAATACTCACATCATTCCCTATTTTACTGAACATTTGGTGTGAAGTATTACGTCTGATTTAATATTATTAGGGCCTCAGAATAGTGCAAAACACATGAATGTAGGCATTCATCTCTCAGTTTACCATAACACTGCCATAAAATGTTAGTAAAAGGGTGATAAATGCTTCTTCTCCCTTTTCCTTTTTAATTCTTCCTGCTGGATGTTCTGCCTCTACCCAGAAGGCTTGCAAACTGATGCCAACTCACCCACATAGATCAATCATCAGGGTTTTTCTACTTGCCCAAGCTGCAACTGAGCAATTGAGGTTGGCTCAATTGCAATCCCTCATTAAAACTGGTCTCAAAGTAACAACAAGCTTTGGGTAGTGTTGAATTTTGATTCCATTCTGAATATTTTTGAGACCAAATAATCAATATAAAAAACCCAGACAGTCTATGGCAAACCCAGAGGGTTTTGCCTTTCTTTATCAAAGAAAATATAAGAAATAGAAGTGTTGTCATATGCTGCTTCACATTCAGCATCTTTGCAAGCAAATACTTTAACTTTTGATTGTGAAGTCATAAGATGATTACACTAATGATGAAATGTCTTTTCCTTTGAAAGAGATGTATTACCTTAGATCTCTCTTTTGCAGAGGACCAAACTGGCAGTCCTACAGTTTAAAGCCCTCAATTTTTATACAGAGATAGCATAATTTTTCTCACAGGTTGACTATCTAATGTTTTCTAGCTCTGCATGCAATACTACTGCATTCTGATTTTTCAGCTCCTAACATTTTTAATATGAGTCAAGAAAAGGCCAGGCTGAAGATATTTATGGTGATTGCTTCATGATATGGACACCTGCCAACAAATAAGTTCATTCCTTCAACCATTTCTAACTTATGTGAGATCGATACCCAGGCTCTCTAGCAATAACCTTGCATCTATAATTAATATTGTTTATTGGCTCATGGTACTGTGTGTAATAAAAGGACTAAGAAAGGGCTGGGAGAATAAATATTCACATAAAGAAAATCTCCTGGAAATGTGCCAATTAATGACATATGAGGTAACTTCCAATCTCAACATATGATGTACTGCCTCAGAACATAAAATGAGGGGAAAAAAATTGTGGACAGGCTAATTTCCAAGCAAAAGAGCGACCAAAGTAGTTCAAATGAATGGCCTTTATGTGCAGTTCAAATAAGTGAAACAACACAATGCCTATGTGCAAGTACAAAAGGATTGACACAATGGGAAGAGCGATAACTGGGCAATATGAAAGCATGCAAGAGGTTTGGGGCTGCAGTGCACACGTGGCATTTTTCACACAGATGACATCACATAAAGCCTAAGTCTGAGCCATAAAATATCACATTGATTAAATTATCTACAATGAGAACAAACCAACAAAAGGCAACTCTGAAGTATTTCAGAAGCTAGGATCTTAGAAAGAAGAAATTCAGGGAGGTAGATTAATATTTATTTGCTTTCTCTTCTTCTAATCATAACTCTTTACTTAATTGGCCTAGTTAATACAAAACAAAAAAATCAACTTTAGATCAGAGAAACTGACAAGCAGTCATTCAGGAAAGGGTATTACAGCTTAAAAGCATGAAGGATAGCAGTGTAAATGATATCTAATCTGCTATTAAGAGACTCATCATAAAGTCCATCAAAATGAGCATAGACTGGATGTATTTTGACATGTCAAAAATGGTTTTATGTAACATGCAAACTTCATGCTTCATGGTCATTCTTAGTAACATGACTGCTGCCCTGAAGGGTGCTTACAAGAAGGATGGAGAGAGACTGTTTACAAAGGCTTCTGTTGATAGCACAGGGGAAATGGCTTCAAACTAGAGAAGAGCAGATTTAGACTGAATGTTAGAACAAGTTCTTTACCATGAGGGTGGTGGAACACTGGAACAGGTTGCCCAGGGAGGTGGTTGGGGCCCCATCCCTGGAGATATTCAAAGTGAGGCTCAACAGGGCTCTGGGCAGCCTGATCTAGTTGAGGGTGTCCCTGATGACTGCAGGGGGCGTTGGACTAGATGACTTTTGGAGGTCCCTTCCAGCCTGGACAATACTATTATTCTGTGACTCTGTCATCACAATAAATAGAAATGTTGGGCCTCCATTGGCCCACTCTTGCAGTACATCAACACCACTAGGTGCTGTTCTGGGTTAAACCCAAAAGAACAGCCTTTAATGAACTCAGTCAGAATTGTGTGCTTAGCACATATTCCAGAAGAGTAATATGGATTCCCATACACAACTAAAAGCTGAGATTTAGATAAGGCATTAAATAGAGACCAGATAACTGTCAGGCCTTGTTGTGGTGCTTATGTATGACATTCATCTTAAGAGCTCAATAATATCCACCAGGAGCTCCCAATAATGTCCATCAGAATTATCTGCATACTACTGCAGAACAAAACTTTGTGAATTTCCATGGCAAGCTGAGAAACTTGCTCAGAGCTGACAGATCTTGGTGAAGATGACACATCAGCTACTGGTGAATGTGATGAGCTTGAATGAAATTTGTTATCTGTGGTCTAATGGAAAGCTCCCAGACAAAGTTCTGGCACTTTCCACTACGCATCAGAGTACCATTTACATCAGAGCACTGCAGCGCTCTATTCTCTTGTTAAGCATTCAGACTGAACTTTCCTTTTTGGCTCACTAACAGAAGTCTGACCTATTTGCCTTTTGGAGGTATGCCAAGATGAGACTAGCAAGGTGCAAACTGACCTGCTCAGAGGTCACTGGCACTTGAAAAGAAAGGTTGATCAGGTACTACGCTTGAGAGAAAATCACACACCAACTAACTGACTAGGTGGGATTTACGTGGATTATCATAGATCAAAATTTTAGAAGGCGTGTCAACATGTCAAATTTCCTTCAAGAGAAGGCAAGAAGTTCATCCAAACCTTCCAAGGGCTTTACTTAGCATAGCACCTTCTGCTCTATGGCTTAAAAAGGGCTACTACTGACTCAAAAAAAGAGCATGTTCTGTCAGATTATTCAAAAGAATTTAACTTTTGGGAAAACTGTTCCCCGAGCCCAAACATCCTTTATGAATCCTGTAGTAGTTTGCCGTCGCAGGGCTGAACACATTTAGTTCAGACTGGAAAGAGACAGCTCATTTCCTCATCTTCTAACCTCACAGTTCACCCCATAGTTTACACAAGTGGATTTTTCTCTGCTGTCTTTACAGAGCCTTGACAATACATTTTAGTTTCATATTTCACTTTTCTTAACAGAGTAAGACAATAAATTCCTAAAATAAGAGTAGACATCACAGTTAATTTACTATTCAGTTATTCTTAGTAGGTACAGGTCATAGTTTCAGGATTTTACTACTTACCGGCAGACGTTTGTTTTGTTCCACAGAGGCTTTCCTGGGTGAATTTTTATATTTCATGTGCAAATGATGTTTTAGTGCATTGCATATTTCTTGTCAGTGACAGGTTTTACAAAAATATTGGATAATACCTCTACGGGGCTGACATGCTCAAAAAAAAAAAAAGAGAAAGTCATTGGATGGAAACTTCCGGTTCTGTTACAAACCTGACTGCAAGAGGAGAAAATAAAAAGTCTACTACAACGTGAACAAGGATGAATCACTACATACAAAATTAGCTGTGAGACCCCACCTGGAGTACTGCGTCCAGTTCTGGAGCCCCTATTACAGGAGGGATGTGGACGTGCTGGAAGGTGTCCAGAGAAGGGCCACGAGGATGATCAGAGGGCTGGAGCACCTCTCCTATGAGGACAGACTGAAGGAGTTGGGGCTGTTCAGTCTGGAGAAGAGAAGGCTCCGAGGTGACCTAATGGTGGCCTTCCAGTATCTGAAGGGGGCCTACAGGAAGGCTGGGGAGGGACTTCTCAGGATCTCAGGTAGTGATAGGACTAGGGGGAATGGAATGAAGCTGGAAATGGGGAGATTCAGGCTGGATGTGAGGAGGAAGTTCTTCACCATGAGAGTGGTGAAGCCCTGGAATGGGTTATCCAGGGAGGTGGTTGAGGCCCCGTCCCTGGAGGTGTTTAAGACCAGGCTGGACGAGGCTCTGGCCAGCCTGATGTAGTGTGGGGTGTCCCTGCCCATGGCAGGGGGGTTGGAACTAGATGATCCTTGTGGTCCCTTCCAACCCTGACTGATTCTATGATTCTATGATCATACACACTTTCCATTAGTAATGATTTTTCCACACGTGTCAGGTTCGCAGCATTATCCAGAGGTGGCCTTGCTTTCACTTGCATTGCTACCCGAACAAAGGATGCTTGAGGAACAAAATACTGCTATTGCTGGCTTGCAACCAGAGTCGTTTCTGTTTTTTATGAGTTCAGATCTAAACTTACACATTTCAAAATGTGTTTTCCTATGGGCATTTAGACAGTTTTTACACCTTCATAATAATGTCCTTAACAATGTTTCATTTTTATTTAGTAGGTTTTTCTCTTATATTTCCTTTATGCACAGATACATGTTTATGTGCTTGCTTATTTATTAGCTCAGCTTAAAGCCTTTCATAAATAAAGTGTATTCTGCTATTTTTAGAAAAGATTTTGCAAAGGCTCTTTGCTTTTGGTCAGCTACTCTACTGTTATTTTGGCATATTTAAATTGTCTACATCACTTGGCATTATCAAGTAAACCAATAAAAGACTCCTCAAATAAATAGAGACACAGTTAGATGACTTAATCTAACAACATGACCTCATTCCCATGTCAAGATGATGTTACAACTCTAACATCTCTGCAATACTGTTAGGTTAGAGCTGCACCAGATCATCTTTTAATCTTACATTTCCACAACTACAGTTTCAAAATACTGAAGATGTTTAAGGCAGGGATTTCCTCTTTGAAGTCTAACTCAGGTCTTTTTATGTCTGGCACTTTATTTTGTGGGTATGATGATTTATCACACCCTGCTTATCCTCTTGGGAGAAATCAGAAGCAACAAAGACAACTTTGAGAGATTTTGACTTTTGGAGAACACAGAAAATCATTAATTTTAAATGTAAAGACTACTTATTGATTCTAATGCCTGATAAGCATTCAAAACATGCTTTAGGTTTGCTTATATTAACACAGTCACTGTTCTAACTTACAAAGGACATTTTCCATGCTTCAGTATACGTGCTACTCAGTGCTCTGAATGAATAACAGGCACAAAGGGCCAAATTTCTCTCTTAGCTCCACATCATATGCAACCATAAACTGAACCGTAGACTCTAGCATTCCAGGAATTAACAACAGCTTTTGCATTTGACAGATTTTGCAATGTATCAAAACCCAGATGTTTCAAAACCTGAGATCTTTATATTAGCAACATGCAACATTCCCTTTAGAGTAAATTACAAATGAGAATATGCTTAGTAAAGCAAATTTTAAATGCAGCTCATTACATACAACCAGTGAAAGCCAGCCCATAGCACATGGGATGTCTAGAAATATCAGCACTCACACTGACAATTAAAACCACTTACTGTAAAAGAAACTTGATGTATACCACAGACAGAGTACATCAACTCTGACTTCTATAGCAGTTTCTATTTATAACAAGGCTGATGTTGGCTAACTTAGTCCATGTTTCTGCTGTGGACTCCCTCCACAGTGAGTTTAACCTTTGGCCTTATAAGGAGGTCAATAATTTCAAGATGCACTGCTGCCTTCTCTTGAGCATTCTGGAGGGAAAAGTAGTCACAACTGCAACAGGGACTACCTAAAAGCTCAATAGCTAAAACATGCTGAAACGTGACGATGATTCAGCTCTTTGCAATGTTTTCTACAGTGAGGAGATACCACACTGAAAACCAGGAGCTGAAGTGGTGGCAGATACAATGTGAAGTGGATGGGGAAGGAAGACTGAATGGCCGCACAATTTCTACAGCTGAAAATCTATCCTGTAAATGTTTCATAAACATCATGTTTCTCTTTTCTGCCAGTGGCCTTCTACAGTTGCCTCTTGTAGGACAAACACAACCACACCAACACAACAAGGAAAAGTTCTTTTGGCATTTGTCCAAAAAAAAAAAGTATTTAAAAAATAAAATGCTGGCAATGGGACACTGAAAATGCAGCATTTACCCTACATCGGTCACTTGTTCCAAAGATAACCATTCCCATGCACTTTACCATAGAAAAGAAGTGAAAGAAACCTGCACAAGGAATACCTTTTAAAGAAGTGTCTAGTGGCAAGTGACTACCTACCACTGTAGTTTGCCTTCAAGCAGTTTACTGGTTGCAATAGGAACTTACACTGAACAACTAACAATTTGTCATTTCAACTCAAATGACTCAACCCATTTCCCCCACCCTCCTCTCCCCTCATCCCATCAGGACAATATGATATCTTTCTGAAGCAAGTGGAAGCTTATGCTTTTCAAAGGCTAGCTCATCAACAAGCCACCCAATTTCCCTTTCAGGCTTGCCTTGGGACTTGCACATCCACAGTAGGTATGAACAACTCATTATAACAAAATGCTCATTCCTGGTGACATAATGCAACCTCACCTCTTGGCTAAATGTGCACCTCTTTGTCATGACTGGGTCTACCCAGTTAAAGACTCCATGCCTTTGTAACAACCATGAGCCTGCACGTTTGTCCTACTTTGCCATTTGCTCTCTCAGGGATCACATAGCAGGAAGTAATGAGCTCAAGTATCAAAAAGCAACATCTTAGAAATAAACTTACAACTCCTTAAACAACAAAGTACAACAGTCAAAGACACTAAAATGAAATGCAGCTCAGTGCCATCTTAATTGTAGGATCAATCACAAGCAGTAACATCTTGATAACTCTCCAATTCTGTTGTACAGTGAGACTTTAAATAAGGAGAAGTTCTTAGAGGGGAAACAATTCCCCGAACCTCACATCCCACCTGAATGGGAAACAGAGGAGGGGAAAGAGACAGAGGAGGGGAAAGAGGCAGAGAAAGCGCTCTACTCTGCTGTGAATCATTCTTTCAATGCTCTTGACACAGTGGAAGCTCTTAGAGTTTTCTTACCTTCCTCATTCCAGAGAGCAATAAATACACTAATACCCTTTTGTGAACCCACCAAACTCCCTGAGAAGATTAAAGTACTATTGATGTTTGTTTGTTTGTTTTTTAACCCCAACCCTTTGCCAAAGGAATTAGCAATTTAAAAACTGCAAACCTTGATCTAGCCCCAAAACACACAGATGGCAAAGCTGGATAGTTATTGTTGTCCTTCACATTTTGCCATCTTTGTGTTTTAACACTTACTAATGAGTCAACAAGTGGCACTGTTGGATGCAACCAGCAAATTTCTGGGCTCTTTCTTCACTAGCATGTTCCAGGTATTACACACTGTTTCAGACTTCTGAAGACACAAGATTACAAATGGTCTAAAAATATCTGTATTAGATAATCTGTGCTTTTCAGTTAACAGACTACAAAGAGAAGATGAAAGCCAATGTATTTTCTGATATTTTAAAATATACATGTGGGCAGAAATATGTGCACACAAACACATACATATGGGAGAAAACTTGAACTGGAAACCATTTGCTAAAGCTATGCACGCACTTTGATTCCCTATCCCAGCCAACCATTCTGGAAGAGGGAATGTTTGGTACAAATGTACCAAATGAAATCAGCAATGGATTTTTCTACTAGTAGAGAAAGAAATATACATGTTACTTCTTTTAGTTCTTCTATAAAGGGTTTAATAATCGTTACACAATTAAAGCAGGGCTCCTACACCAAGGCAGCTAACATTATCCACTTAACTTCACAAACAGGAAAAGCATAACGCAGAAATGTTAAGATTCACCCAGGTACACAAACATTTTCTCTCTGAAGTAGAGCTGAAATTACAGATAGCCAGACACCTTGCTCACAATTCTAATTCTACGTTTATACTCCTTTAAAAAGTATCAGGTTTTCTTTTTTCCTCTAGCTTCCATAACCTTGTAAAATTCATTTTGCATAAAAAAATTCTCCTACCCACACCTATTCTACAAGCACAGAGCCAACCACGATTCAGAGGCCACAAAGATGACAGAAATGGAATAGACCATAATGCATGAATTATTTATTTTTAATTATTTTTATTCAGAACTTTGGAGAGTGATAGCAACTTCACGCTTTACATATTGCAGCTGAGTTTACAGAAAAGAAATTGCTGCCTCTGTCTTTCAGAAACAGTATTCTCCTCAAGACACCAGTTAATATTTGCTAATTCACTGTCCTGCTTAAATGGGTCAGATTTTCAAGGCATCTTAGACACCTTTCTCTCATTGCTGATTGAAATTAAATCACCCTACCCTGTCAGTTTTGTGTGGAATCATTCTCTAGCAGGCACATCACTGAATTTTTTTCTGTAGTTGAACACTTGTATAATAAAAATATATTTCCCCTTTGGTTCACTGTGTGCTGTCCTTATGCAAGGAATTTTTAATCACCATCAGACACATGATGCTTTAGAGGTGCAGAGAATCATCTTTTCTTAATGTATGAGAATCTGTAAAGCTCTTTCCCTCCTGCTTGCTGATCAGAAGCAGCACTTCTCGAAACAGATTTAATCAGAAAATACTGAAACAGAAAGTTAAATATTGCCTCTTATTATTTCCTAATGCCATCCTTCACAGAGTTAAGCAACCACTAAATGTTGATAATTTTCCTGATGTGATTCCTACTGCTTAAAGAGTCTATCCTGTTTAAAAATGTCATGCATGTTGCTATTCCTACAGTTTTATCATTTGTCAACAAATCAACTACCTGCTTAGCAGCCCTCATGAGGGATTTAAAATAGCCGCCATGAAAATCCTATGCATTTACTATTTTTATAACAAACTTGATTGTCACCTATGATATTTCAAAGATCACTCCTCATATAGACATCATGCTGGAAATTAGATGCAGGGCTTTGCTTTCCATGGAACATTATGCAGAGGCACTCTGGCTAATAAATCTTTGTAGCTAATGCATTCCAGATGGAAGCCATGTCTCACAGATTTAACCTTCCTAAACCCTTCCAAAAATTCCTCCCTTCAAAAGCTCTCTGAATGAGATATGTTTGATTGAAATAGTATCATCAATACATGACATCTAAGTAATAGTACAGATGCTTACTGCTTGCAGAAAATTGCCTTTTCCCTTCACACAAAGATATTGTTTTTGCACAACGATGGGGCATGAAGATGGACCTTATGTGTTTGACCAGATCATTTAAATGTTTTTTTTTCTGAACTCTTACTGCTATTAACAGATGCTATAAAGAAAACATCCACTTCTGTACCTTTAACTTCTGTACATGCATAATAAATGCTGCTAAAACAATAAAAAAAAAAGGGATCAAGTCTCTCATAGAAGCCACTAATTAACATCACTGTTTAATCATCTCACCATGTTTAGCCAGTCTACATCATTAGTTTATGTCAGACAGAAGCAGTGAAATATCTAAACACCTACATGCAGATCCTTACAAAATCAGTCATGTGAAGTGGTGAGGTCAGTGTTAGACAAGGCTGCAGCTATTCTCTACTATTCAGGAACCATTAGAAATCACCTGGCTAACAGATGGATGCAGAATTCTTTTAGAAATCTTAGTTTTTCTTGTAAGGTAATTTCTCAGAGACACCTCTCAAATGTAGAGTAATATTTTAATGTCAACTGCGAATCATGCAGAATAACCTGAAGTTGTAGCCAGTTACCTATGTTTCACTACTGGCAGCATTCAAATGGCAGACTATCCTATATTACTTTCAGTGTTGAACTTCTGAACTCCGCAGTCCTTGGTCTGAGGCCCAAGTTATCAATCAAAGCACAAAACAAAAAGACTCTAAATCTCACAACAGCATCGGTGAAGACACATCTTGGAAAAATCTAAGGAAACTGTTAGAAATCTGAAACAAAATGGATATGGAAGATCTTTGGGTAGAAAAGACTTTCTTCCTATGTACCCAACATCTGTAGAAGTGAAATCCTGAAGAACTTGGTCTACCTGGACTTCAGCAAGGCCTTTGACACCGTCCCCCACAGCAAACTGCTGGCTAAGCTGTCAGCTCATGGCTTGGACCGCAACACTCTGCGCTGGGTTAGGAACTGGCTGGAGGGCCGAGCCCAGAGAGTGGTGGTGAATGGTGCCACATCCAGCTGGAGGCCAGTCAGCAGTGGCATCCCCCAGGGGTCAGTGCTGGGCCCCGTCCTCTTTAATATCTTCATAGATGATCTTGATGAGGGGATTGAGACAGTCATAATCAAATTTGCAGATGACACCAAGTTGGGAGCGGGTGTTAGTCAGAGGGTAGAAGGGCTCTGCAGAGGGACCTTGAAAGGCTGGACAGATGGGCGGAGTCCAACAGGATGGCATTCAACAAGTCCAAGTGCCAGGTGCTGCACTTTGGCCACAGCAACACCATGCAGAGCTACAGGCTGGTGTCGGAGTGGCTGGAGAGCTCCCAAACAGAGAGGAACCTGGGGGTGCTGATTGATTGTAGGCTGAACATGAGTCAGCAGTGTGCCCAGGTGGCCAAGAAGGCCAATGGCATCCTGGACTGCATTAGGAAGAGTGTGGCCAGCAGGTGCAGGGAAGTCATTGTGCCCCTGCACTCTGCACTGGTTAGGCCACACCTTGAGTCCTGTGTCCAGTTCTGGGCCCCTCAGTTTAGGAAGGACATCGAGACACTTGAACATGTCCAGAGAAGGGCAACAAAGCTGGTGAGAGGCCTTGAGCACAAGCCCTGTGAGGAGAGGCTGAAGGACCTGGGATTGTTTAGCCTGGAGAAGAGGAGGCTCAGGAGTGACCTCATTGCTCTTTACAACTACCTGAAAGGTGGTTGTAGCCAGGAAGAGGTTGGTCTCTTCTCTCTAGCAAGCAACACCAGAACAAGAGGACGCAGTCTCAGGCTGCGCCAGGGGAAGTTTAGGCTTGAGGTGAGGAGAAAGTTGTTCACCGAGAGAGTTGTTCGTCATTGGAATGTGCTGCCCAGGGAGGTGGTGGAGTCACCGTCCCTGGAGATGTTCAAGAGGGGACTGGACGTGGCACTTGGTGCCATGGTCTAGTCATGAGGTCTGTGGTGACAGGTTGGACTCGATGATCTTTGAGGTCTCTTCCAGCCTTTGTGATACTCTGATACTGTACCTTTGTGTAAGCTCCAAATAAATTTCTTACACAAAAGCACTCCTGGCACGTGCAGTCATAGTACAAGTTTGGCTTCTAAAAGTATGAGTGACAAGTACAGAAACAATTCCGAATCAGACTGTGTAATTATCTTCTTTATGCTAAACCTTTAAAATTCTTAAGAGTCCCTTTCTGGTGTGTGGTTTGCTTTGATCCACAGGGCTGTAATCTTCCATTAGAAGTCGATCACATCCAAATGTCATTTGCAAGACGTTTGCAGATGAGAGAGAGGAACAATAGACTCCTAACTGTGGAGACGGAGAAGAGATCAAGTACACTTCAGCTGGGAAAGTAGCAGGAGCTTTCATGCAGGCAGGCACCTGGGCAAGGTTAGCTGTGCTGCAGCACCATACCACTTCATTCAAAGGCAACCTGCTACACTCAGTTGTTTGAAAGATAATAAGCAACTACCAGTGCTGAAGATCATTTAGTTTAGTGTCCTCAACTAGAGGAGAAAGTCAATGTTGGATACCTGTTTTTATATATCAAGGAACTACACCTACCTGAACTTAACAAGAAGCAGAGGGGAAACTTAATAGGAAGTGGAATACATTTCCTTTTATTGAAGGCAAGTGCTTCTTACTGCCTTAGTCAGACATAATGTCACTCTGCAGAATGTGACTCGTCTTTTTACTCACTCTATCAATCCGAGTCAGCTTCAGTGAAATGGTGCTTCAAAAAGGCAGCAAAAAGAAAGCATTTGTCTGCTTTTGGAGAGGCTGCTTTCAAATGAGATTAGAAAGTTTGGGTCCATTTTTTCATGTCTAATCCTATTATGCTCACTAATGAACTCAGTTTGCCTCAGTGGTTAAAATAAAAGCTAGTAGTTGTGTTCTAAAAAGCACAGATCCTCCTTCAGAAGAATATGTTAAACTGTACAGCTCAATATTACACATTTGTACCACTCAAAGGAACATTTTCTAAGATATGCTGCTGACTGTACTGTATGGCATGAGCATCGAACAGCTTTAATGGAATGAGAAGACATTAAACTAATATAGCTCTCTGCTACACCTAAAGCCAAACAGAGGGGGTAAAAGGACAACACTATCGTTAAGATAAGAAGAACAGATTTTTAGATAAAACTCTGTCTTTGGAACAGCAACTCTGGTGAAAAAAAAAAAATTAATCCCAGAAACTAAAGATACTAAGCTTGCACTCACAGAAGACCTTTGCTTTTGTGATATCAAAGCATCAAGCGGCCTTGAAATAGCTACTATACTGAAATATGGTCTGGAATGTAGTTCATTTTTATCAGCATGTCAGCCTGCTCTCGACAAAAAACATTTTTAACTCCGAGCATCTCAGTAATAATTACAGGGTCAAACATACTGCACTCCACAGCAGCTTGCAAAAATGTAAGGAAGAGCAAAGAGTACAGCTAGGGCAACACACGGAGATGGGAAACTGGCCTAAAAGTTTTCCTTGCATCAGGGAAAATACTAATTCTTCTCCTCAACATCAACAACAGTATTTTTGCTAATTACCTTACAAGTGGTTCCATACTGATCTGATGTCATGTAACCCACAGCACTTTTAGGCACTTTGGTACAAAACAGAAAAAGGTTATTGACATGGAAAAAGAATTTGGTTTATTGACCTTTTTACTGAAGAGCCAAGTACAGTAGGTTGCTCTGTCTACTGAACGCCTTTGATACAGAAAGTGTTCAAGTAAACTAGACACAGAGGTTAGAAGACTCTCTTGACTAACTCAGGAGTAGTTAGGAATCCATCACTGTAGCATCTAGGTTGTTAGGTCATGATAGAGAAGGGACAGATTACACATTGCAAGGTCCGCTTTCTGATGGATTGCCAAGCATTTGCTGAAACACCAGGGACATGGGATCTAAGCAGAACTAGCCGTGCATGAAGGAAAAAATGGTTGTTCCAAGTAGCGATGTCCTTTGTGTCTGGTCTCCTGATTTTCTTTCTCTCCTTCTCTCTTCTCCTCTCCTTCTTTCTCTTTTTCTTCTTTTTTGTTTTTTGTCAAGGAAACCAGAAAGTTCTAGAGGTCTCACCATCTAAAGAGGATCAAGATGAGGAGCTTTCCTTCTTGGAAGTGGTTGTGACCGGTTTAGGCTGTGCCTTTAAGAAATGGACACTTTCTGAACACTCTGGCTGAATGTTTTAGATATTTGAATGAAAACAAAGATATGCATAGTGGGTCTGCAGTAAGGACCCAGATCACAATTAAAACAACGTGCTTAAGCTTTTTTCTCGACTTAAACTCACACACTCGTAATTCAAATTATTTCACTGCTTCCTTGTATGCTCTGTCTGGAATAGTGAAGTTGAAACATTGCTCCCTCACAAATAGCATCTTTTTGTGTACTTAGAACCTCAGGTATAGATATTCCAGATCTCTGTTTCCTTAGGAGTATGATGCACATCACAGAAATCAGTGACATTTCAGAAACATGATGTTATGACAAATACCTACATGAAGAATCATGTTATCATTACGGCTTTGGTTTAAATTAGTTTCCCCCCCATAATGTGTATGTATGGTGCTTAGGTTCAAAGTCACATGGTTCCTTGACCACCTCCCTTTTGAAAACCCACTGTTTTTCACATTAGGCAGAAAGAGAAGTTTGCAATGACAGGACTGGCTCTCCCGGGAGAGTAAAGCAAAAGCGTTGAGGGAATTCCTGAACAATCTCTACCGTTCTGATGGACAGGCAACCATATCAAACAACTCAACTCACAGAGATAGTGCTAAAACTGCTTTTATGCCAGTTAGAGAGAGATTCAGCATCCATCCAAACATCTGACATAGGCTCAGAAACTTTAAAAGGTGCATGGGAAAGGAAGAGACTGTTGCCTAAAATCAGAAGGATTTTTGAGAAGATTACATGTCTTCTTTTAAAGCAGATTTCCAAGATTTAAGTTGCAAGAAAGGAATGAAGCACACAATGTGATAACATACATACATCACATGAAATATGATGATGTGTACACAAGCCCTGTGAAATGATAATTAGATTATACAATAAACTCACTGTCTCTTATTGCAACTCTTACCAGATCATTAAGAATTGCATTGTTTTGCAGAGCTCATACTGAGCTCTACTGAAAAATCTGTCCACCTACTTTGAAGCTTAAATGAAAACGGGAGTTTTTACCCAAAGTTACTTCATTCTGCTAAAACTATGATGCTGATAAATGTGCAAGGTTCTGTAGTGTCAGAACAGCCACCAGGTTAAGCCATAGGCCTGTCTTCACTGCTTCTGCATCAGTGGGGAAAAGCAGATACACAGAGAAGATGGCATAGTTACAGATTCTTCATGTATTCCCTAACAGTCTGTGGCTCAAGTATTCCCTAAGTCAGAGATGGCTTCTGCACTCTTTGAAAACAGTTGCTATCATCAACATGAAACATCTAAATTGTAAAAAATAGCACTGGAAATCAATTTGTTTTCAATTAGCTGATGCAAGGACAATGCTTGAATGGTTAAATCATAGTTTTTTTCCAGCTCCTGGTTGCCTCCCAATTATGCTAACAGTCACAATCCTGATTAACTTAACTATATTAAAGGAACAAATAAAAAAAAATATAATCTAATCTTCTTGCTTCTGTTCTGGATGGAGTACACAGAACAACAACAAAATCAATAAACTTTAACTCCCTGTCCTTCTTTCTGTGAACAAGATGGACTGCCAGCTTCCTCGCTCATACACCCTGACTGGTGTAATGTGAGGTTGCTACTCAGATTAGTTATCTCATTTATCGTCTTTCAGTTGGAATCTCTCTGCTGCCAATAAGTAAGTGAGAGCTCCTTGGATCACACATTGCTATTCCTGTGAGAGCAGACACTCAGGAAGGCAGAGCACGGCACTGATTATTTATTTATTTATTTAAATCTCTGACCTCTGCACTCTTTTAGTACTCACCATATTCAGAACAGACTTCTTCCTCTGCAGAGATAGGCTGGCAATGGTGTCTACCTGATGAAGGATTTATGAGCAGAATCACAGAACAATCTGTGATATGCTAGTGCTTGAAGTAGAACTTGGTGGGGGGGGAAGTGATCAGTGAGGCATAGGAGTGCAATTAAGTCTAAATGAATGGGAGGTCTTTCTCCTAGGTCCTGTCATATTACAGCATGCTTCTTTACTGTAATCTAGTATTTATTTTCCCTTAAAAATTATAGAACCATAGAATAACAGAATCATCTGGGTTGGAAGGCACCTCTAAATGTCATCTAGTCCAATCCCCAGCAGTGAGCAGGGACAGCCTCAACTATAGCAGGTTGCCTTGAATATCTCCAGGGATGGGGCGTCAACCACCTCTCTGGGCAACTACCCTAATTTCAAAGAACTTTTTCCTCACATGTTTTAATGCATGTATAATCAACTAGGCTTGAACACGTATGTTTAAAATATGTGCAATTACAGGACTCAAAATAATGGAGTGGCTTCTGTGTGAGGGATGACTGAACAAACCAGATCTCTTGAACTTTGAAGAAAAGGGTGAAATGGGAACAAGGCAGGACTGTGAAAAGTCACAGGAGATCTGGGGAAGATAAAGGTAAGCAGACATGTTCCTTGCTGCTCCTTTTTACTGCCTCCTCCTTTCCTACTCCCCCAACTCTTGGAGGCATTCACTATAGTCAAATGGAAGCAAGTTTCAACAAAAGGAAGTATTTTTTCACATTGTGCACAGGTCCAATCACATGCTGCCATAAAAGCTGGAGACACCAAAGCCCCAGACAAAATTGAAATAACTTCTTAAACTCAACAAAGAGAAATTTAAGGACTCACCAAAAGTATGTGTGCCCTGTTTGGATCAGAAAATCTTGAAAGTACAGACAGACAAAGCCAGGAGGAAAATGCTATTTCATGCCTGCCTTACCCTAAGATTTTTAACTCATGGATTTCCTAGTGGTCACTGCCAAAGATGGCACACTAGGGTTGGTGAATCTTTTGTCTTACCCAGCAAGACTACTCATCTGCCTTGTCCCAAACTTGGACCCTCAGAAGCCCTGTGTGTAGCAAAGTTGACCAGGTTTGGATACAAAAGGTTATACATGTTCACACACCAGAAACTGATCATGGATAATTTGCTGACACTGTGAGAGAATTTATGCCATAATTCCTCAAAGTTAATTTAAAGATCAAAGGAAATCTCCGACATGATCTACCCTATTGCTCATTTAAACTTCTTTCTTTACACAAGTATATACTGTTACACAGAAACTCTTGTGCTGTAGTATGCCATGACATGTTTTGTTTGATTATTCTAACCTGACATTCAGTTTCTGACGGATGGATAATTAGAATAGAATAGAATTAACCAGGTTGGAAAAGACCTTTGAGAGCATGGAGTCCAACCTCTCACCCAACACCATCTCATCAATTAAACCATGGCAACGAGCACCCCATCCAGTCCCTTCCTAAACACCTCCAGTGATGGTGACTCCACCACCTACCTCCCTGGGCAGCCCATTCCAATGGCCAATCACTCTTTCTACAAAGAAATTCTTCCTAACATCCTGTGTCCTCTTGTTCTGGTGCTGTCCGCCTGGGAGAAGAGACCAACCCCCATCTGGCTACAACCTCCCTTCAGGTAGTTATAGAGAGCAAGAAGATCACCCCTCAGTCTCCACTTCTCCAGGCTAAGCAACCCCAGCTCCCTCAGCCTCTCCTCACAGGGCTTGTGCTCCAAACCCCTCCCCAGCTTTGTTGCCCTTCTCTGGACACATTCCAGCAACTCAACATCTTTCCTAAACTGAGGGGCCCAGAACTGGACACAGGACTCAAGGTGTGGCCTCACCAGTGCAGTGTACAGGGGCAGAATGACCTCCCTGCTCCTGCTGGCCACACTCTTCCTGATGCAGGCCAGGATGCCATTGGCCTTCTTGGCTGCCTGAGCACACTGCAGGCTCATGTTCAGCCTACAATCAACCAGCACCCCCAGGTCCCTCTCTGCCTGGCTGCTCTCCAGCCACTCCGACACCAGCCTGTAGCACTGCCTGGGGTTGCTATGGCCAATGTGCAGAACCCGGCACTTGGATGTGTTCAATCTCATGTCCTTGGATTCTGCCCATCTGTCCAGCCTGTAAATTCCTCTTTAGCTTGTTTAATATTACATTTGCTGATTGTTAGAAACCTGATTATTTGAATCTCATGCTTGTTCATGTATAAATAAAAGAATAACATTATTGTCTGCATTTCATTATTTCTAGAACTCATAAAAGTGTGTACTGGAAGACAGAGTGAAGTTCTCATGAAACAGAGAAAAGGAGAGAAGAAAGTAAAAGAAAAAGGAAGTCAGTGTGAGATCCTGTGCTCTGCATTAGCAAGTAGGAAACGTGGATATTACTTCTGGACTCTGTTCCTGGTTTAGTGGTCTGAAAGTCCCAAGAAGCAGCAGTACAATCACTGCCGTTAATCCAAAGCTAGTTGAGGTCAGTGGAGTATTTTCATTACTTTCAATGGGTTTGGATCAGACCCTTAAGCCTTACTCAACATCAACTCTCTGACCACTCTAGGAGCCACACTGGCAAATTCAGAATGAAATCCATTTCTCAGCTGAAGAAAAATTACTGTAATGTTTGCAATATTACTGGCAGGCAAAAGGCAGCAGCAGTGGTAGTAGTGTGTATGCAAGTTAATAACTGCTAACCAAAAACATTTTTTACCAAGAAATCATGGAAGAACAGTGCATTTTTAAGATGACTCATCTGGCAGCTAACCAACCAACTTGGCAAAGAGGATTCTCCTTTAAATTTAGACACAAATGTCTGAAATACACCAGGGCATCATTGTAAAAGACACCTCCCAGAACCTCAATCAAAAAATAAATATTCTATGTAATGAGATAGCTTTAAAACAGTTCAGTATTAAATAACTATTTCTAATTTGAGGTACTTTGTGGCTGCCATTACCTTTTGCAAACTGGCTGCAGTGACCTCAGAGAATTTAGACGATGATCTCAATCAGCTTTGTAGCTAATGGATCACTAAACCCACTTGTCACTGGAAGAGGCTGCTGTGGGTGGCAGCACGCTGGGTTTTGTGGATGCTTTGATTACCAGGTTGTGAGTGTGCAACAGAAAATGTTAGAACCTAGATTCCAGCTTGCAGTTTTGTGGCCTTTTGTTATTTTTAATGTAGGCCTATATAAACTAAAATTTGAAAGCACAATCACTTCATACTCTGAAGAATTTGTTCAATTTGTCGTTGTACTGAGAACGTATTTCTGGTGGACGTGCAGAAGTAGAGAAGATGGTTATTTAAATTCCCTGAGAAAATGGCACAGCACACACTGAACTTCCCCAAGTCTTGTAATTTTGGGGCTTTTTGATTACTGATCGGCTATCTCTGGCTGCGGTCTGAGCCCCACTGACAGTTTCTGCAAAGAAAAAGAGAGAGAGGAATCTCGCAGTAACTTTATGTTCCTACTGAGAAGCTGGGACCTACAAATAACGCTTCTGGGTGCTCAGTTCGTGCTTGGCAGCCTATTGCAGCACTACTAAAGACTTCCTCTCCTTTTACATGCTCAATTTACCACTGATGTTTTAAAAAGCTCAAGTATTTTTCAGTGCTACTCTGCCAACATGTAACAGAGACAGAAGTGCTAAGTCAGAAGGAAAAAAAAATAAAGGCTTTATACCCTACAGCACAACACTCCTGGAAATACTGCATCTTTAGATATATCAGCAAGTCCTGCAAAAAAAAATAATTCCAAGTATTGACCTATTTTCTGAAACAGAGACCCAGAAATTTACTTTTCAAATTAATAAGGAACGTTTTAATTAATCTACTAATGTATTACTAGGCTGAGTTAAAATTTTCTTTAACTCTTATTATATGGCTGTTTGGTTTGGTTTTTTTTTCCTGCAGTCTTTACACATTGCTCATAATGAAACTTACAGGCCTGCTAAAAGTATCACCATGTGGCAACAAAGAATGCAATAAAGCTAGTTTCCAACAGCAAAGAGGAATTAACAAAGGTTTAAGCAATTTTAGACAGTATGTGTAATAAAGAAAGATAATAACGGCACAGAGTATGCTGTATTCCACGTGCAATACTTACACTGTTTTCTAAACAGATTATTTACCCTTGGAAAGATTAACTTATTGTCTGTAATACTATTTTCTCAAACACTAAGTTTCACAACAAGCTGATGTTCTTCAGAACTTCAGAACATGCTTTACTTTAAACAAGTTACACTGGAAGTGTAAGAAAGCAAAACAGCACAGAATCATAGAATACAATACAATACAATACAATACAATACACCAGGTTGGAAGAGACCTTCAAGATCATCGCGTCCAACCCATCAAACAATCCAACCCACCCAACAACTAGACCATACAGCCAAGCACCCCATCAAGTCTTCTCCTGAACACCTCCAGTGAAGGTGACTCCACCACCTCCACGGGTAGCCGATTCCAATGGGCAATCACTCTCTCCGTGTAGAACTTCTTCCTAACATCCAGCCTAAACCTGCCCTGGCGCAGCCTGAGACTGTGTCCTCTTGTTCTGGTGCTGGATGCCTGGGAGAAGAGGCCAACCTCTGCCTGGCTACAACCTCCCTTCAGGTAGTTGTAGAGAGCAATAAGGTCACCCCTCAGTCTCCTCTTCTCCAGGCTAAGCAACCCCAGCTCCCTCAGCCTTTCCTCATAGGGCTTGTGTTCCAAACCCTCACCAGCTTTGTTGCCCTTCTCTGGACACGTTCCAGCAAGTCAACATCCTTCCTAAACTGAGGGGCCCAGAACTGGACACAGTACTCAAGGTGGGGCCTAACCAGTGCAGTGTACAGGGGCACAATGACCTCCCTGCTCCTGCTGGCCACACTGTTCCTGATGCAAGCCAGGATGCCATTGGCCTTCTTGGCTGCCTGGGCACACTGCAGGCTCATGTTCAGCCTACAATCAACCAGTACCCCCAGGTCCCTCTCTGCCTGGCCACTCTCCAGCCACTCTGACCCCAGCCTGTAGCACTGCCTGGGGTTGTTGTGGCCAATGTGCAGAATCCGGCACTTGGATGTGTTCAATCTCATGCCATTGGACTCTGCCCATCTGTCCAGCCTGTCGAGGTCCCTCTGCAAAGCCTCTCTGCCCTCCAGCAAATCAACTGCTGCCCCCAGCTTGGTGTCATCTGCAAATTTACTGATGATGGACTCAATGCCCTCATCCAGATCATCAATAAAGATGTTGAAGAGCATGGGGCCCAGTACTGATCCCTGGGGCACACCACTAGTGACAGGCCGCCAGCTGGATGTGGTGCCATTCACCATTACTCTCTGGGCTCGGCCCTCCAGCCAGTTCCTAACCCAACGCAGTGTGCTCCTGTCCAAACCACGGGCTGCCAGCTTGGCCAGGAGTTTGCTGTGGGGAACGGTGTCAAAGGCCTTGCTGAGGTCCAGGTAGACCACATCCACAGGCCTCCCCACATCCACCAGGCGGGTCACCTGATCATAGAAGGAGATCAGGTTGGTCAGGCAGGACCTGCCCCTCCTAAATCCATGCTGGCTAGGCCTGAGCCCCTGGTCATCCTGTAAGTGCTGTGTGATCGCACTCGAGATGAGCCGTTCCATAATCTTGCCTGGCACTGAGGTCAGGCTGACAGGCCTATAATTGCCTGGCTCATCCAATTGTTAGGGTTGGAAGGGACCGCAAGGATTACCCAGGTCAAACCCCACTGCCATGGGCAGGGACACCTCACACTAGATGAGGTTGCTCAGAGCCACATCCAGCCTGGCCTTAGAATCCTTCTTTACAATTTTTCTAGCCCAAGTGCCTTATGCTTTCTTTAAAAGCAAAGAAAGCCCTGAGTAATAGTAAATCTGTCCTATGTATTTCTATACAGGTTCATTTGTGGTGCTTGTGTGCATGCATTCACAGGCACACAAGTACTATATATCAAGCCAGGCTGTCCAGCAGAGGGCTCCTTTGAAACAGAATGCGAAAATGCAGGCAAACTCTTTCAATGTATAGAAAACACCGAGATCACACAAGCAGTATGTGTGCCAAGAGCCATCAATTATTTTAGCAAATCACCAACATACAAATGGTGCATTATGAATTTGCTTTAAACACCACTCCATTCTTCACATTTTCCTTCATTAAGACTTTGGGTCTTATTAAGAATAATCCGTCTAACTGTATCATGAATGCCAGTAAAAAAATCTATATAAAGCAAGACCAAAGAAACACTAATTATTGATCAGGCACTTACATACACAATACTGATGTCAAAGAGAAATGGCATTTAACATAGTATCATAGTATTAGTCAGGGTTGGAAGGGACCACAAGGATCATCTAGTTCCAACACCCCTGCCATGGGCAGGGACACCCCACACTACATCACGCTGGCCAGAGCCTCATCCAGCCTGGTCTTAAATACCTCCAGGGATGGGCCCCCAACCACCTCCCTGGACAACCCATTCCAGGGCTTCACCACTCTCATGGTGAAGAACCTCCTCCTCACATCCAGCCTGAATCTCCCCACCTCCAGCTTCATTCCGTTCCCCCTAGTGCTATCACTACCTGATATCCTGAGAAGTCCCTCCCCAGCCTTCCTGTAGGCCCCCTTCAGATACTGGAAGGCCACAATGAGGTCACCTCAGAGCCTTTTTTCTCCAGACTGAACAGCCCCAACTCTTTCATTTCAGTCTGTCCTCACAGGAGAGGTGCTCCAGCCCTCTGATCATCCTCGTAGCCCTATGTGGGTTTTTTTCTGGTTTTCCTTAATGAAAAATATAGAAAGAGAGAACTGGAAGGCAGAACTGATCATCCTATTTCCTTCAGCCCCATACAACAACGTTTTAGAACCCACTCATGATCAGCTTCCATTTTTGTGATAATTTACTGATAGTGCTTGCCTGAAAAAACCTTTTAATTTGCCTTGCAGAACTATAAAATGCCACGGTGACATTAAAAGTGGTCTGTATTTTTGTTGTTGTTGTTTATATTTTGTCATTTCTGCTCACTTTAACTTATTCCTTGGGCATTCCCAAGATAGATAACAACATTTTTAGCTATAAAGAACACACAAGAAGCCACTGGAAAGAGAAAGTTAATCTGATCTCTCATATTATTAGAAGATTAAAGTCCTGGTATATCAATAGTTGAAATGCCTCCAACAAATATACACTTTTTTTTCCCCCTCAGTTTCTCAGTCTGCATTTTTTGCCCAAACTTGGTAGTGATGCATTAGAAAAATACAAAGAGAACACAATTAAGTCTGGGCAGTTATGCTTCGAAAGTTCCATCAGGTAATGAGCATATTCAAGTGTTGAACAAGTCCAAATGTCAATGAACCTTAAAAATACAAGCCTGTTTTGGGGTTTTTTTTTGTGTGCTTGGTGTTTTTGTTAGTTTGTTTTTAATATTATGTAACAGCCTCATTTTTTCATAAGTTCCATCACACATATGCCTAGAGGTGAATAGGGGCAAGGTTATGAGGGAGATCCTAAAGAAGATCCATATACGTGCTACAGACGAATGCGCCTCCCATTCCATTCAGCTATTTAATCCATTGGAAATACAACAGAGAAGCCAAAACACTGCATGACTCTCTTTTCTTTTGAATATGTGCTGATGGGACTGATGCAGCTGGACAGTGATAAAAGTTTCCCATGACTTCAAAAACGCAGGATCAGGACCCTAAAGCATCCTCCATGGAGAATTCCAAAATTATGCATCATTAAAGCACTCAAGTTCTTATGGGAGTAATGACTACAAGAAATCTTGTACAAAGTTTACTGCAGACAGAATAATGTCCAGATACATAGTTTCTGGAGCCACAGAACCTAGACATGGAAGACTTTCCTATCCATGTTGCCGCTGCAGAATGGCTAATAAGGTTGAAGAGGTTGCTACTTGGCTTTCAGAACCCAGGTAGCAGGGAGAGAATCTGGCCGCCCTGCTGATCTCTATGCATTTTGTTCAGCAGGATATTACCCTGTGCACATTCTTGCATCTTCTGTCATGTGTGTCCCTTGCTAGCCCTGTCCCACACAGCCACAGGCAAAGCTGGAGTTGAGCTCTGAATGAGGTATAATTTTGCAAAACTTACAAAACAACTGTACTGTAACATGAGCTTCATGTGAATAAGTGAAAATGAAAGAACGTGGAAAACCAACTTTTGTCTTTACTACAGACCTACAAATTGCATAAAACATGCTATATTTTCTTCCATATGAATATCACATTCTGGTATTTATGTTGCAACTAGCCAGACAACATTTGCTAATAACAGCTACTTTTAATACAACATATCAAACTGCTTAACCCCTTGGCTTGCCGGGCAGTTTAGAAGCTCCTACTGTGATGTTTTTGTTCTCACATATGCACCAGTAAAGGCTGTCACGCTCCTCATTAAATGAACAGATATACAAGCCAATTAATAATTTAATTTACAGGGAGAATCTTGACACAGAGCTAGGAGGTGAATTGCTAGCACCTCCTGAATCCTCTCATCTTAAAACAGCAAGCAAACAGGTTTAAATCCCACCTCCAAAGTTATGCCACTGTAATGGCATCAGAACAGTGGCAGCTTCCTAGCTCTGTTGTTTTACTGTCATAGTGAAAATTGCCTCTTCCTTTGTACAGTCATATCAACAAAGGCATGGTCCTTAAAATAAAGCCATAACTTTCCACTTTGCAGTTACTAAAGTTTTCTAGGGTTTTAAATTTTGTCAGATGTGTTTGACATCTGCATTTCAAGCCTGATTAGCTTTATAGATTTTTCTGTGGATAATTTCCCCCCCCCCCCAATAAAATATAATAATGTAATTATTTTGAAAAATCAGTTTTCCCTTTTAAATAGTCACCTGAACATGCAAATGTGATTCCAATATGCAAATGTGCTCTATTTTTGTGTTCTTTTCTAGCAACATGGAACAGTTCTGACATTTGGCTTGGGAAGAGTTCCTTGACATTCCAGCACTGCTTTATGAAGGGCTAGGTATCTCTCCTTGACGCAAACACTTGGCTAACATCATCAATTTTATTTCTGCATGAGAAGCAGATACACAAATGGTTCAACTGGAAACATTTAAAGCATTTTCTCACTTCTGATTTGGGCACAACATTGCCCAGTCTCTCTGTATAACATTCTTGTTATCTTGCCTTTCTTCTTTCATGCACGAAAGCAGAACTTTGTTAAGGCTTCCATTAGCATGTGTCTTGACTTCTGTCATCCCGCATACAACATCTACCTTGTCTACTTATTAAAAGATGGTATTAAGCTGTTTGGGTCAGTACCTTCTAATGTCATGATTATTGCCACTTTCTCTCTGTTACCCTTTTCCTACTGAATTTGGTACATGTAGTATCTTGCCTATTTGCTCTCTCTTACTCCATATATTACAATATTGATCTTCTGCTCCTGTTCCACAAATTGTAGCGCTTCTGATATATTAAAATTATCCAGGTAGAACACTATGCCATTTCACTTGCTCCACTTCATGCAAAACTGCTTTTTCTAAGCACCCACGAAGCCATTTTTTCATCTTTATTTCAAATGTCTGTTTGAAAGTGTTCCTCTACTAATGAAATTAAATGGAAAAAGTTGAATGTTTCACTGAAATCAACAGAGAAGTGATTCCTGCAATAGATACATATGCTTATGATCATTCAGAAGGGATGGTCTTAAGAGATTCTAAGGAGTAAGCCCTGTTAAACTGAAGAAACAGTTTGCTACAGGCACATGATTCCAAGCAGTACATTTCTTATCTTTGTACAAATTCTGTAGTCATAAAGGAGATATAAATTTGCAATAGAACTACCTTTATTTTCCTTTCATCTCCTGGCTTTTTTTCTTTCTTATTTTTTCTTTCTCTCTGGTAGAAGAAAAATTGTAAGCAACCCGTACTTTCAGACCTTGTATCTACATAATAGAACTACACCTTTTGATTTAAGGTGTCACCTTTTGATTTAAGGTGTCATCTTTTGACTGACCAGGTCTGAACATCTAGCTTCTCTAGCCATGGCTGTTACAATAGCATAAAACTTTTAAATAAAAAACATCTAGAAAAGCATCTTTGAATCAGTTTCCCTTTCTTTTCTGGTGTTCTCTCCATTATAGGCAAGTAGCAAGGCTTCTAGTTTGAAAAGCACAGAAATACAGAGACATTCACCTTAGACATATTCCTATCCTACTTCCACAGCTCTTGATAACTACTACCACATACAGCAGATTTACAGCATGCAATGCTCCTAATGTCCCTGCCCTTCTGGATTCTCCTTCTGCACTAGTAGTCTGGTTATTGCCCCTATGAAAACTAGCAGCTGCTATGATTTTACAGCAAGATGAGCTAGTGTAGGAATGAAGCTTGAGGATACATCAGTATAAACACATAGCTGTTTAGTGTGTTTAAGAGAGTATGCCAAATTTGAAAGTTTGGGGGTTTTTCATACACAGAAAAAAATGAACTCCTAGTACATTAACTTTTCAGAGCACAAGTAGCATAATAAAGAGAAGAGAACAAACAAGCAAACAAAAAAGCATGATGTAAAAAAATAAATAAATAAATTGCATTGCATATAATCATTTAATAAAAAGAAAACCAGATAAAAGCTAGAAGCATACACAAGTTGTAGAGAGAATATAAATGTTATTTTAAATACCAAACTCTGCCCTCAATTACATCCAAGCAAAATCAGATAAGATTTTAGTTGCGGGTAAGCAGCGCAGGCTGCCCGTTGCAAAAATAATTCCCTTCTGTTCCAGTGAGCTGTTTAGCTTTGTTACGAAGAAATGGATTTAGAGGGGAGAGGCACTATGTGCTCATTTTCTGTATGGAGCCTGATTTTACCAACAAAGTAATGTAACATGGAAGTGCGATTATTTAAACCAGCACTTCACTACACAGAGGGCTGCTCAATGCGCCGCTCTTGCCAGGCTTGTCGCAATGACTGACACTTTCTAATATTGAACTGGAAATAATATGGATATCTAATACTGCAGAGTTTACACCAAGTAGAAGAAAAGTGCTATTGTTTATCAGCAATCTACCGCTGATGGCATACATCTATATAGACATAATTATTGCAGTGATGAAACACGATTATTGAATCATGGAATAAACACATCTGTACAATATTTCCTATCAGGTGATTTAAAAATCCTGTAAATCCCTACTCTTAACCACTTTCTGTGCTTTCCCCTTGAATTCTGACTAAAATTTACCTTCTAGATCTGTTATGCCACTCATGAATTTTTTACAATATCCATCTGTGCATTGCAATCTCTATTCTCCATGGCTCCGCATTGTTTTGGCTAACTAACAGACCCATATGTTGCCTTAATGTATTTCTGCACAATGTTTGTGCTTTTGGAAAAAAAAAAAAAATAATAAAAAAAGAATCCTACAAGGGGGGGTGTGGGGTGGAGGGAAGAAGAAAACCACAAAACAATAACAACAACAATAACACACACCCCCCAGAAAAACCACAGGGAAAAACCACAGGCCTAAATAAGCTATAAGGAGCATCCACATACAGTTAGACTGTCTTTACTGAGTCTGGAGACATTATGATTCTGCTGCGACAAGCAGCATTTGTCTTCATTTTGTCTGACTGTCCTCATGTGTTATTATTAGTGGCTGTCAGGCAGCAGCAGAAAAAAAAAAAATAGCATCACTTGACTAAGAAGTTGAATGCATAAATGCAATAACTACACACTGGTAGCCGGGGAGAGGATGTCTGTTAAGATGGTCTAAATGCAAAACCCCTCCTATAATTACATTTAAAAAGGGAAAAAAAAAACCACGTATCTGGCAAAACATAAGCACCCCTCCTCCCTTCTGCTTACATAGCTAAATTAGGAACTAATTATAAATACAAGTTAGCAGCATCTGAAGAAGTTGCTTTGAGAATGTCCTTTCAGAATGTCAGTTTAGTTTAATAGCAAGAAAACAAATCTGTTGGAATATTCACATCCAGTCGTGTTTTTCTGATAACGTTGATAATTATGAACATTTCAAAGATGATTTCCTTAGCATACAGAAGTTCACCCTGAGAGGCATTGAGCACTTTTAAAGCCCAATGCACAAAATGCAGTCTCAGTTCCTGAGGTATGTCAAATGAAGTTTCATCATCATTTTTACAGTTGTAGTGTACAGTAAGTAATAATAATAATCAGAATGCATTTTATACAGCAGAAAATAGTACATCCAAAAACCTATGCTGTAAGGAGAAACAATAAGCTTTCCACCTGAGATATGTACAGAAAGCTCAAAAGTAGGTATTTATTTTATTATTAAAGTGACAAATTATTTCACTATCTCTAGTTTGAAAACAGATTTGTAGACAGGTTGACAGACTGTCTTTTTTTTTTTATGACAGCCAATAGAAAATTCTTCTGTGGAGTTCCCTAACAAATAGGTATCCCATGAAACTCATTTCATAATTACATTTTTTCATAATGACTTCAATTTAACTAACTGTTTTCACTTAAGTATTAATGATCAAATGAGTGCCATGACAAAGAACATTTTGCTTTCAGGACTAAAAAAGGCAACTCAAACCCCAAATCATTGGTGCAATGTGGGTTCTGCTGCAGTCAAAGGCAGGATTTCCATTTACTTCAACTCAACTATTTATATTGTAAGAAAGCAGGCAAACAGTCATTGAGAATCAAAATGAACTAATGTGCAGCATGCAGTTTCCCATGAACAGGTTCAAGGAATCATGCTGTTAACTCAAAGATCTGATGGCAGATCACCATTCCCATTAGCCAGGAACAGGTGCTTAGCACTCACTGCTGCTCCTGTTCACCTGTTTTTATTCTAGGTCTGTGGATAACTACCAAGTTTCAATTTCCTAAATCAACCTTCACTTTCAGCTGTTTTCACTTGGAAACCTACTATTTTTCTCCTTTAAAATTTCACACTCTAGCAGATCCAGAGGTGTGAGTTGAAAGGGGAGCTTTAGCTTACAGTTTTGCCATCAGCGGTTCAATCACTGGATTTTCTAATCTTGGTCAGATTTTATACAAAGTTCAAAGCGACAACTACTCACTGCCCTTTACTTACACCTTACAAAAGCTGTTCACCTTCACAAAGTACATACACTAAATGGAAATACACTGCAAAAACGATGCAGCCAGAGACTTGAATTGCTCAGGAAACATAAGTCTGACACAAAGCCAAAAAGAACAACCCAAATTCCTGACTCTCGATCCAGTTTTCTAAGCACAAATTGGTGGGATATCACACGTGCTGAACAGGAAGGCACAAACTTAATGTCATGAACCAGGAAATGTGAACACATTGTCACAGCTTTTTCTCCTGTTAACACAATAAATCCCAAAGCTGGGGCAGGAGAAAAGGGCAAACCTTGGTTGAGCTGAGTAGCACTTGGCCTGTTTTCAGGAGAAAACATTTCCAGAAGTAAAATATATATGATTGCTGTTAACAGACAATGAGACAGATAATCCCTTGACCCACATATTCTGTGGTTCGGCTGTGTTGACAAAACTTTTATTTAACTTAGAGAAGGAAAAAAGTTTCAACAAAATAAATGAGAAACAGCCATGGAACCCTACATGACCATATTTACAGGGTTATTTTTCTGAACCACACTGAGGTAATTGCACAAGATTATACTACACAGAGCCATGAAACTGTATCTAATCTTTAACAGAAGCAGCCTCTTTGTGCCATGGACAGGAGACATGAACAATCACTTTCATATTTTCTATTTACAGAAATGCCCTTGCATTCTTTGCTTTTCCTTCCTGATACCACATAAGCCACTAGTGAGCTGTACTCAAGAGAAAGACCAAAACAGACTTCAAAATTGGGATGAAAGCAGTTTGTCATTTTTCTGCAAGGACAGTTAAAAGGAAAAATATGTGTTTAAACTGACAGAAAAGTTGAGGAAGTGGAAAGAAATACAAATTAAATGAATCTCCACCTCATGATTAAGAACTCCCTTGTAGTAACATCACGTACAGCACTCGATTAAAATCAAAGTTAAACAAAGAGTACTCTCACTAAGAACAAGGAGCTATATTTTTGCTGGCCACACAGCATAAAATATCAAGACTCAAATTGCATTTCAAATTCCTAAACACTGGATGGGATAGAGATGTACCAATCTGGTTTGGGTTTCTCTCATGTCAGGCAATTACTTGCTTCAGTTTCTTCTGGAGTACGTTTGGGTTAATCAGAGAGGTTTAGCTTATCCTTAGCCACATGTGGTATAACTAGTACACTTCTGTCAATTAAATGGCCTGTGCCATTCTCCAGGCCATACACACCTTAGTTCTGTGTCCCTTCATACAGTCTTAATGGGAGTTTATGGGCTTTTCAGACTTGGTTCATCTCTCCATAATTCAGTAGCTGTTCCCAATTAATTGCATGCTTGGCCACTCTTGTATCTCATCAAGGGAATTCCATTCTTGTAAGGTTTGAAAGTTGGAACCCTTATTCTATAATAAGAGTGTTCACACATGAAGACAATCAGGAGCAATTAATATGGAACACATCCATGTGCAGACAAGCAATGTAAGATCACAGGAGAAAAAGTAATCTCTTTCTGCAGCATTTAGGGCTGCATCACACTAGTTAGCTGCTCCAGCAAGCACAGATTGGAAACCCACATGAGTTTGGTCACATTTGTTGTGTTTTAATAACAGAAAATAGTTCACAGGAATGTATGCATTTTAACTGCTGACACTTGCAGAGTCTTCCAAAACAAATGTAAGCAGTAATGGGTTAATAGGTTCATCAATATGAATGAACAAGTTATTGCCTTTTTTTAAAGTTTTGGTTTTCTGTAAAGATCTTTGCCTGCAACAGTAGCAGGAAAAGGGACTTGCACTTCATAACTTGATCTATTCTCCAATTAATTACTATCAACTACTTAACAAAGCACTTCAAACTATTTGATGTTATCTAAGCTATTTTGTTCTGTTTTTCTTTTTCTAGCAGTGGTGGATTTGTATTCCATCTGACTGAGGTTTAGGTGAGCCTACCTCAGCAGGGGGTTGGACTCAATGATCTCCAGAGGTCCCTTCTGACTCCCACCATTCTGTGAGATCTACAGAGTGCAGAAGCATCCAACTTCAGCTTTAGCATACTCCAAGCAGCTATATTCTCCAACTCCCTGCACACCCCCCACCCTCCCTCATTTCCATGAGGCCTTGCAACGGTCTCCTGTATCACAGTCAAGCACGTTCTTTTCTGAAGGGAGTGCTCATTAGTTCAAGCTAAGCCAGAGAGCAGCTCTAATATTTCATTCTTCCATACTGCAGGAGAGGTTGCACTTACTGTCTGACAGTACAATACTTCTCAAACTCCTCAATCAGTTAAGTATTGCATATTAGAAATCTTATACTCTTCTTGTGAAGAGCTGGAATGAAATCTCAATAGCATAACCCTGTAAGAGTCTTTGGACTTTTTATTTTTTTCTTCCATCTACATGATTTATTTTACTCACTGAGAAGGGCAATGAGCATTGAAAAATTTAAAGCACTTTTACATTAATTACTAATTCAGGGATTTCTTAAGCTCTTTCTCATCGGTCTCCTGTCCTTCCCTCTATATTTTTTTCATCTTCAGGTTTAAAAAAAATAATTCTATACCCTTTCAGAAAAGTACAGATCAGCTTCCTTTGGAATAACTAAGGATAGTTCTTCTCTAGTTATTGCTCTTTTCACATGTATTCAAATCATTTGTCATTATAATCTGTACCATTTTTAAATACTTCTAAGAATTGTCTTCTGTCTTCACACTTTCAACATTGTGCCTTTGCTGTTCTTCACAATTGCTAAAGATTTCCTGCATCTTTGAATTTTATGGTTAGGCTGAGCACACAGAACCACATTTAGATAGCCTGCCTGCTCCTAGTAATTTCTATTGGCTAGGCATTTATGAAAGCCAAGAGGTCTGAATGCAGACAGAAAATTCAAGCCCAAGAGTCTTCAGTGGCATCTGGACCAAACATTTTATCGGGCTCTCATTTTATCATCACCACATCACAGCACTGGGTAGAGACCACACAGATATGTTGGAGGAAAGAAAAAAAAAAAAAAGGAAGAAATTCAGGAATAAGTCAGAGAAAGTGTTAAGCATGAAAGGGAGCTAAGACATGATTTGAAACTAGAAAACGTCAGAATCAGCCAGGTAAACTTTCTAACACCCATCTGTTATCCAGAGCCACAGGAGCTTGTAAACAATCATTTAAAGCGCAGGAAAGTTTCTGAAAGCTATGTCAACTCTACACGAGAAATTATCATTCCTAAAATATGCCTTAGCCAGTGGGGACATGACTGCCTGAGACACCCCAGAAGAGCAGCACTACACTGGAAGACTCTCAGAACTCCATGAAGAAGTTGTGGGTGGGGAAAACATAGTTCCCAATGCCTTAGAAGTGACATTGGCTGACCGTTTGATAAGGGTGTGAATGCAAACAACAAAATCCCATATGTGCCAGCAATGTGGCAAACAAGAAAAGGCTCACAGAGGCTGGAAATCTCCCTACAGAAATTACCACAAGCAATTTTTCAACTGCACAAATGTAAATTCATTTTCTGATTAAATTGAAGTCTGTATAAGCAGAGACAGTCACTTGAGTCAGAGCTCAAAAAAGTGCTAAGCATAAATTCAGAAAGACCTACAGTCAGTTACATCCCACAAAACATAATAAGCAAAGTGATGGGCAATTGAGCTTTGTGAACAACACAGAGGTGAGAACATGGGAAGTCTTTCTCTGACCACTAGATGGATAAGGAAATGGCTTGATGGCCACACCCAAAGAGTGGCTGTCAACAGGTCCATGTCCCAGTGGAGGCCAGTGACAAGCAGAGTCCCTTAGGGATCAGTCCTGGGACCAGGCTTGTTCCACATCTTTGTGGGTGACATGGACAGTGGCACTGAGTGCACCCTCAGCAAGTTTGCTGAAGACACCAAGCTGTGTGGTGCAGCAGACACGCTGGAGGGAAGGGATGCCATCCAGAGGGACCTTGACAGGCTGGAGAGGTGGGCACAAGCCAACCTCAGGAGCTTCAACAAGACCAAGTGCAGGGTCCTGCATCTGGGTCGAGGCAATCCCAGGCACAAATACAGGCTGGGCAGTGACTGGCTGGAGAGCAGCCCTGAGGAGAGAGACTTGGGGGTGCTGGTGGATGAGAAGCTCAACAGGAGCTCTCAATGCGCACTTGCAGCCCGGAAAGCCAGTCAGATCCTGGACTGCATCAAGAGAAGCGTGGCCAGCAGGTCAAGGGAGGGGATTCTCTCCCTCTACTCAGCTCTGGTGAGACCCCACCTGGAGTACTGCCTCCAGTTCTGGAGCCCCTGTTACAAGAGGGATATGGACGTACTGGAAGGTGTCCAGAGAAGGGCCACGAGGATGATCAGAGGGCTGGAGCACCTCTCCTATGAGGACAGACTGAAGGAGTTGGGGCTGTTCAGTCTGGAGAAGAGAAGGCTCCGAGGTGACCTCATTGTGGCCTTCCAGTATCTGAAGGGGGCCTACAGGAAGGCTGGGGAGGGACTTCTCAGGATCTCAGGTAGTGATAGGACTAGGGGGAATGGAATGAAGCTGGAAATGGGGAGATTCAGGCTGGATGTGAGGAAGAAGTTCTTCACCATGAGAGTGGTGAAGCCCTGGAATGGGTTATCCGGGGAAGTGGTTGAGGCCCAGTCCCTGGAGATGTTTAAGACCAGGCTGGACGAGGCTCTGGGCAGGCTGATCTAGTGCAGGGTGTCCCTGCCCATGGCAGGGGGGTTGGAACTAGATGATCCTTGTGGTCCCTTCCAACCCTGACTGATACTATGATACTATGACATGATGAAACCTTCCAAGCACTAAACAAATAGGACCAAATAGGCACACAGACCTTTCCCCTCCATCTTTTTCACTTTTTAGTACAACTCTATATGCAAACTTGAAATGTAATAGAAACAAGTACATATGAGCTGGAATGACATCAATCACAAAATTCACAGGCAACAGCAAACAAGACAAAAATCATGCACATTTCTGCATAAGAACTGCACAATTCTGAAGGTTCCTATTTTTTGGTGTGCACCGAAAACAGACTTTCAGAGTACAAATCTGACACGACGACTTCATGAAGAAATACAGGAGATTTAGCTACTGATTTGGGGGGATTGTTTTAGAACAGATGTACAGAGGTCACTTTGAACTAGGGAACAGATTAAAAATTAAATATAGTACCAACAGTGATAATACACTTGAACCTCAGCTTATATGGATTTATGAAGAGCCACTGCCAAGTAAATCCCTTAGACTTACTTCGAAGAGTGTAGGATTATTCAGTTTTTGAAAGTCAAGGTGTTCATTATATTTACATGATGCATATGAGAAGTAGTGTGCTTGTCTAAACTCAGCTGTGGACACAGAAGGGATGCACTCCTAGGGCTGTCTGAACACATCAGGTTATCAATAACTCAGAGACAACTGTCACTGTAGCATTTGATGAACAGGCAGCCTGGTCCAGGAAATCCACAAAAGCAAAGGTAATGATTTCTGTGTGTAAACTCTCTCTGTGCATAGTGTCACAGAGTAGTAGGTGAAGTAATGTAAAGAGGGGGAGAATCACAACCCTTCATGAAATGTTTCAAGCAAACATCGAAGTATCAGGAATTTGAGCTGACTTGAGAGTCATGTAAATAGTGTCAGCTTATAAAAACAAGGTGATTCCCTGGATAGGAGAATACCCGAACAGCTTCAAAGCTCCCATACGTATGTAAACATTCTGTGTAAATATTTGGTTGAAGGTTTCACTATAGTGAGCTTTTGCTGTCCCAGAGTGTGGGTGTTGTCTAGAAACCTGAGAGATCAGGAATGACATGATCTCATCTGCTATTACTTAGATAACTGCATTTGATGCATGCCTCAGGGAAATTGAAATGATCTTGGCAGAGGATAAAACAGAGGATTCAAATGTGCTCTTTAACTGATGATCTGGACTTCGAGAATGAAGTCCCATCTGATTTCAAATAGACTTCTAAATATCAGAGAGGAGTTGACAGAAATAAGAGAGTTCAAGGCACCACAGATGCAGTTAGTGTCAAGCTGTTTAAGGCTGATTTCAGGATGTTTTCCAGTGGATTCTATTTGCCTGCAATTTAAAGGCTTCTGCAGATTGTGTCAGTTCACAAGAGTTGCAAGTCATTGAAAGGAACAGGGGCATCAGTTTGGATGTTCTTTCTGGAGCACTTCACATGCATTCCACAGGCCAAAGGTAAGGCACAACTCACAAAACTGTACAGAACGTGATGTTCTTATCCAGGAGAATACATTCTGGAGACTACTTTTGCTGCCTATGGGTTGCCAGAAAACACAACATAACGAAATGAGTCGTATTTTTAGAAGATTGTTCTATAAGGTGAAATTGTTGAAGGATCACAGGGTGGCCTTTTGGTCAGACAAAACAGGAGGTGTGTAGCAATTAACAGGCAGACAGTAGAATCAGGAACAGTGATTAAATTATAAAGAGTTTTTGTCCTAAACTGTTTGATCCTCAATATATCTTTCAGGACTGAGCAAGTGCTTGGAATTTGTAATCAAGTGGTGGATGTTCGCTCTCACATTGAGTGTTATGGCTTCAAAATGCTGGCTTCTGAAGACAGTAACTAATGCTGTCAATAATACAGGATCATCACTTTAAAAAAACAACAAAACAATTTAAGAAACTTGGGGCCATCCACACAAATGGTCTTGAAAAAAAAAGATGAATACTCTCAGTGCAAAACACCATTTTGTCTCCGTGATTGCTTTCAGAACCTGCTTTAGTCTTTGACATTAGCTGCAAAAGCAGCAGGGGGTAGAGTTCCACTCACAGACTACCAGAATTAGTGTTCATCCAATTTGAAGTCTAGATTGTTTTAAGAGTTGAAAAAACACTTTGAAAGTTTGACAGTATCAAGTTACCCTAAATATGGTAAACAGTAAGAATGATGTCTTTATTAGACAGCTTGACTAGAAATAATTAAAAATTGATGAAATATGCACTTGTATAAGTCCAAAACCTAGAATGTCGTATTCCATAGTACCTAACTACTATCACATTTCTGCTGATAGCCTCTACAGTAATAAGACAGAGCTCAGTAGTGTTCTCACAAATCAATCATTAGAACGTATGTAAGCTCTAGAAGGGAGAAGGGCTTTTGTAACTACTCTTTCAGGAGAGTATTTACAAGGCATCCCTGGCCCCTCATTAGACAAGTACTAAAAGCATCATCAGAAAGATTGACACTTAACTTGCAGAACTTCAGACAGGACTATAGTTCTGTTAGTAGGTCACAGAATCACAGAAACATTCAGGTTAGAAACATTCAGGTTAGAAACATTCAGGATCACCACGTCCAACCCAATAACCCTACTCTACAAAGTTCACCCCTAAACCATATCCCCAAGCCCCAACTCCAAAGGACCTTTAAACACATTCAGGGTGGGTGACTCAAACGCCTCCCTGAGCAGCATATTCCAATGCCTGACCACTCTTAACTGTGAAATTTTTTTCCCTATTGTCCAGCCTAAACCTACCCAGCTGTAGCTTGAGGCTGTTCCCTCTTGTTCTATCACTAATTACCTGTGAGAAGAGGCCAGCCCCAGCCTCTCTACAACATCCATTCAGATGTTACCACAAAAACCTCACCTTCATTTCAGCTGTTTCACTTCAAGTATGATTATTAAAATTATGAAACACTGTCAAAGGGATAAATAAAAGTTATTTGGACACTTATAAACATGGGGTTTGGGTCAGTGTATACCAAACACATTTTTCATAGGCAGGACCTGGAATTGATTTCTTCACAGATTATGCATTTCCTCCCCTACTTTGGAATTTACTCACTTGTAATTATGGCAGCCACTACTGAATGTAGAAGGCAACTCTTCCTCGTCAACTAAATGCTTAATAACCAGAGGATATATATTTATATGTCAGTATCAGCTATTAGTTGTCAGGACTAGAGGATGTATCTTTTTGTATGCCGAAAATCACTGCAGATACGCAACAGAACACAAACATATTGCTGACCCAAATTCCCCGAATTAAATGTTTGAGAAAAACTAAAGCCGTGGTTGATTGCAATTACATTTTGAAAGGTAAGTCTCTGCCAGGGGCAGGCAGGAAACACTGACTACATTTTTTTCCCTATCTCATCTCTAGCAGCAAGTGGAAGCGAGGTGAGTCTCTACATATTTCATTTTCTACCACTGAGACGGGAAAAGTGATCGCCGAGCGACATTTGGAGCTGGAACCAAGTGAACTATGACTCAACCCTTCCTGATTTCAGATTGAGCTGATTTCCAATCAGCCTCTGAAGACTAGGTTACAGCAAGTGCAGGAAGGAGCTATGGTCTGAGAGAATTAAATATAGTCTGGTATTGATTTAAAGAGAGAAGGATGGAATGCAACTGCAAGAAAGGCCTGGAAGAAAAAGTTGAGGGTATTGGTTGTATGCTGAGTAACACATGGACTGTAAGAAACTAAGAGTCTTCAGGGGCTTAAAAAGATCCCACAAAGCTGAGTAGCTGTGCTTCCCTGTGTCTACATCTAGGGCTATAGTCACCTTCAGATCTAGCTCTTCTTTATCAAGCATGGACTATACTAAAGTCTTTCCTTCTCACCTGTAAGCAATGAGAATCAATAGACTCAACGAAGAAAGTAAAATAACTTAAGTGAAAAATTTGAGACCACAAAAGCTACAAACTGTCAGAATTAACATCACTCAGGAAAAAGTTAACCTTTCCCCTCCTCCCATGCATAAACTTAATGACACAAATTTAAATTACAGGCGATATAATACTTTTTCTGCAGCAGTCCTCTGCCGTGCTTCAAGCTCCAAGATAAACACTGCTCAGAGAAAGAGACAGCTCTTCAATATTTCTATTCTTAACACACCATTATTGGCCCCCTTTTATTTACTGCAAACCATCAAATGCCTGTAGTGAATGCAGAATTGCTTATTTCCTCATGGTGTTTCTAGAGTGCTCATCACCACAGAATCTTCATGCCTCGTAAACGTTAATAAATTCATCTCCACTATGAGATGAGAGTGTTATTATCTCCATTTTACAGGTGGGAAAATCAAGACAAAGAGACTACCCAGAGGTCAAAAAGTTAATAGGTAGCTCAGCCAGCACTGGAACACAAAGCTGCATTACTTCTAAGTGTCTGGTCTACAGTGTTGAGTGCAGCACTCTTCTACTAGTACTTCCTAGGATGAACTCTAACATAGTGCAGCTGTCTATACTCTGATCTTTTCCATACTGGCCTCTATGACCTTGAACTGATGTCAAGGAATTGAGGAAAGCACAATTAGTGGCTTCCTGCCAACAATTTCGTTTAAATAACTCAGCATTGTATAAAAATCTGGCAGAAACATAGACCAAACTAAGGTCTCTGGTGTGGTGTGAAATTCCGCCACTCATGAGATCAACCTTTTCCTGCCTGAAACTCCATCTTTTCTATTTGTTTCCCCTCTAAGTGTAATTCAGTTACTAATGAAAGTAATAATAATAATAATTAAAAAATTCTACATGTGTTACCATCTACACAGCCTGGTCTCATCTTTTGTCCATACCGAATAATGCAGAAAACTCGAGTACAAACCAGTGTGTGGTCATGTGGCTGAAGACTTGGTCATAAAATACACATGCAAGAGGAACAAATTCAGGTTGTGCACAAACCCATAAATCCAGTATTGCTTCAGCTGCTGGTAACTGACTTTGCAACTCAGCTGCTACTCTTTTAATAGTAGCTTTTAACATTTCTTCCCAATTTTTAGTAGGAAAAAAGTAAAGTAAATTCAACTGAATGCAATAACATGCAAGCCAAACTTCCATACCAGAAGGGGCTGAAATCCTGACACTTGAACTTGGGAGCATGTCTTGTGCTGAAGGATTAACTACACTGCTGACAACAGGAGATAGCTTCCGCTCTGTGGAAGAGGAGATGGAAAGCTGTTGGCTATAGTCTACTTCACATGCTTCTCTTTGTCCCTCACCCAGACAGACTGTTGTCAGGGTTCCCAGTGTGGCATGTTCAGTTGCTTCTGTCACTTTAATAGCATTGCAAGTTTAGCCTTTTATTAGAATGAGAGCTGAGAAATATTTTGAATTCTTCTGGAACAAATTAGCCACAAACACTTGATGAAATGTAGGTACTTCCCTCCACCAGGTCTACTCAGAATTTATGTATCTGTTCAATCAGTATTTTGACAGCTTGCCACTAATTGCCAACAGGATGGGTAGCAGAAAGCAATGGACCAATTTTTCCTCCAAAAATATGTATTTTGGACAAAGTGAATGGAATTTCAGTCGGGAAAAAAAAAAAAAAAAAAAAGACATTTCTTCAGCTATGGAGTTTTAGCCCTGCAAAATATACCTAAGAACAACAACTTAAGCTTTAAGAGCTCTTTAAAAAATGATGAGTAAAGCAGAAGCAAGCCCTATAATGAAAAATGTTAGGCCCCCTAAGTACAGGCAGCAGGAGGTATTTACTACCTAACTATTACAAGCAGGTTTTGCAAGCAATTGAGTCAATGTCTGGTTTAGGAGTGCTGCTCCCCCTGCTTCCTTAAAAAAATGTAGTTCAATACAATATGGCCAGACTGGCAGCCATGGCACACACATGATGGCAGTCAGCCATCATGGGGATTATCTAATATCACCTAAGGATCATTTGATTAATTAATACTACTCAGGTAAAATGAAATACCCTTGCCATTCTGAAACAAAAGCAGTGTTACAGTGGGATCAGAAAAGACCTACAATCCCCAGGAGCAAGGTGTTTTGTGGAAGATACTGCCATTTTTTAGAAGCTTCAGCCTTTACAAGAAAAGTTTATTCTCCGAGTCAGGAGAGGTCACCTTTTCCCAGGAGAATGTTATTTTGCGCAGTACACGGAAATGAATCTGATCAGCACCACCTCATACAATATAAATAAAGTTGCAGTGTCATTACTTCTCCTATTTGCATAACAGTTAATGAAATTGGGACTAAGAAGTGTGTGGGAGGATGCAAACAGCAAAGTTCCCATTCTCCCAGATTTGTTGGAAGCACAGCAGCTTATTAGATTTAAGGAAAAAAAAACAAAGCCTGGGACCAAACAGACCATCTTGATTCTACCCTACTATTTAAAAGCAACAGTTTACAGCTTTAGCATCCTTTTTCTCTTCCAGGTATGACATGCAGAGCTGCATTTGCAAGACTAGATAACACAAACAAAGATAAAAATAGTGTTGGTGTCCATTTACGATACTATAATTCTAAGGTGTCAGTTAACAAAGAAATTGAATACAAAACATGTAGAAATGAAAAATAAAAAAGAATAATAACCAAAAAAAGGCCAAACCTACAGGCAAACTATGTAGCTTTATGCAAGCTGCATGACTGACATAAGCTATTTACCATTTTATCAGTGATTGAATAATAGAAGCAGGTGTTCCTACTGGTCTAGGCGGAATACTCTCGCTAAACATTTGCTAAATCTATCGCTCTTGTATCAGTGATGCATTGTGTTGCTGTACTTTCCAGGGCCGAAGTTATGAAATAAATTCACAATACACCAGCTCAGAATCAACCAGCAACGCTATTACCTCAGGTACTGTAAGCTATTAACTCTTTGTTTAGGGGAAGATGAATTCAGTCCCTCCAAAGAGAGACCCTTTTCCCTCCCTTTAAAATTTTAAGTACAGCACACTGCCCGTATTAAACCATGAGCAGAAATAACAACCTGAACAATTACTATTTTCTCATGGACTTCAGGAAGAACAACAACAACATGGAAGTAATAAAGCAATCCAAACCCATCTGTCATAGAATCATAGAATGGTCTGGGTAGGAAGGGACCTCCAAAGGCCATCTAGTCCAACCACCTCTGAAGTAAGCAGGGACATCCTCAACTAGATCAGGTTGGCCAGAGCCCTGTTGAGCCTATTGGAAAGAGTGATTTGCCATTGGAATGTGCTGCCCAGGGGGTGGTGGAGTCACCATCACTGGAGGTGTTTAGGAAGAGACTGGATGGGGCGCTTGGTGCCATGGTTTAGTTGATTAGATAGTGTTGGATGATAGGTATTTTCCAACCTGGTTTATTCTATCCTCTTCTATTCGATCCTCTTCTATTCGATCCTCTTCTGTTCTACACATTTTAAACCACTGCAGCTTTCATATAGTTTGGAATGCTCCTAAATACTAAAATATATTTGGAAACATTTCTCATAGATGCTTACTTCTTTCTTTCTTTTTTAATTTAATTAAAAAACTTGTAGCCAAAATGTAAACATCTAAGTAATATATGCTGAAACATTATTATTCATGGTCTCTTGATGAAGTAATCACCACGCAGCACATACAACAGCATTTCTGTCTTCATAAAGTTTCAGATCTCTCTCTTTATATCCACATTAATGCTATTTTTAGTAGTAAAGATAATCTTGTTCTTTTCATCCACTACACCACCTTCCTGGAGGTTATTTCCTTCAAAAGCCATCGTTTATTGCAGTATACTTTAAAATCTTTTATTTTACTCCTTGGTTTATAATTTAGCAACATGCAATTGTTTAAGAAAAGTACCAAACCAATAAAGTATCTTTAAAATTGTTTGTTACCATGTCTTGGAAAGCTTTTTAGTTATTAGCAGCTCATCAACAAAGTGGGGTAGTATCAGGTAATGACAGAGCTAGGGGGAATGGAGCAAAAAGTGGTAGTAGTTCTCAGTCAGGTAATGATAGGACTAGGGGGAATGGAAAAAAAAAATAGAAATGGGTAGATTCAAATTGGATGTTAGGAAGAAGTTCTTCCCCATGAGGGTGGTGAGACACTGGCACAGGTCGCCCAGGGAGGTGGTGGAAGTCTCGTCCCTGGAGGTCTTTAAGGCCAGGCTAGATGTGGCTCTGAGCGACCTGATCCAGTGTGAGGTGTCTCTGCCCATGGCAGCGGGTTTGGAATTAGATGATCTTTGAGGTCCCTTCCAACCCTAACAATTCTATGACTTTATCTTCACTCTTACACCAGTGGAGGTATATACATATATTGTGGAGTGATGGAAAAATGTACATATTCAGAGAAAGTAAAAGAAAAATTACCAGATCTGATTCATTCAACATTCTGTATCTAGGAAAGAAAAAAATCCAGTAGGACTATATATGGAAAAAGATAGAATAAGTGAAGTAAAATTAGGTGATAATGCAACAAACAGTAAAGTTGAAAGTGGGGCTAAATTTGAACATCCTGTTAGCTGGAGTACAGAGCAGATTTGGAAATGAATGGCTGTCACAGATTTTTGTTAGTCTGATTTCAATTTTGAATTCATCTCCAAGCTCAAGCACTGCAAAATATTTTCTTCAAGAAGGAGAAAGCTAATTTTAAATTTCATAATTCAATCTTTGTCTTCCACAAGTACATTCACTGCTGTGGCCTCTATGTCTGCTTATTACCTTAAATGTTCCAGGCTCTCTCCAATCTTTGCTCATCATACCTCTTCACTATATTTGCTCTTAATTGTTATTTAATACTGTTGCCTCTATTGTTATTGTACCTAACATCAAAAATAATGTTTCCTTTTACTGCCTCTTAGAATTAAAAGCTAAGTCTTTGATTTGTAAGAAGTTAGTAGCATGATAGCTCTGCATATGGAGTGAAAAGACTTCCCCACCAAAAGCATCGCCAATGAGATAGAACCACAGAATGGGTTAGGTTGGAATGGACTTAGAGATCGTCTACTCCAACCTCCCCACCATGGGCAAGGACATCCCTCAACTAGGCTAAGCTGCTCAAGGCCTCAGACCATGAATGGGCTGCCCAGGGAGGTGGTGGAGTCGCCGTCCCTGGAGGTGTTCAAGGGGAGATTGGACATGGCACTTGGTGCCATGGTCTAGTTGTGAGGTCTGTTGGGACAGGTTGGACTTGATGATCCTTGGGGTCTCTTCCAACCTTGGTTATACTGTGATACTGTGATACCATCTGGCCTTAAATACCCCCATGGAGGATGCATCTGCAACTTCCCTGAGCAGCCTGTTCCAGAGTCCCACCAGTCTTGCTCCCAAGAACTTCCTCCTAGGACCCAGTCTAAACTTACTTTCCCTCAGCTTCAAACCATTCCCCCTTGTCCTATTGCTAGATACCTTATGAAAAGTCCCTCTCCAGCCTGTAGGAACACTTCAGTCATTGGAAGGCAGCTCTAAGGTCCCCCTAGAGTCTTCTCTTCATTTCCACTTGCACCCGATTAATTTATTTGCTGCTATATCCTCACAGGTAAGGCTGTTGCAAGACATTAAATTTTGATAGGGATGCAATTTTGAGGTGTTGCAAGCCCTGAATAACTATTAGGAAATCTAGCATATAGTGCAACACATCCAAACTACCCTATAGAAACCTGTCAGGATAAAAAACAAAGGATATAGTTTTTTGGTTCAGCAAGGTGTATGTCTGGGTTTGGATTTTAGTTTGTTTGTTGTTTCAAATCACAATTTCTGTGGAAAATTTCAGGAAAGCAAATAAAACTTCCACCTTTGTCTTTCTCTTACAAACAAAGGTGAAAAAACCTGTGCTCACCTTCCCTCTTAGTCCTGTGCCATCTACCCAGGGAAAAAAAAAAAAGATTTTGTGCCAATATTTTCTGCTGTCTTATTTAAAAATCCCTCCTCACATCTGAACGGAGTCCCATGCAGCAGGAACACTGGGCCACAGATGACATGAGAGTAGAAAGCAACAGCTGGAATAGAAGAGTATACAGAGAGACACAGACACACGGGTGGTGGTCTATGTGACTATTCTGTCTGTTTTCCCATGAGTATTGGATGGAGGATGTCTCTTTTAGTATTTACCGAGGCCAATGACCCCCTTTCAAATGCACTAGTGCTTATGTGTGCTCTTTCTGCAGGGCACTCCACAAGGATCTCAGCATCTACATTTTGCACTATAGAAACTGTTTCTCTCAAGAGGAATACAAGGTTTCTAGGTACACTAGGTACAACCAGCACGCAGCAGGCAACCATGTTTTGAAACAGCAGTACACCTCCATGTCCAGCAAAAAGGGAGCATTCCCTTTTTCTGAGAAGAACTTCCACCCTGAGATTGATAATTGCTTCCAGTGAAATACTGCCACGTAGAAACTTGTGGGTTTCCCTAAGAAGTATTTGTGATGAAAAATTTTCCCAGGGAAAACCACCCCCCAAAAAACCCAGCTGCAGCTTTTGAACCAAGTAGATATGGATACGGACACCTATGCACAGAACACCTGTATTTATTTTGCAGTGGGGTTGAGTGTGATTTATACTGGTGCATGTAGTAAAAGTCATAGAGAGTCAGCAAACATTTTACAACGTTGTCTACCATTTTATGGTCCCTGAATAATACCTTAAAGTCTTATTAACATTCAAAACAAATTCCTGCTAGACTAAGTGAACCACCTATTATAGATATCTTGGAAAATACTAGAGGTGACTCACTTAAAATTAGCTTAAAATATGTGGTTATTGTTGTCCAATAAGATACTTCATTGAGAGTTCTTTGTGTTCACAACCAACTTTGGTAGCAATTCATTTCCAGTTTTGAGTCAAGACAGCACCAGCCCTTACTGTTCTAATAAACAAATGGTTTAACAAGTGGGAGCTAATTGTCACAGTGGGACAGCCTGGGAAGCTTGTAATCAGGCCAGTATTGTCACAATTCATTTTCATATTGTAGCAAAATAATAACCTCAGGAGCCCTTTTGAATTAAAAGATAACTCACTTTATACTCATAGATGCTCAGACGGTGCACTTTACATCAGATTCAGCAATTTTAGACCACCTTAATCTCTTCAAAACCAACAGCCAATATTTTCTTGCTGTCTAGGAAAGACACTTCAGTAATAAAGTCCCATTTCCAGAAAATGGATGAGATACATTCAGTAGCAAATTACTTGCAGTATTTTACAGATATACTCTACTACACCTTTACTACAAATCTCACAAAATCAGCACTTATTTAAAACACAGGTGTGTTTATAGACAAGCAGATACTGTAAATCATAGCCAGGATACAACTGGTAAAACAAACTTACTTGCAAAAAGATATCTTTTCTAGGAGTATCCTAATAAATCCAAACCTAACGTTCCAAGTGTCTAAATTCAGGGTACTTAAGATTTTTTGGAAACGACCTATTTTCCATTCACTCCATTTCACCTTCTCCAGGTTTTTATTAATTTATTTTCAACTAATCCTATAATGCTAGGAAGATTTTTAACAAACTACACGTTCAAGCAAACTGTTTAAACAAAGTTAAAAAGAGATGCTTCTACACAAAGGTTAAAAAAAAGGTAAGTAATTAAAGCAACACCTTCAACACTTCGATAAAAATGAGAGTTGCAAGAAGCATACACGCACACCCCCTGGGCTTCCGTTGTTGCTCACAATTGTCCTGGTAACAAATCCATTTGCCAGTTCGGTCTGACACACCACTTTTGCTTTAGGAAAAAGGTCTGGGATGACTACAGAAGGGCTGTCAGGCGCTGGAGCCCAGTTGCCTTATTAGAGACATGCGAAAAGCTTGCAAAACACATCTACTCCGGCTGAGTTTGGAAGAAGCATTTCATCTTTGACTAACCTAGCCGCTGAGTTTCCCCTGACCTTCTTTAACAAATGGAAGCAAGTTAGAAAATTAAAATAGTCATATATTCACTGGCTTCGGGCTCAGGGAAGAAATTATATGCCCATTGAAGACAAAACTGCAATTGTTCCTAAACTGCCTTGCGGATGAAAGTTGTATCCCTTACAATTCATTCTGGAACCAATATTTTAGAGGTGAAGGTTTTTCCCCCCCCTCCCCCCTTCACCTATGAGAAAATGTCTGCATTATTTTTTTTTCCTGCACAAAGCCCAAACTGTTATGAAAATCCTAGTTATTAAGCCAGCCCTGCTGGAATTTCATCTTACATTCCAAAGAAGAAAGCAATTTTGACAACTGCTTTTTCAGAGAGCATGTTTAGTCATTTCTCTTACTATACCGAACTGAGTAAGTAAACATTAAGAACATGTAATTAAGAATTAGCTGGAGTCTCCCAATGATCATTTTTATTGTAATATAAAAATTATTAAATCCTAAAGCACTTATTCTGTGTTTATTTGGTGTTTCTTATTAAGACAAACATATAATACCTGAGTGTTTAATTTCCCAGTTCGGCAATCATTACTCCTAGTGGTTCTAAACACTGATTAAAAATATAATCTCAATATGCTTTTAACCCCTTGTTCCATCAAAACTAAACACACATAACCTCAAATCTCCAAACAAACAATACCACTTGTTATTAGCCCAGAAGTTTGTAGGTAATGAAGAAAAAAAAAAAAAAATAGAAGTCTCACAATGACTGCCCTTTATGCACCTGATCTCTTGACCCAGGTTTCAAGGCAGTTGTTGGTTCAGAACTTTGGAGCATCTCTGCCTGGACTTTCTGCATCTTAAACATTCTACCTGGTGTTTTTCCCAGTGGCTCTTAAGAAAAGAACTATTGTTTGAGGGGAAAAAAAAAAAATAAAATAGGTGTCTCAAAGAGCAGTGATAGAGGAAATGAGCAGATAAAATAAACAGCCAAAAAACGTCATTAAGTCGGAACAACATCATAAGCTTTAGGATGAATAAACAGAATCAAAACAGTATTTGGAGACCACTATGCAGTATGAATATGTGGAATTTCTTCTAATGAGGATTTGCAGCCTTGAAACAAATACAACAGGGAGAGGTGATTTTTACTTTACAGGATTTTAGGTCTGATTGTTTAAATTTTGCTAAATGCAATACATTTCCTTCTGTGTCCTAGGTTGTGTGAAGTAAACAATGGCATTCAGTAGTCCTGGTCTAGAAGAAAAAAAAAAATAATTATATATATATAGTATGCCCCTTTGGTGAAACAGTTTTTAAATTCTAATAGAATTTCAAGGTTATTATCTATTTCAGATCAACACTGGAGGTCAGAGTTCACAGCAGCCAGAATTTACAAACCTCCAATGGGTTTTGATTGACAGCAATCAGCATCTCTTCAGCATCACTGAGGGAACAAAGTACAGGTCAAGACAGCAGGCGATTTCATCTGTCATTTTTAATTATCTAAATGATATTCACAGACAAAACCTTTCCCATCCATCAGGGCATCACATTACCATAGACAATGTTTGTTTAAAGAAGAGGCCATAAAATCAAACAATTATGAATGCAGACAAGCCTTGCTATTGACTGCATAAATAATCAAGCGAGATTTCCAAAACTCTCTGCTAATGAATTGGTAGATTGCTGGCAGGAAGTGGGAAGTAATAATACAGACAACAATCTAATGTTCTTATTGACTTTTACTAAAGCTTGGCTACAGTAGCAAAGATTCAAAAATGACGTCAAGTAATGTTTCCATAGGAGCCATATTGATATCAGTACACTGCTAAAACACAAGTAGTTAACTCCTGACCTTATAGTAGGACCGGCAATCCCCTGAGAGAGCTGAAACACCAGCAGTACAATACATCATGAGCTGAGCCAACAGCCTCAGGCCTCCAGCAACGTTACTGCACAGGCAAAGGTCCCTTATTTTGCCATGTATAACAGTCTAATCCACAATAATTCAACTGCAATCCCCCCAAAATTAATTCTGTTTGAGTCTGTGATATGAGTAAATAAACATCTATAAATGGAGACTGAAAAGTATGCATCTGATACAACCCTGAAAAGCACAGCGTGCAGAAACACAGTCTGTTGGAATGGGCTCGGCTTTCTCCTCCTGATGTCCCCAACAGGTTAATAAAAGTCACAAACAGTTTAAAAGCCAGAATCACAGCTGACATAAATCACTGTAAGTCTGTTGCTCCATTTATACTCTCATGCCTACGTCTCATTAACTATAATCATAGGTACCTAACTGGTCCAACTGTTAATGACAGTATTGATTTCATTAATCAGAAAAAACAAAACAATGATCTTTTCTCTTCAAGACCAAGATGGCAAAGCTAGTAAAATCTTTTCCCCAGGTTCTAATAAACTAACACAAGGGGGACAAAAAAGGTACAGAAAGATGATATCTGAAATGTGCAGACTGTCTCCATTCAGTGAGGCAAAGCTTAAGATGTCTTTTCTCCCACCATGAAACACTGGGGGAGTTCCTCTGAGTAAAGGGTAAAAGAACTAGAGTCAATACCAGAGGCACTGTGAAGACAATAGCCAGGTAGCTCTACAACACTAAATAAGAGTGAGAGTTTTTTGCAAAGCTCATGCAAAGGAGGGAGGGAGGAGACAGGGAAAAACATTTCCCCTTATTACCACATGTACACCATTCTGTTGTCAGCAAGTAATTCTAGTTTCTTTCACTTGAAATCATATCACTAACACTGTAAGTCTCACATTTCTCAGCCACATGATGTCCCTGGACTCAGGGCAAAAAAAGCAGTTTTGTACTTCAAAATCTCTGTTTTTTTTGCTGCCAAACCAAATAAGCCAACCTGTGTTTGCAAAATCTTTAACAGCCGGCTGTGCTTCTGCAACCATCCTTCACGTCTGCTGTGTCTGAATGAGCCCAAACTAGATTCACTGATAGTCTCACATTAGCTCAATCACATTTTTCAAATCTTTATTAGCTCTTAATGATCTTTCACAGATGTTGAAGAAGGAAACTGGACCAATCTCAATGGGATTCCAAGCTCCAAATTTTTAAAAGGAGAAATGGAAACAAAGCTCACGATGCAGAGAGGTAAGGACTATCATTACAGTTGATCTTGGTTCACAAAAAGGGGAAAAAAAAAAAAAACAAAAACCAGAGAAAGTTGATGTTTAGTTAGTCTCACATAACCTACATCTTGGCCTAAAAACTGGAAGAAAACTCTTCCCCCCACCTTCCCCCTTCAGCCTTCCTTTCCCCCCCCGTACTGATTTTAATTATCCTCAAAGAGTTCAGCCAATTTTCACCAAGCTTGGTCATGAAGACTAAGCAGACATTGCAGATTGTATCTTTCTACTGCAATTTTCCACCTTGAACACATAATTAGTAATGAATGCAAGGCAGCACATGTTAACTAAGTATTGAGGAACTGTTTCTAAAAACCCACTCAGAATTTCTTCTCAGTACGGCTTGCTTTCTCACCCAGGTAACCAGATAACAGAAACACTAACGTTGCAGAAATGACTTAGAGCTCCTACACCACGTATTTAGTTCAAGTCTCATAGATTCAAGCTTTGAGCCTCAGGAATGGCTGGCTAGCTTTTGTTCCCACCAGCTCACAAAGGTGAAAGTGATACTCCAAATTCACCACAAATTGATGTCACGCATTTATGCCAACAGAAGTCACTCCAGACCTGCCAACCCAAGCAAACAAGCCATTTCCACGTCACAAAAAAAGTCCTTTTGTCTCAACAAAGAGGTTAATTATTGCTCAGTTCAAATCTAGATGACTGTAGTTGTATATTTCAGTGGGAGACACATACACATAATTCAGATTTACATTCATGACTCTGGGTCATGGAAAGATCTGAGTTCCTAGGGCAGAGATACAACCAACACCTGTACTTGATACTATTCTGACTAAAGGAGTTCCTATATAGGACACTTTTACCTACCATTGCTAAAATTACACACATGGTAACTTGGTAAGTGTTGTTATAAAACAAGCAGTGATTCTTCCCAAATATGAAGAACTCTGGTCTTTGCATTTCACCAGGAAGCTTTTGGTGATCGTTTGTTTTATTTTGCAAGTTTAATACAACGGTATGTTGAGATCTACTTTTTCTTACTTATAGGGAATTCTTTGTGTGCTGGGGTTGTTTAGCTTGGAGAAGAGGAGGCTCAGAGGAGACCTCTACAACTACCTGAAAGGAGGTTGTAGACAGGTGGGGGTTGGTCTCATCTCCCAGGCAACCAGCAACAGAACAAGAAGATACAGACTCAAGCAGCACCAGGGGAAGTTTAGGCTCGAGGTCAGGAGAAAGTTCTTCACATAGCTATTGGCCATTGGAATGTGCTGCCCAGGGAGGTGGTAGAGTCACCATCCCTGGAAGTGTTCAAAAAGCCATGGTTTAGTTATTCATGAGGTGTTGGGTGATAAGTTGGACTTGATGATCTCTGAGGTCTTTTCCAACCTTATTAATTCGATGATTCTATGATGATTCTAGTAGCATTGTCAAAGAGGCTTAAAGTTTATATTCACTGTATCACTATATTTTTTTCAATATATTAAAATAGTAAATATTTTAAGTTCTGTAAATAAGTATCTCAGACACCTCCTTCCCCATAGGAAAGCTTACTGTTTCTTAAAAATCCTAAAGAATTCAAAAAAACCAACCAACCAAACAAAAAACCCCACAAGAAACTTAATTTGTCAAATAAAATGTTATTAAAATATATATTTTAAATATTTTAAAATATTTGGTGAAGAAAGGCTTTCTACACTATTCAGTTATATTTAATAATATTCCTTCCTTTACTAAAGCATCACTTACACTATGGACAGTCTGAATTAAAATAATCCATCAATGCATCATAGTTTGGTTGCAGGCAGTAACACAAGGGAAAATGTCATGGCAACAAAACACTGGAACTATAGAAGCCTCATGGTCTCAACAGAAACAGAGTCTCAGCCAGGTGTCTTTCTCAAAAGAAAGTCAACAACATTACTTTTAGAACTTCTGTTTAGAAAGTTTTTAATAGGAGACTAGCCACTTGAGCCCAGGTGAACCTCATGAGGGCAGAACAATCCTCACTGTCAGTACAGGCTGGGAAATGAGGTGATAGAAAGCAGCCCTGCAGAAAAGGACTTGGGGACTCTGGTGGATGAGAAGCTGGACATGAGCCAACAATGTGAGCTTGCAGCCCAGAAGGCCAACAGCATCCTGGGCTGCATCAAAGAAGCATGGCCAGCAGGTCAAGAGAGGTGATTCCACCAGTTTACTCTTTCTGGTAAGACCTCACCTGGAGTACTGCGTCCAGCTCTGGAGTCCTCCACACAGGAAGGACATGGACCTGATGGAGCAGGTCCAGAGGAGAGCCACAAAGATGTAGCAGAGGTGCTCCAGCATCCTGATCACGGACAAGCTGAGAGAGATGGGGTTGTTCATCCTGGAGAAGAGAAGGCTCCAGGGAGACCTAATAGTGGCCTTCCCTGAAGGGGCCAACAAGAAGGCTAGAGGACTGGTTACAAAGGCCTGTAGTGATAGGATGAGGGGCAATGGTTTGAAATTAGAGAAGAGCAGATTTAGATTGGATGTTAGGAACAAGTTCTTTACCATGAGGGTAGTGGAACACTTGAACAGGTTGCCCAGGGAGGTAGTAGAGACCTCATGCTTGTAAATATTCAAGGTCAGGCTCGGCAGGGCTTTGGGCAACCTGGAGGGTGTCCAGGTTCACTGCAGGGGGGCTGGACTAGGTGACCTTTGGAGGTCCCTTCCAACCCAAACCATTCCATGATTAAGAAAAGATTTTGAAGTTTGGACACATTTGGTCCAGAACTTAACTCTAACTCTACACTGGAAGGAAACAAGCATTAATGCAAAGTTCTTACAAGAGATCTTGACCTGACAGTCTAGACAATACAGATAAAATTGTTCTCAATGAATATATTGTATCTCTTCTCCCCTTGATACTAGCAGAAATGATGTTTTCAGAAGATGAATGATTTCCTGGGGAAATTCTGCATTACAGGACACTTAAGATTTCATTCTTTTCATAGTTATCTTCTAAAAGATAAGGCTACATTCTAGCAAAGGACTTTAAAACAAGTGATTACTGACTTATGAATGTATTTCAACCTTCTTGTAGGATGGTGACCTATGAACTATATGACCAGCTAAAGCTGTGAACAAGACAGTAGCCAGGGGAGGTTTAGGCTGGATGTTAGGAAGAAATTCTTCATAGAGAGAGTGATTGCCCATTGGAATGGGCTGCCTGGGGAGGTGGTGGAGGCGCCATCTCTGGAGGTGTTTAGGAAGAGACTTGATGGGGTGCTTGGTGCCATGGTTTAGTTGATTAGATGGTGTTGGATGATGGGTTGGACTCAATGATCTCGACGGTCTCTTCCAACCTGGTCTGGTCTGGTCTACTCTACTCAAACTTAAACATTTAACCTTTTTCAACAGCACAGTTATTCAAGTGCCTCAGGTTGAGATATTCAAGGCTTTACCTCACAGAAGGCAAGAAAATTATTAAATCAATAAGAAACATTCCAGAACAGCTCCATTGTGAAGGAAATTTTACTTGCTAAAGATATATTCTTGGTTTTCAAAGCTGTTTAAAGAAAGCAACATGAGGAGAACGATATCAGAAAGTTGTATGACAGCCTCATTATAGGCACTGATATTGGTTCTTTATCAATAACAAAAAACCCCAAACAACCTAGTAATGAAAACAGGCAGATATTTTTCAAATCAAATCAGTCTGTAAGTGTTTACCTGGTGTAATTAGAAAATGTCCTATCTCAAATGACTGCATAAGATAAGAATGTCACATGACCAGAAGTCAAAATACAACATCAACAAAAACTGGAAAGGAGCTGAACAGTAAACAAGTCTCTCCTTGAAAGCTGAAATCAGAGTAATATATGCCTGCACAAAATAAACCAAGGAAATTATCTGGCAATAAATGAATGGTAATGAATGATTTTGTTGTATTGACAGAGAACTATTAATAATCTTGTTCTTAAAAGAGGTACTTCATTAGAAGAAGAAAATCTTTCTACCTATAATGAAAGCTATTACACTCTTCTGCAAAAGCTTTTGCAGTACCAGAATATATTCAGTTCATTTTCCTTCAAGCAGCTCATGGCATTCAGTTCTGGATACAATTTCTTTAGTCATTCTTACCACATATTTTTTTGCTCAGCCCCCCAGCACACACCCCCCCGGGCTTCCATTTGTCTGTTAAGAGAATCACTTGAGTACCTTTTTAAGTTAAGCACAAACTTAAATGTAGGGTTGAACTGAAGCCCAGAAAACAATTCCAAATGAGTTTATCATAACTGCCTGGCCAGAGAGACAATACATGCTCTCACTAGTGCAAAGTTTTCAGCTTCAGTTCATTAACAGTGATATAAATCAGGATATAAATCCACCCGAGTCAGTGGATTAAACTGTTTTTTAAAGAGTGAGAAGAGCCACAGGACTGAATTACTGGCATTTGCAAAGTCCACATAATCAACAACTTTTTTTTTCCTCTTAAAAAGAAGTAAAAGTTAGAGAAGTAAAATTCCATTTACGCACTGTCATATATTTCATCAAGAAAAGATCTTAGGACCTCTGCCAGTCAGCTCTGTACCCTAAAAATATCTAGCTCAAATGATGCTCCGAGTTTCCTTCTTTCTACTCTCTTATGCAACTGCAAAACTGTTCTCACTTTCTGAGTAAAAATTCAGGTATATTTGTGTGGCCAACTGAAGTTGTGTCATTGTGGCTTTTGTAATGATTTATGTTTGTTGGGGGTCCATCTACTTATTTGAAGGAGAGATGCATCTAGGCTTCTTTATCAGTTACTCCAGCTTCTAATCTCTTCACTGTAAAATTTTGGTCTTTGTATTGTAAAAGCAGCAATCATTTGTGGAAAATCTCTGTGCTCACTGTTTGCTAAATTACATTAATCTACTGTGCTGGGTGTTCTCATCTCTTATTCCAAGGGATTTTTAAAAATACCATTAAATACATCTTGTGGCTCCTGCAGCATAAGGATCATGGACAAATTTGACTTTGGATGATTAGCTAGAAATTTATCACTGACCTACAGGTTTAGCTCGGCAGCTATATTTCAAACTACACACTATTTAGGGAAAAGAAGAGGGAAAAAAATCAAAACTGCTGCATGGCTTACTTATTATTCCACTTCAGGATCTTTTGTATTATGAATGGTGCTGAGGTCACAAAAATGGATCACAAATCTACAATTTTGGTCATAAATGCATGCTTGTATCTCTATGGATCCATCTTCAATGTCTACTGAATTCCACAGCCCTATCTTCTTTTTTTTCCTGCATTCCTGCCAGTTCTTTTAATCTACTATTCATACAGCCTGCATTGTTGTTCACTACTGCTTTCCTGTTAATATTCCTATTCTGAAGAGTGACAACCGAGAAGATTCACATCTGAACCTTCAGCCTGACAGGACAGAGCGAAACACACAGGCATTCAGGTCTGCCTTTCCTCGGGGTGCCTGCAGGATCACATAGGTGCTTTGGTTTAAATAAAATATTTCTGCCAGAAAAGAGACAATTTGTCTGTAGTAAGACAAATCAGGAATGAATACAGTTTCATGAAGCAGCACAGGCAGTACAATAATAATGCAAAATATTTTTAAAGGTTTCAATACTTCCCAACAAGACATTTTTCAGAGAATTATCTTCATGTGTTTATTGTCTTTCTTTTCTAATATGAAGTCCTTATTTCTTATGTAATGCATCAAATACTTTATAAGAAATAAGATTATGGCAGCAGACCCCTGTGACATCTCTAAAACTACATCTCACCAATCACAGCAGGACAACCAAATAACTAATATTCAAAGTACTAGCTATATTACTGACAAACTAAATGACACATAAAGGAGCTCTATTGTTGCACAGAAAAGGCAAACTGAGCAGAGAATATTTTTGTTTCAATTTTTATCTCAGGTAAATTTATAAAGACCTAAATTACCTGTGTCTTAGTGGGCAAAATTAGTAAAAGGTGGGCATTATACTTTCACTTCCCATTATAGTTCTGATTATCTTTTTTATTTCAAAGCATTCCCCTTTTAAAGCAAATCCAAAACTCCTGTTCTGCCAATCAGTGTAAGCACTGGTTAAAATTAAAAACACACTTCATAAAATCACACCTTTAAGAGAAGTGTTATTGCTGGTGCTATTAACAACACTTAAAAATAAAAGTACCTAATTGCTAAAATACAAAGAAATCTCCAAGGTGAAAACATGTTAAGCCATATTAGTTCCAAATGACTAATATTTTTATAGTAGTAGCTAAATGAATTAATAATTATTGAATACTTATTTTAAAGGATTGCCTCTTTTTAGTTAGAGAGGTATGAAGTACATGCTGCGCTGTCAGTAACCCTTCCAGTACTACTCTCTTTTAGAACAGAGACTTCTACAGCCCTCTGCACTTACCAGCTCCAAATAATCCCTGTTACATATGGATTCTATGTTAGAAAGAGATGACCAGAAGTTTTTTGGTGGGGGAGAGATCCCAGAAGTGGCTCACATTCATGTTCACATTCCTCTTCTCTCTCTGAAGAACTATCTAGTCTACCTAAGAGTAAATTTAGCTCTGGCATTCTGGTCACTTAATGAGCACAATGAATCTAGTTCAAGGATCCAAGCCAGGCAAGAAGTAAATGCTCTATTGATGTATACAGCTACATCTGAAGGAGATTACAGGCAATTAAAGAAAATGCTTTAAGGCCCCTTTCCAAGTTCTTCAACACCTTCATCCTGTAAAGGAAGCCAAGGTGATGAGTTACTCAGTCCTAGACCACCCTTGATGTATCTTGGTACCAAGCATTAATTCTTAAATGCATGCTTGTACTTCAAACTCTTTGAAAGGCAGCCCTCCCATTAGCAAACACATGGGAAAAGCAGTACTGGATGAAGAACTTCACTGAATGAGAAAATATTGGGGAAGAGAGGAAGCAGAAGACCTTCCTGTCACAGGATTTTCTCACTCTCTGAGCTTCTTCTGTGTGGCATGAATGGATTTGGTCTTCATGGTGTTATGAAACTGGGACAGGAGAGCAAGAGAACTTCTTTATTAAACAGGACTTATTTCAGGGTTTCTGAAGATCAAGGCTGACTTAGGAATTCATATCAATTCTCTCAGGAGAATGAAGAAGTAAGTATTATTAAAGTTTCTTTTCCGCATGAGAAAAAACACTTGTAAATTCCAGTCTTTTTGGATGAATTCTGGGGTTTTTTTTTTTTTGGCATTTCAAAAATGCTGTCCTTTCTTCATGGTGTCACTGCATAAGCAGAAAAAAAGCCTTATGCATCACAGTCTTGCCATGAATGGGAAGAGCCCTCACACAATCTCACAGGACATCTTTTGACCCAACCTGGCTTTTAAACATAACAGCACTGCTTCAGAAGACAGTGACTGTGCTGGCTAGGATCTCAAATTCAGTGGGAATATTCTGCTCAAGGTTGGGAGCCAACTGCTGGTGTAACCCTGACAGATGCAAGACCCATATGGCCAAGTCTGGGTAGGATGCCCATATCATCATCATCTGGATGTCAGCTTTCCATTCCTGCCTCTGCTACTAAACCCAATTGTCTATCTGAGGCAGGTCAGCCTGATGCTGCCCCATGGTCACATTTCTTGGATCAGTGAGTGGCTCCTCTCTCTTAAGGAGTAATGAGTAATGTATGCATCCCTCAATGGTTTCATATGCCACCACACACCTAATTCCAATATTCTACTGTTCCTGGTGATTTAGGCACAGAAGATTAAATCTTGCAGGTGCAGTGAATGTGTAAAATGTTAATTCCCCTTCTAGTGGCTAGGGAGTTCTGCTGATACCATCCATTACTTTTTAATCCTAACCATTTTTTTTACTCCTAGATACACTGCCAGGAACTTAGAATCATAGAATCATAGAATCAGTCAGGGTTGGAAGGGACCACAAGGATCAGCTAGTTCCAACCCCCCTGCCATGGGCAGGGACACCCCACACTAGATCAGGCTGGACACAGCCTCGTCCAGCCTGGTCTTAAACACCTCCAGGGACGGGGCCTCAACCACCTCCCTGGACAACCCATTCCAGGGCTTCACCACTCTCATGGTGAAGAACTTCTTCCTCACATCCAGCGTGAATCTCCCCACCTCCAGCTTCATTCCGTTCCCCCTAGTCCTATCACTACCTGATAGCCTGACAAGTCCCTCCCCAGCCTTCTTGTAGGCCCCCTTCAGATACTGGAAGGCCACAATGAGGTCACCTCGGAGCCTTCTCTTCTCCAGACTGAATAGCCCCAACTCCTTCAGTCTGTCCTCATAGGAGAGGTGCTCCAGCCCTCTGATAATCCTCGTGGCCCTTCTCTGGACACACTCCAGCACGTCCACATCCCTCCTGTAATAGGGGCTCCAGAACTGGACGCAGTATTCCAGGTGGGGTCTCACCAGAGCTGAGTAGAGGGGAAGAAGCACCTCCCTTGACCTGCTGGTCACACTTCTCCTGATGCAGCCCAGGAACTTCAAGCATATGATTTGGACAACACCACAAAGGAATTTTCCTAAAGAGAAAACTATACCACAATGAAATGCTCTATATTGTTTAAAAAAATCAGCCACAAAAACAACCTGTAAAGATTTGCCAATATATCAACACCTACTTAGAAATTTGCACATGTCACCCTTGAAATGGGAAAGGCCACTTCCCATTCACACTTAGAGTCTCCCAGAAGCCTCTCTCTGAGGGAGGTCACTCAATGCCATTCTGGAGCAAGGCTTAAGAGTGTACACACTCCTAAATTCATACCCTCATCAGGAATAATCTTTTTGGGAGTTGGGAAAACTTTTGTAGAATGAATGCCTAATGCTGCTAATTAGCTGTTGGCAAACCCTAGAAATGTGGTGGGTGGCAAAAAAAACAATCAGTAGCCTATATGTGCAAGACTAGACACAAAGCAACTCCTTTCCTTTCCCACAACATGTGCCCAGCCTAATGTGGAAAGCTGCATCCTAAAATAGAAATGTGTAGGGGCCCAAGGAAACACAAACAAAAACCCCTACAACGCTCTCAGTGTCAACCCCATTGACAAGAGCCTTTCTACAGGAAGATGTAGTACCTTCTGCTGGCCAGCTGTAGGTTTGACCTTTCACAGCCATAGCTTTAGGAGCCTATAATAGGTGCTAAAAAACCATTAATTGAAGTCATAAAGATTAAAATCTGTATGTTGAGCAGAAGACACAACCGAAGGCAAGAATAGAATAGCAAATACTAAATGCAAAGCCAATGGTACACAGTTTAAATCATTATCTAGATTATGTAGGACAGTATTTAATGAAATAAAATCTGAATTCAGTGAGAGACTATCAAAGGGATATATCAATTTACACTGCTGTAAGAAGGTATCTAAATAATATTCTTCCTAAAGTGGAAAAAAAAAGAAGACAACAACTAAGTGCTGTGCATAATTAATGAACTGAACTCAGCATTGATTCATATCTTATGTGACCTTATTAAATGTCCATCCCCCCCCCCCGAAAATGTGATACAATGTAATTGCACACAAATTACTTCTGGAAACGTTATCATTTCTTTTCACACTCCTTTTTCACTTGCTGTACAGGTAGAAATTCTAATACGTTTTAAAACGCAAGACATTTTCGAAGCAACTAATGGAAACAACTTCTTTTAATCAACTTTTGAGATAATATACTTGAGAAGAGAGAGTGTGCTCTACAAGCTTGATTCATTTATTTCAACAATATTTCTACTCCCTTGAATGTTATGTGCTTTAAAGTCCATTAAAAGGTGCTTGCAGAGAGGGACCTGGGGGTACTGGTCGATGGTAGGCTGAACATGAGCCTACAGTGTGCCCAGGCAGCCAAGAGAGCCAGTGGCATCCTGGCCTGCATCAGGAACAGTGTGGCCAGAAGGAGCAGGGAGGTCATTCTCCCCCTGTGCTCAGCACTGGTTAGGCCACACCTTGAGTCCTGTGTCCAGTTCTGGGCCCCTCAGTTTAAGAAGGGCACTGAGACACTTGAATGTGTCTAGAGAAAGGCAATGAGGCTGGGGAGGGGTCTGGAGCACAGCCCTGTGAGGAGAGGCTGAGGGAGCTGGGGTTGCTTAGCCTGGAGAAGAGGAGGCTCAGGGAGACCTTATTGCTCTCTACAACTACCTGAAGGGAGGTTGTAGACAGGCAGAGGTTGGTCTCTTCTCCCAGGCAGCCAGTACCAGAACAAGAGGACACAGTCTCAGGCTGCACCAGGGGAGGTTTAGACTGGAGGTGAGGAAGTAGTTCTATATATAGAGAGTGATTGCCCATTGGAATGGGCTGCCCAGGGAGGTGGTGGAGTCACCATCATTGGAGGTGTTCAGGAGGAGACTTGATGGGGTGCTTGGTGCCATGGTTTAGTTGTTTAGGTGGGTTGGATTGGTTGATAGGTTGGACGCGATGATCTCGAAGTTCTCTTCCAACCTGGTCTGGTCTATTCTATTCTATTCTATTCTATTCTATTCTATTCTATTCTATTCTATTCTATTCACTTTCCAAGTAAAATCTAGGAGATGCGCAACAGCAGCTGGGGCTGCTGTTTGTATAGCAGAGGAGAAAGTTGAACATACAGCTTCCATGCCAATATTTTTTTTTTAAAATTTATTTAGAGCTCATAGTTGCAAAAAAAAAAAAAAAAAGAGTATGAAAAAGTGATTAGTAGATATCTGATATGATTAAATAACTCAGAATTTATAGTAGCCTTACACAACAGCATTCACATGAATCTCAACTGTCTGCGCTTCGTTTAAGGGTTCATTGTACGCAGGCTCCAACATTACCCTTTGCCAGCTCACATGGAAACAGAGGGCACACAGTGCTGCCCTTCACTTCTATTGTGGAGGGGTACAAAGGATGTGTAAAGCCTATTTCTAAGTGCTTTTTGTTTTCCTAAGGCCTAAAATGAAGAGTAGAGTCATCAATGTTTTCAAGACAGTGAAGAAAAATACCACTTTTAACTTGCACAGCATGTCCATGAGATATACTTTTCCCCATTCTTATTTATTTATATAAAATTGACAATCTTTTCCTTTCTTGATGAATGCTGTGATTGAAAAGAAAGAAACAAGGCATTCTGAAAACAGGACACTTATTGTCCTCACCTATATCTTTACACACACCGTGGAAGGTATAATTCATTCTGGTGAACCAACACATTGGTTTATGCTGTCTATACTTTTCAAGTCACCTTACTTCAGAGCAAAATAGGGCTAAACCCCAAATCAAAGCTGAATGTAGACTCCATTAAATAAGATTTTGTTGATATATCTGAAGAAAAATTTCTCCTTCATCATCTACAGGCTGCAGAAAGTCCTCCATTTCTTTTAATGACCTATTCCCTCTGTCTGATTCAATACAGCCCACTGGCTATGGAAATGACAACACTCAGCAGGTGACAACAAAATGGTCAACAGTGCTGAGATATGTCATTTTCCTCAAATACTTTCTCAGGAATTAAATGACACACTACAGTATGCTGTGTCCTGCTCAGATCAAATATTTCTTTATTAAATAAAACTGTATGCTTTTATGTATGGTTGCCATAGAAAATGGAGGTTTAAGTACACTGCTTCAAGCTCCCACTGCAAAATTATTTGCTATTTCCCACTCCTCCCCCAGGCCTCCTTTTAGAATATATCTCCTTGGGTTGCTACTGCTAGGATGCTGTACCTTTGTCCTAGCTCCAGACTGAAAGCCCTGCCCTTATTGAGTCAATCTGACATGCTTACTGCAACCTGGACAAATTGGAGTATGCAAATTAGCACCTTGCCAGCCTCCTGAACCAGGAAACCCATCCAGTTCCCAACCCCTGCCATGGGCAGGGACACCCTCCACTAGATCAGGTAGCCCAGAGCCACATGCAGCCTGGCCTTAAAAACTTCCAAGGAGGAGGCTTCCAGCACAAATTTGGGCTACCTGTTCCAGTGTCTCACGACCCTTATGAAGAACTTCTTCCTGATATCTGATCTAAATTGACCCTCCTCTAGCTTGCAACCATTCCCCCTAGTCCTATCACTGTGGGATATCATGCCAGCTTCAAAAGGAAAGTGCTGGCTGGAGCAAGCTATCATGGATCTTGAAAGTTCAGATTGTAACATGGGAGACTTCCTGCCCTGGTTGCTGCTTCGGCTTTCTGGTTACTGGAGTGTTGGCCTTTTCCTCTGGGATGGGTAAGGGGAGGTGTGAGGCTGCTGGCTTCTGGTACTTCTGCATTTTGCTGCTCTTTTCTGCAAACAGGCTAAGGTAATTGTGCAGTGTATTATCTCAATCCCAGTAAAACACTTTATCTCAACCTAGAGTTAGGGGGATTTGTGTGTGTGTGTGTTACTTTCCCTCCCAACCGTGTGAAGGGAGAAAGGCTTGTGAGAGTGGGCTGTCATAACCCAGGACAAACACTGAACAGAGGAGAGGTTTTTCTGTCTCCTTCCACCTTCAAATACTTATTGTGACTCTAAATCCCTTACACCAGTATAAAATGTACAATTAGACTTCTAAATAAATTAACATCAAGTGTAAGAGTTTAGCCTTCTATTACAAGAGGATGATCTTCTGAGAAAGCTATCAATCTGAGGAGAGACCGGTGATCAAATCTGAACAGATTCTTATGTAGACTATACATTTAGCTGCAGAAATATGAAACACCATCTATCCTCAAATCATAAAGAGGAAACTGCTGCTAGAGATGTCTTTCCCTTGAAAGGCACACAGCAAAGCAAGATACTAATCTTTTCTTACCAGAGCCCTATGGCTCTTTTCACAACATATCAGCATTTACACTGCTTACCAGCCTTTAAACTGTGGATATTTCATGTCACCCCAAATTACTGTTTCAAAGTAGACTACGTGTCTATCTTTTTCTCAACAACGCACTTAATATCCTGACATACTCCAGCATTGTTCTTTCCCCCTTCCTCCCTCCCCCAAGTTTTTATTGGCAATTTAATGTTCTTAAAATAATCCAGATTTTTCTTTGATCCTGTACTGAAAACTGCATATTTTTTTTCAGAAGGTTGTTTTCCCCTCTGTGTATACACTGCTATCTCTGACATGATAAATCTGTCATTTTTGTGCAGTTCATATTAAGGCATTACAGCATCTCATGTGTTGCTGTTATCTCAATGTTTCTGAATAACTAATTCAAACTTTATATACCTGTTGGCTTTTCCAGATAAAAGGTAGTTGCGTACAGAACGCTTTTGACTTTGGATAAAGATGTAGATTAAGTGGCTGTTTCTCTCCCTTATTTTGTTCATTTTCTAGACTGTACTTTGCTGAGAGCAATTGGTGCCCCCTTTGTTTTTTATACCTGAATGCTCTGGTTGTCAACTGAATCTCAGGAACGGATGTCAACTGAATCTCAGGAACAAAATTGATAATAGGCTGTACATGACAGTTATGAGGACAAGAGTCAACATTTCCTCTTAATTAATCTCTTAACTTCCACTTCATTTTTGGCTACTGATGCATAACTTCGACTTTATCCCCAAAATCTTTGCAATCAGACAACACAGATCTATGCTCTCCAACATATTCTAAGTTCTGGTAATGTTTTCACACTTTCCTCTTTTTGCCTGCCAGAGGGCAGATGGTAATCAACCACTTTAATCCAATGGAGACTGCATTAAACCGAACAGTCAGCCTCTTTTGTCCACACAAAGTGTACCACCGACATCATCATTAGCAACTGCCCTTCACAAATCTCCGAGCCAGTAGAAGTCTTTTCTGCTAACACCTTCTACAGCCTGGAAAAATCCTCCATTAGCGCTACCATCTGCTGCTTCCTCACCTTTAATCTAGCGTCACTGTTTCTGTGTTGACTAGAGTTATACAAAGATAACCTCATTATGTAATACTTAGACTGAAAATAGCAAATGAGAAGATAAATTTTCTCCCTAATATTTTATAGCAAGTCCAATGCTTTCCTGTCTATTTCCCCACTTTTTCATTTTCTTGCCTGGTGGGGCTCCCTGTAATAATTCAAATATTGGAAGAAATGAGATGTCTGCTCAGCTGTAGCCTTGCCAGCCACATAGCCATACTGTTTGGCCAATTTTAACAGCATGCTTACGGAGCAAAGAATTAGTACCTGCTTTCACTACAGGTGAAACTTCTCTTTCTCTGTGACACTGTTAATTGTGTGTAACCCTTATACCTTCATCCACAATTGTTCATTACTGCAAAAATGTACATAACTTCCTCTGTGCATTGATCTCTACATTGCCTTAATCAAAGTGATTCACAGGTGTTGCACAATCTAAACTGGTTGTACGCTGAACATTTATATACAGTGTATGGAAAACTTTATCTGCAATCTCCTCAGATATTTTGTAGGGGAAAAAAAAATTAACAGTGTCATCATATTATTATATTCTAATCTAGTTATTACAAGTAAATAGTGCATAAGTAAATAATAAATAAGCAATAATACATAAATAATTAATAAATAAATAATACATAAGTAAATAGTAACATCTTCCAGATCTTCCAAGTATTGTAGTGAAATTGTATTGCCAAGTTTGATAGAAAACCATTGTCCGATAAAGCATCAATAGTGCTGCAAAAGTAGAATTAGAATAGAATAGAATAGAATAGAACAGAACAGAACAGAATAGAATAGAATAGAATAGAATAGAATAGAATAGAATAGAATAGAATAGACCAGACCAGGTTGGAAGAGACCTTCAAGATCATAGTAACAGAAAAGGAGGATAAGACCCTTCTGGACAACAGAAAAAACAAACAAGCAAACAAAACAAAAGCCTCTAATATTAATGTTCCTTTAAATTGGGTATTTGTTTCCACAACTTTTGTATTTGAAAATATTAATTTATAAATGGAATGATAAACCTGCATTAACTTGAGGAAAACAAGATTCCCCTCTCCCCCCCCAATAACAACTTCCAAGTTTTCTAGTTGACTATGGGGGGAAAGCCTTTGGTTTATTTTGTAATTATTGAGATAGGAACAACATTTGTTAGTACTCAGCAGACCATTCATGTGACCATGAGTAGTTCTGAGAGTATGACATATAGGATTTACCCTGTTATTTGCAGCTATTGCACAGTTCAGACAGTGGGATGGGATCAGGGTCTAGAAAACTATTACAGACACAGCTTTCCTTTAGCTTGAGTGCAGGTGCAAACAGGCAAAGGGATTGCTATTAATTTTCCTTCTTCCTAAGGTAACTGAAGGTTATTTGACATGCTCCAGAAAATAACCTGGTGACCCAGATATAGACTCAGCACCTCTATATGGAAGTGGCATCACCTGTAATGATTCACTAGAAACTAGAGATGTTGCCTTCATCCTGCACATTTACCTCACAAGTAATAAAGGATCCACTCTGAAGAACAGTACTGTACTATGTTGACACATAAGATATATTTGTAGAGTTGCATGTTAGTCTTATTATTACAGTGCTGGATGCATAAATAAAAGAAATGTAATTGAAATAATCATAACAATCTTAGAATGAGGGATTTCCTTCAATTGTTAACAACGGTAGCAATTAATCTTGCTTCTTATGTCCACAGGGTGTGGATGGTTGATTTGTTTATTGAAAAGCTGAAATAACACCAATGGGTCTAATACACTGGGGTTTCTCTATAAAATGGAGGTGAAGACAGTTAGAATCATGGAATTGTTTGGGTTGCAAGGGACCTCAAGGATGATCTAGTTCTAACCCCACCCCCTGCCATGGGCAGGGACACCTCACACTAGATCAGGTTGCTCAGAGCCACATCCAGCCTGGCCTGAAAAACTTCCAGGAATGGGGCTTCTACCACCTCCCTGGGCAACCTGTGCCAGTCTCTCACCACTCTCATGGGGAAGAACTTCTTCCTAACATCCAATCTGAATCTACCCATTTCTACTTTTTTCCCATTCCCCCTAGTCCTATCATTACCTGACACCCAATTAGATCTCCAGGAAATTCCATTTTCAAGCTGAGACTTCCAATAGAGTAAACAGGAGGTAAAGTATATTTATAAAATATCAGAATGCCTTTCATTTGTGGAATACCTGGATCCACCACACAGCATAAAACTGGACTGCAGCACTTGAGCCATATGTGATTTCCAAGTAGTTCAAATTCCACTCCCCTTCTAAGACTACATGATCAAGTCTGTGCTGATACAGAGGCTGCCAGGAAGTAAAACAAAGGCTTACAAGCCTTGTGCGTACTATAGATGACTTTGTTGGGTCATCTTGATACAACTGAATGTCCATTACAGGTATCCTCTTTGAACTGTGGACCACTCCACCCAATCTAGGTAGTTTGTGCCTTGTGAGTCTTGACTTGATGAAGAATACAGCTTACAAGGTCGCAATGTTTGTGTCAAGGCACAAACATTTCCTTCGATCTTGGAAGGAAACTGTGGGGCCTTATTTCCCTTGTTGAATCTGACACTGTGTTTACAAACACCTTTGTTTATCACAATATTCTTTCTTAATGGAAGAAAAAAGGTGCAAGAGAAAGTAAAAGGGAAATGAAAATCCCATAACATTTTCAAGACTTGGGAAAAGCCTCTAGGAAGGTAGGTGGGCCCAATTATATCAGAGAGAGAATTCAGTCATTGCCACCCACTTGTAAATCACAGGTGCACAGTTATCACTATGACACCGAACTGTTCATGAGATTGGTAGCTAGGCTGTTTGAGCATTTTTTCCCCTGTCACATTGGTAGCTAGGCTGTTTGAGCATTTTTTCCCCTGTCTCGTTAAGTAGCTTGCTTTTATTGCTTAAATCAAAAGCACCTAACGGGCAATAACTTTAGGGATGTAGCAGAAATGAAATGGGATCTACTCTATTTTGACTTGGGATATGGTTTGGGTTTTGGGGAACTCGCAGTAGGAATCTCGATCGTAATAATGCTTATTCATAACAGTGCTCATCCCTAAGTTTACAAAACAAAAACCAAACCAAACCAAGAGACATTTGTTGCACTGACGCTGTTCAGTGTCTCTGATTTCCTCACGCAAAACTAGGTAGAGCTAGGACAGTATAGACAACTTAAGAAAACTAGACTCTAAGTAATTTTGCAAGGTCATACCATGCTGTATGAAAGTGTCACACTTCCTAAACAGTTGAATAGGCACTCCTGGAGCAAAGAGTGCAACTGTGAAAGTTCTCTGGTGTGCAGGGATACAAAATGTGTACTGCTCCCCACAGTTCAGATACAGACCTCTTTCATAATTACCGATACGATCTTTCCATTCTACGCTGACTTGAACACTATTCCAACGTGTTTAATCCCAAGCATTCATTCCCTAAGAAGGCACTGGTGGTTTTGAAAGGAAGAAATACTAATTCCATAAAACTATTAAAAATGTTATTTGAAAATATGGTACCTTCTACTTCTAATTGTTTTACAGTTCCAATTGTAAGGTGTGCTCTTTTTTTTTTTTTGTTCAAGAATTTTAAAAGCAACTAATTTAAATATGCAAAATTATCTTGAGTTGTTCATACGTGAACTTAAAAGCCATGCAACACAGGAAAATTAAGTAATTATGCCTCCAAGTTATTTACTGCAATTAAGCTCATTTATCATATGCAAATTAGTGCAAACTGGTCTCATTAGTTACTAAATTACTCAATATGAGCTGAACAATGTAGCACTCCAGTTTGTAATGAAAAATCCCTGTAGAGGCAAGCAGTATCAATTAAGCTAATTTGCATATGCAAATATATTCACTAACTTTCCCTTTTCTCTATATTTAGTTCTTACATTTCCTGATCATTCTTGATTATATGAAGAATGTGGGGTTGCTGACCCTTTTCCACACCTTCTCAAAAGCAAAGATTAACAGAAAAAATATTCAAGGCCCTGAAAAAAAATCTTGTTGCTAATTCTTATAACCAGTTTCAGCCAAATTTTTAACAGCAGGTACCAGAAATAACATTCTTGGCTGGATTTAATAAACAAATATAAAATACATATGAAGAAATTTAAAACTGAGGATGTTTTTACTGAAGTGTATCCTCACTATAAGACCACTTTTCAGAGAAGAAGGTAGAAGACAACAAAGCACACAATTTGGTAAATAAAGATGTATTGTAAAATATAATGAACATATTGATATTACCTATTTTTCTCTTCTGTTACAAGCATTTCTCCTGTTCATGATTTAGGAGATATTACTTGGAAAACACATGACTTTTTGCCCTGATGTGAAGATTCTGTGCATTCATGTTTTATGGATAGGGTCTTCTGCTTCAAGCCTACCATGGGAATTTCTTCAGCATGATATACAGAAATCAGTTTTGGCTGTGAAAGTTTTCGATATGACTGACTGGGGCTACTCGGTTCTAAACACAAGATGTGAAACATCACAAGGTGCACCTCCCTTTCTGGTTTTATATCATCACTTTTTAAAAAGATGCTGCATTATGCTTCTTATCTGTCTGTCAATAAACTCTGAAGTATTAAAATATTAGAAAGATTGGAGAGGCTCCTCAATTTCCGAGTGTCATGGGTTGGGATGAGTCTGCTGCTGATATTCAATACCATGCTGCCATCATGCCATCTTAAAAATCAAACAGGTGGCTGAGCAAAGTATCATGGGGCTTGAAGTTCATATTGCAACATGAGAAGCTTCATGTTGTGGTTGCTGGTTTTGGGGTGTCAGTCATTGCCACTGTATGCTTGGGTGGGTGGAAGGATTTTATCACTGGCTTCTGCTGCTGCTTCTGCATTTTGCTGCTCTTTTCTGCACACAGGCAAAGGTAATTGTGCAGTGTATCATTTCCAGTAAAACACTTCTTCTCAACTCTTTATCTTAACCCAGAACTGGGGTTTTTTGGGGGGTATATGTGTGTTACTTTCCCTCCTGTCTGTGTGAGGAGGAAAGGGGAGCTTGTCAGAGCAGACTGTGTTAACCCAGGACGCTGAGCTTACACTTATTAACCCAGCCTTCAAAATATTAATAGCAAAAAGGATAAAACAAACTATCACTTCAACTGCCTTAGAGTAAACTTCAAAATCAAACACAGGTCTTCCCAAGGTAGAATCAAGGTTGTGTACTTCACTTGCAAACAATACTGCTTTGAAAATAATTTCTGGGAGCACAGAAGTAAATGAGAACTCTTACAACTGTATTCCACAGTACCATCTGATTGTTGTTTTAAAAAATAATGTTGCCCTCTGAAATTACCTTTCTGCCTATAAGATCACAGGGCAGTACTTTGAAGTTCATTCAGATCTGATAGAAGTGATGCATTTGAATGCATGACCTAGACTTTGCTTCCAAGCGTTGATTACTTTGCTAAAATAAGACAAGATTTTAATGTACCATGATAAAGTTGACATCATTATTAATTCATTTTGTCCTTTATCCATCATCAACAGTCTATCCTCTTTTAAATGTCAGGGTGGAACTTTCTATTATCAATTGAGAGATTAATGGGAGTAATTTGCTAAAAGCACCACCCTCTCTGAAAAGGCCACACCTCAACAGATATTCAATATGATGCTGATGGTAGTTTTGACTGAAAATCCACAGGTACAAGTTCTAGATATTTCTTTTTTCCCCACTCTTACTATGATAAAAGTTAACGGCCTGCAACCACCTTAATTTATCACATGCAAGTATGAAAGGTAAAAGAAGCAACAGGGAATCTAGATAAAGAAGTAACAAAATTACTGATTTCTTTTAATGGGAAGTAAATTAAAAACTCAAATGTCAAGTAGTTTGCAAAGAGGCCATCCCAGGCTCTTTTTTTTTTTAAATGTCATTCAAAAAGAGTCATGTCCAGTACCTAAGGAATGTATATAAATAAGTCCCAGTGAGCTTTTATCCAGGTATTTGCTACTTTCCAGGTGCAACAAACATGCCTTTAGGGGATATCGTGTAAATGCTTACACATGCAAAACAACATACTGACTAATAACAAACCCTGAAATATTACAAAACTGCTAGTTCTTAACTTTTTCTCCACTTATGAGATGGCAGAACTCTGCTTCTGCACAAGACCCAGACATGGTACTATAGACACCAGTTCAGGTACATTTGATACAGTAACTGTAACACATATATTTGCTTTCAGAATAAAAACAACTTCTTCTAGACCTCTGCCAAGAGAGTACCACTAAGTAAATCACTTCATTCACAATTTTTGTTATAAAGAGAAATTCTTTCCACTTGTTAATTTCATGTTTTCCTAAAACTACCTTTGTTTCTATTCTGTCATTACTAACTAGACATCTGAAAAATCTCACATTATCCAGAGTGCTTTTGAACTCCACAGATAAGTTAGTACAAAGAAATAGCTCTTCATCATTTCAAATTATGTGGAATATTTCCCATTATAATATCTTAATTTACCTCTTTTGCACCTCTCAAAAGATAACACACAAAGCAATATAGTTCCATCAAGAAGCTGTGTACATTGCCAAATAAGAGCAGTTATTCAGTGCCACACATGGTCTAGGGAGGCTCTCCTCCCCCTCTACTCTTCCCTGGTAAGACCACACCTGGAATACTGTGTCCAGTTTCAGCCTCCCCAATTCAAGACAGACAGGGATCTGTGTGGCTTTTATTTCCCTAATGCTGGGGGTTTTCCCCTGCTGACAAATCACTGATATCACATATTGTTCTTAAATGCTTTTGCTCCACATCTGATTACTGCAACCTAGGAAAGCTGCAGTAACCCTGACCTAAAAAAGACCAACAACTCTGTTTCCATCAGGTCATTTTTTTGTGAGTTTAGTCTTCCTGGAGTTCAATGACCTATACAGTGTGACTAAATTATTTGACAAATACCAAATTAGTTTTTAACTCATAGCTGAGGAGGCCTAAGAGGCATGCTGCTGTTCATTCTCTTCTCTGTGCAGATTGTTGTCAATTTGTGATATGTGATGTGACGACTGGGATATCGGGGAGGAGAGCACTGCTCATAAACCAAAGGGGGTGGGGTGGGGGTGGAAATCCCTGAAATATACACACAACACCTAAGGCAAATCCAATCACCCCCCAAAATACTGGTTTGTGCACGCATACATTCCCAAACACACACATACATAGAGGTATTCTACAAGTAAATGCCTACTGCACAGTTCTAAGCAATATTTTGATTCAACTAAATAATACTTGCCCTCCATTTCATTAACATTCTTCCAACCGTGGGCTTTCTAACAATAAGGAAATATAAGCTTAAAAACCAAACCAAACTAAACTACAACCACCGACAACCCCAAAATCTCCTTAATATAAGTGCTGACAACAATACCGCTCCAATTACTGGCAGAAATACGACTAGCAAGAGTACTTTGATTTTTCTTGGAAAAGCCACTTTATTTTTTACCTGTAAAATATGACTTCCCAAATGCGATTCAAATACTTCAATGGCAAGGGCACTGGGACTCCTCCTGCGCTGGGCACCTATAACTGAATAAAAAAAAACAGTTATGTTGCAAGGTCTGCACGTTCATTTCTCACGCACCCCTGATCCAACCATTTGACAGGAGTTATTTAAATGAGTTTTGCATTTTATACACCGACTTAAATTTCAGATGTGTCGTGCGCACAGTAAATAAAGTTGGCATGTAATTTTCAGTGGTTCAAATCTGAAAGAGAAAAGAATAATTTGAAACCAAAAAGAAATCTATTTAAATGTCTAAAAACTCTGAAAATAAGTAATTTATTCCAATACATCCAAGTCCCTGTAGAAGGGATTTTTCTCTACGTGGTGATGACAGCATGCAGAACTTCATGAAAAACACTATTGAGAAAGAGTAAATGTTTTGAAGTGTGGGGTAAGAACTAAAGATCACTCAGGAACTAAGGAGATATAAAAGATTTATCGGAGCATGTTATTTATCTTACTTGAAACTGCAATGAAGAGAACATTAAAGAGTCAGCATTCGTAAACACATCTGAAATATCAAAGTTATTGCTAAACAGAGGTAACAGATATCCATGTTAGTTGCTGGAACAGGTGCTTGAAAATTCAGCTTCTAAATAATATAGTTTACAAATACAAAGCAATTATTAATAGACAGTTATGTTTGAAAGGCACCAATGACTACACAAAAGGCTGAGAAATCATAAACCAAATATTCTGTTCAAACTCTCTATGCCAGGAGCACAAAGCCAGCAATCCACTCTGAGTAAAACCAAACATCAGTACATACTACCAGGTGAGGTTTCTTCTTAAGTCTAGGCTTTATTTGCCACATAACAAGAGAAAGCTAAAGCAAGTGGCAGGAGTTGATCTGCTGGAGGGCAGAGAGGCTTTGCAGAGAGACCTCGACAGGCTGGACAGATGGGCAGAGTCCAATGGCATGAGATTTAACACATCCAAGTGCCGGGTTCTGCACATTGGCCACAACAACCCCAGGCAGCGCTACAGGCTGGGGTCAGAGTGGCTGGAGAGCGGCCAGGCTGAGAGGGACCTGGGGGTGCTGGTTGATGGGAAGCTGAACATGAGCCAGCAGTGTGCCCAGGCAGCCAAGAGGGCCAACCGCATCCTGGCCTGCATTAGGAATAGTATGGCCAGCAGGAGCAGGGAGGTCATTGTGCCCCTGTACTCTGCTTTGGTTAGGCCGCACCTTGAGTACTGTGTCCAGTTCTGGGCCCCTCAGTTTAAGAAGGACATTGAGACACTTGAACGTGTCCAGAGAAGGGCAACAAGGCTGGTGAGAGGCCTTGAGCACAAGACCTATGAGGAGAGGCTGAGGGAGCTGGGGCTGTTTAGCCTGGAGAAGAGGAGGCTCAGGGGTGACCTCATTGCTCTCTACAACTACCTGAAGGGTGGTTGTAGCCAGGAAGGGGTTGGCCTCTTCTCCCTAGCAACCAGCACCAGAACAAGGGGACACAGTCTCAAGCTGCACCAGGGGAAGTTTAGGCTCGAGGTGAGGAGAAAGTTCTTCACCGAGAGAGTGATTCGTCATTGGAATGGGCTGCCCGGGGAGGTGGTTGAGTCTCCATCCCTGGAGGCGTTCAGGAGGGGACTGGATGTGGCACTTGGTGCCATGGTCTAGTTGTGAGGTTGTGGTTACAGGTTGGACTTGATGATCTTCAAGGTCTCTTCCAACCTTGGTAATTCTATTCTATTCTATTCTAACACTGAGGCAGAGGGCTTCAGGAACCTTCCCTTCTTTTCCTGTCTTAAGGACACAGCCAAACATATCCATAGCAGAGAGAAAAGGTGAAGTTCATTCTGCACCCTGTATGTACCCTCTCTACAACTACCTGAAGGGAGGTTGTAGCCAGGCAGAGGTTGGCGTCTTCTCCCAGGCAGCCAGCACCAGAACAAGAAGACACAGTCTCAGGCTGCGCCAGGGCAGGTTTAGGCTGGATGTTAGGAAGAAGTTCTACACGGAGAGAGTGATTGGCCATTGGAATCGGCTGCCCATGGAGGTGGTGGAGTCACCTTCACTGGAGGTGTTCAGGAGAAGACTTGATGGGGTGCTTGGCTGTATGGTCTAGTTGTTGGGTGGGTTGGATTGTTTGATGGGTTGGACGCGATGATCTTGAAGGTCTCTTCCAACCTGGTGTATTGTATTGTATTGTATTGTATTGTATTGTATTGTATGCACAAAAACATTTACATGCAAAGACCCTGATGGTCTAATGCCTCTGGACCCATCACAATCCTAGTTTACCTTTACATGTTCTCTTTACAATGCACAATATGAGCAACAAAATACCAAGCATCCACTAAAATAAGCAGAATGGATGACTGCCGTTACTGAACAGGCTAATTTAACACCAGTGAAAACAAAATACAGAACAACAATCTCCCAGTCTTCTATGATACTGGTTGTCAAGCATGACATCAGTATGAAAAGATAAATGCCAAGTAATGACAGTCATATTGACCTAAAAATGTAGTATCATTCCTTATTGATGCTTCATGTAATTTCCTTACAGGAAATTCTAAGCTATTTATACTGGGCAAACAGGTGACTTCATAGCCAATAGCTAATAGATTCAGGCAATAGCTCATAAATACAAATGGTGACTGCTGGAAAGCCTGCATGTTTTAAGTCTTCCTCTTTTCTCTGAACATATTTAAAGATGCTAACAATTTTTTTAAAAGACTTCTTCAAAACTGCTTTACACTGCAACTCAAACTGGTAATAGACCAACTTGGTTTATTTCAACTTCAGTCAGTACACTGACTAACCAGACACATCAGCATACCATTCTTTTACAAGTTTTAGCTATTTAGTCCTTTAGGTATTTAGTCTTTTTCTCAGTCTTAGTATTTTTCTCTATCAGCCATCTGATTCTAAATAATTTTGCTTCTAAACAATTTTACTTCTTTTTGCATTTTCTTATCTTTTCTGTAATTAAAGACAAGGCAGAGGGACTTACCACCACCTTTGCCTCAATTTTTAATAGCAAAATAGGTTGTCTTCGAGACAACTGGCCTTCTGAGTTGGCAGATGGAGCCAGGGAGCAGTGTAGTTCCCCTGTGTTCCGGGGAGGTAGTTAGAGACCTGCTCAGCCACTTGGATCCCCCACAAGTCCATGGGACTGGATGGGATCCATCCTAGGGTGCTGAGAGAGCTGACAGATGAGCTGGCCAAGCCACTCTCCATCATTTTTCAGCAGTCCTGGCTCACTGGAGAGGTCCCAGAAGACTGGAAGCTGGCCAACGTGGTGCCCATCCACAAGAAGGGCCGGTTGGATGAGCCAGGGAATTACAGACCTGTCAGCCTGTGACCGTTTTAGGCTGTGCCTTTAAGAAAGGGACAGCTGCTGGAACACTTTGGCTGAATGTTTTGAAAACATTCAGATATTCTAAACTAATTTCATAGGTAGATTGGTAGAATGCAACTTTTATGTTTCAGTTCAGTTTGAGTCAGTTTAGTCTGTTTCTGTCTGTTCCTGTCGGCCTGTCTGTTTCTCTCTCTCTGAAGCAACAGCTGCCGGATGAAGTCAACCTTGAATTAACAAAGCTAACCAGATAAGAAAACTAATTCTTGCACACGCTTTGAGCTAACAGAATTTTCTCCTTAATTGCTTTTCTCTCTCTCTCTAACCCTTTTTGGGAAAAAAGGGAGGTAGGGAGGGAGAGGGGGTACAGGAGGGGGAACCCTCCTGGCTGGAGGAGGTCTTCTGTATTACATTCATTGCTGTATATTTCTATATATATTGTAAATACTGTATATTGTGTACATATTCATTGCATTCAATTTCTGCTTGTAAATACAGCATATTTCATTTGCTTTCTCCAACTGAGTTAGCTGTGGTATCTTTGTGTGTGTGGGGAGAACTTTCTCTCACCCTGACACACAGCCTGACCTCAGTGCCAGGCAAGATTATGGAACAGGTCATCTTGAGTGCAATCACACAGCACTTACAGGATGGCCAAGGAATCAGGCCCAGTCAGCATGGTTTCAGGAAAGGCAGGTCCTGCCTGACCAACCTAATCTCCTTCTATGATCAGGTGATTGCCTGGTGGATGTGGGGAAGGCTGTGGATGTAGTCTACCTGGACTTCAGCAAAGCCTTTGACACCATCCCCCACAGCAAACTCCTGGCCAAGCTGTCAGCCTATGGCTTGGACAGCAGCACTCTGTGCCGGGTTAGGAACTGGTTGGAGGGCCGAGCCCAGAGAGTGTTGGTGAATGGTGCCACATCCAGCTGGCGGCCAGTCACTAGTGGTGTCCCCACAAGGATCAGTGCTGGGGCCCATCCTGTTCAATATCTGTATGGATGATCTGGATGAGGGCATTGAGTCCATCATCAGTAAATTTGCAGATGAGACCAAGATGGGGGCAGGAGTTGATCTGTTAGAGGGTAGGAGAGCTCTGCAGAGGGACCTCAACAGGCTGGACAGATGGGCAGAATCCAATGGCATGAGATTTAACACATCCAAGTGCTGGGTTCTGCACATTGGCCACAACAACCCCATGCAGTGCTACAGGCTGGGGTCCGAGTGGCTGGAGAGTGGCCAGGCAGAGAGGGACCTGGGGGTACTTGTTGAACATGAGCCGGCAGTGTGCCCAGGCGGCCAAGAAGGCCAATGGCATCCTTGCCTGTATCAGGAACAGTGTGGCCAGAAGGAGCAGGGAGGTCATTCTGCCCCTGTACTCAGCACTGGTTAGGCCACACCTTGAGTCCTGTGTCCAGTTCTGGGCCCCTCAGTTTAGGAAAGATGTTGAGTTGCTGGAACGTGTCCAGAGAAGGGCAACAAAGCTGTGAGGGGTCTGGAGCACAAGCTTTATGAGGAGAGGCTGAGGGAGCTGGGGTTGCTTAGCCTGGAGAAGAGGAGGCTGAGAGGAGACCTTATTGCTCTCTACAACTACCTGAAGGGAGGTTGTAGCCAGGTGGGGGTTGGTCTTGAAATCATCAAGTCCAACCTCTCACCCAACACCATCTAATCAACTAAACCATGGCACCAAGTGCCTCATCCAGTCTCTTCTTAAACATCTCCAGTGATGGTGACTCCACCACCTCCCTGGGCAGACCATTCCAATGGTGAACCACTCTTTCTGGGAAGAACTTCTTCCTAACATCCAGCCTAAACCTCCCCTGGTGCAGCTTGAGACCGTGTCCTCTTGTTCTGGTGCTGGTTGCCTGGGAGAAGAGACCAACCCCCATTGCCCTAACTATCATTCTTCACATTTGGAGGAATGAGACAAGAATACTGAGATAAATCTAGAATTAGGTAAACTTGTTTTACTTGATCTTCTGATTCCATTGCCCCATTATTTCACTTGAGCTTTCAAGATTTCTTGATACCTATCTACATCAGAAGAAATATACAATTTTGTGCACACAAATGCATATCACATTGATAACCTTTCAAAAACATGGCAATTTTGCAGTCTAATCACAGAACCTCTTATTTGTGCTGAATGGATTCTTGACATAACAACAGATAAAAGAAAGACAGTTGGATTAAGAAGATGGCCCTCATGTTATTTTGATTTCAAAACATAAACTATACGTACACAGCTTCTATCCCACAAGCCATAGCCAGACACCTCTAAATCTCTCACCCTGTGGATGAAGCCATAAGCAGCCATAGCTCAGCTCCTCAGAGAAATCTTGGAAAGCAACTGATTTAGGATTTCTATCACGTCTATAAATCAAAGTAGCTCAACAAAACTCACAGACCTAAAAATGTGGATGTGAATCCTTTAACAAAAAAAGAAAGTGTGGATTTTGTTTTAAATGAAAGCTCTTGACAGTAACAAACTACTGCATGCATGAAAGAAATATCTTCTTTGGAGTAGCAGAAGTAGGGGAAATGAAGATGTGGAGAAGACTGAAGTATGTGTATCAGGCTAGAACAGGAGTCACAAAGGAAATTAGCTCCAAACCCAGGTCACATCCTTCCAGGCTTCTCCTCTTTCAGTGGTATGAACAAACATCTCTCAACAGGCTTTTTTCACACATGGTCATATTTTGTGGTCTACATTTATTTGATAAAGGTTAAGGTTTGAATACACAATTGTTGTGGTTAATAAAAAAGTTGACAGAACCAATATTTGTATTAAATACTGACAGTTAATAGTGAGAAGAAGACAGACAGACTCTTTTCACGTATGCACTTTATAGTGCTGCAGCAGAGGAATCTGTGCACCAAAATATTTTACTTCCCATAGGATTGGACTATGACTTTTACTATCCAGCCTGACACACCTATTCCTGGCATAAGAATATATCATAACAAGCCAAGAAGGAAAAAATTCTAACTACTCACTAATTCCTCTTAAGCTTTCCTCCCCCAATGACTAATCTGGCTATGCACAAGGTGAAGGAAGAATCCCATCCCTTTCAGCATCTCGGGGGCAGTCTATGCATGCTTAATGTAATCTCAGAGTATTCACAATTGTGTTAGGAAGAGTAGGAAACTCAGGAAAAGAAATATGTAGACTATCTAAGACTGAAGTACATTCTGAGAGAGAGGATTTCCTCTTAAACTCAATTCTAGATTATTGGAGCACATAATTAACCAAGACTGAGGTTCACTGCGACTTTCTACTAGTAAAGACAGGGTTCTAATTAAACAGAAGCAGAATGCACTGATTACTAGGAGTAAAAGCACATATTACCAGCACAATAGTAAGTTCCCTCTAAAATACTTTTGTGAGACAAAAGCATTGGTTTTGTGGAAAGTTTGGCAAAAATCAGACCAAAATTCTGTTGCTTTTTTTGACAGCTTGAAAACTAGCTTAGAAAGCTCTGCTGACGTTTCCCATCAATTCCCCCAAACTATTATACATTTACAAATGCTTTTTTCTAATTTAGTCTCAAAATCCTTATTTTTATTCTTGTATTTAATTTTGCTGACTTTTCTTGTATTTAAAATAGAATAGAATTAGAATAGAATTAACCAGGTTGGAAAAGACCTTTCTGGTCTTCAGACCTTTCACTCTGCTTGGAAGCAGAGGTGGATATAGGGCCATCCTGCTACACTCTTTTAGGTAATCTCCTGTCTGAAGAATTATAAAATACAACCCATTTTTTTTTCTTTTTTTTTTTTTAATTATCCTGAAAACCTCTAATTATGACTGACCATAAAGTCAGAAATCAGTTAGCAAAGCCTGAGCAGATCTACAGAAATGTGAAAGGTTATAAACACCTCACCACATAAACCCTCACATTACCCATCGTATTCACAACATCGTGCGAAGCTAGGTACATAGAACTTTCACATAGGGTTGGCTAATATTTCCTCCTGTAGGTATTGATGAAATGCATGATTATTTTATAGGAGAGACCATAAGAAGTAGAGCTGTTTGAATCGTCTTAGATGACTATGTGCAAAGCAGTGCACAGCATGTGTGTGGCTGTAACCTTACAAGTGTATTCCAAAGTTTAACAATTTATTAAGGTAGAAGAAAGTAATCACAGTACAATTTAGAATACACTTGCCTTGGTGTAAAATAAATTCTACAAGGAAATGTATCCTTTGTTATTTCTAGGAACATCCCCAAGTGCTTATGGAAAGAACAATGCAGGTGAATGTAATAATCAAGGTGGTTTTACAGGAAGAGGTGAGATGACATAGTAAAATCCTAGCGCTTTCCTGTAAGTAATTTGGAAATGCCTAAAAGCTGTGTCTTAGAAAAGACAGGGACACAGACTGAGGGGCTAAACTGAACAGCAGATGAAATGTTAGGGAAGGACAAAGTGTAACAGCCACATTAGGCTCAGAAAGACAGATCAATATTTATGTATGTTAATATTCACAGAAGCTGTTTGGGTTTTTTTTTTTGGTTGCTGTTTTCATTTGGGGTATTTTGTTGGTTTTGTTTTAAATAAATCTTTTACTTCCTGATTAATATCTTGTGAGGTATGAGGGTTTTTTTCCCATTAATTTTTCTTTGCTAGCCCATTTATGATTGATTCTAAGTTTTGACAGAAATCTCCAGCAAGACTGAACTCCTCTACCTAATAAGTATGTTGAGGACATAAGGTACAGCTCATATGTATTCAGGTTCTTGATCTGAAGTGACATGAATGATAGTCAACCAGCATGATGTAAGCAGAGATGTTGCCCTCTCTTTTGGAAAGGGTATCCAAAGACATTAAATGATGTCACCAGTCTACCTCACCAGAAGACATCATATGATCCAAACTTTAGTTCTCTTATCCACCTTCACAGATGGAAAGGAGAAATAAATCTCAGATGGAATTGCAGCATATGTGGAAAGGTATTTTATCTTGGTTTAGTAAAGCTATGGGAATCGTTAACACTGTGCCATTACCAACTAAGTACCACAGCAATAAAGTATCAGAACAAATTTGTCACAAAGGACTACATGTAAGATGCATAATGCAATAGATGATAATCAACTTGCAAAGCTAACAATGGTATTTCAAATCTATTTTTTTTGTGTACACAAATGCCTATTATTGTAGATGTCCATCTTCTGGTCAGTGGTATAGAGCATGTATTCATTACTGGGGAATCCATGGCAGAGAAAGCAAGTCAAAGCTTCCACAGAATAAGCAGTTATCAAGAATGTACTGGCTAATTAAAGAAAAAGTTATGCAACACAATGAAATGTCTGTTTTATTATTTACAGTGGTTCATCTATGATGCTTCATCAAAAGCTGTAGGTTTTTAAAGAAATAGTAGTAAAATTTGCTTTCAAATGCAAGTTCCTTAATATTTGTAAGCTTTTTTTTTTTTTTCTAAGTACCTTAGTATCAATCAAAATGTTGTCAGAGAAGCAGAAAGTGTTATATTGCTTGTTAATTGGATTGGAATCAATGGATCTGAAGATAGAGATTCTATCTAAGAATCTAGAGATTCTCAAAACCAGAATCAAAGTTAATGGAAAAAATAAACTAGGTAAGTGGCTGTCTTAGTGTAAGTCTTTGTCTATTCCATGAGCTTGTGCCTTTTCCTTTTCCAATTATTTTCATCTGGTTTATAGGTCTGCTCCTTCCCACAGGATCTGTTCTTTGGGGGCTGGGGGTAGGGTGGGTGGGTCTTCTTTTTTGAACTCCTTAAAATGGAAAACCCCAAGAATGAAAGTTAAACACCTTAAAAGTAAGTAGATTTTGGTGTTCTCTGCTTGATAACTCAACTAGCACCACTTCTTAATTAGCACTTACTTGTGCAATTTAAGAATTTGTTTCAGAGATTTTTCACTGTGAAGGATGAAGTCTTTGCTGTGCAAGAGTTTTCAGTCATCTAAGCAGAGTTCTCCATCTGTGGCTAGGGAGGGAGCACTGGCCTTTCTCCCACACTGTAGTAGTTACTATAGGAACTATTGTGCGTCCCTCAAAAGGGCTACAGACAGGGTGATTAAAATTCTTCATGGGAGAACCCCACTCTTCTCCTTGACAATGAAATTCTTCAGGGAGAGGGCTAAGCCTCCAGTTCAAGAATGGCAGCACCTGAGGGAGCAATGTGGCAGAGAGAAATCACCACTGCTTTAAACCGAAGCACAAGAAGAAAATACAAGGGCCTGCACTCCTGCATTCATTTTCTTCCCCTCCCATGAAATACAGGAGCATTGGCCTAAACTCCTGAGAAACAGGATAAGGTGCTTCACGCAGCTTCCAGCATGTACAGATAATGTAGAAAGTAAAGAACACACAATTTCCATTAAAATCAATAGCAAGAGGTCCAAAATAGATACATTGCCCATAAGGCAATTAAAGGTAAATATTAATGGTCACTCTAGCTTCTCTGTAGGGCAGCAAAACACACAGACATAGAGGGGGAGGGACCATTGTTTCTGATACAACTGAATTAAAGCTACCTCCCAGACTCAAACTCACTGTATACTGGTTGCTTTATAAATATTTACAAAGTGGCTTTTTGCTCCTGAAAAATCTATAAGCAGGAAGAATTTATACAGAATTTAAGAAGAACAGTTGTGACCCAACTAAAGATTGCTCATTTAAATTGCACTATCACAGACAGATATAATGAGAAGCACATAACTCCACCTATTCTTCAAGCATATGCCAGTATTATTAGATGGCAGCAGTCTTACAGGGAGAGAAACCAGCTTTTCATTTCAGTCCAGAAAGGATGAGTCATAAATAAGGGGTAATATGAAAAGAAGCAGAAAAATGTGTAAGAAACTGTGAAAAATTAGATGGGATAGCTGAGAAAGTGCTGGTGGAGACAGCTGCAAGTAAAAGATGCTTTATTTTACTGTAGCTCTAACGAAATTGGCTTCAATAATTAAAGTGAGATAGGAGCTTCCCAGGAAATCAAATTGTTGTAAAGAGATGGGGGAAAATAAATAAATCTACAGAAGTATGGAAGAGAAAGAGGCCAAATTCAGATAGATGTGTAAGCCAAGGGCGAGTGACACACGAAGGTGGGGTAAATAGAGGCCTTATACCCCAAGGAATATAGCAGTGTTTTAGACAAGTGTCCACTCTGCAAGATTTGGCCTTACTGATAGACAAATGCATAAATATTACAACAGCATGAAGGAATTCTTTAAAATTCAGTTCCCTCCCCCTCAAACGAGTGATGAGTATGGATTACTTATTCAGATATAACAATAAGATACTTATTGGAGAAATAGCTCTATTATCTTATTTTTAAACTACTATTAAAAGTCCTCTGGGAAGAAAACTGCTGTCACCCTTTTCCAGATTCAGTGCTAGAGAAATGGTTTGTGTCACTGATTCTGTTCTCAGGAGGAGGACAGGGTATTAACATCAAGTCAGAACAGTGTTATATAGTGTCAGACTATACTTGCTGGTAAACTAAGAGGCCTACATCTGTTGTCTTGGGTTTTTTTCCAGTTTGATCCCGAAGGTTCATGTTATGACATTTGTAACATCTGTTACAAATGCAGAGGTAAGTCAGGCACAACCTTATTGCTTCCAATCTAATGCCCCATCCATCCACAGGGCTTTCATATGCCACTAGTATGTCAAGAGGACCAGAAGCTATTCAATCTACATGAAGCAGGCTATAATATATTTCTGAACATCAAGAAGGAGAAATCTTACTTTGTTATGTCTCCTTTTTTGTTGTTGTTGTTGTTGTCTTAAATCTTGCCAGTGTTATTTCAGAATCTTCTGTGAATAAAACAGGCAAGCTGCTCCTCCTTAGAGCTTGTACAATTGGCTTTTAATGCCTTAGACAGTGGTGTTTTGTGAATGTGCAAGCTGTGATTCACATCCTCCCTTTTGTTACCAACACTGAAACTTATCTAGCTTTCCATAACTAGACCCTCCTATACAAAGGTCTGTTTTCTTGCACAGATCTTTCCCTGCCTTACTTCTCCCTCTATTTTGCTGGGTTCACTGCATCATTTTATGAACAAACCTAACTTTTTTCCAGTGCTCCAAGGAAAAATGCAACACCTGATGGACCAAACCCACATTTCATTTGTGGTAATAAAACAAAACAAAGAACATTAATAAAGAAAGCAACTAAGAAGATGCTTTACAGTAGCATTCTGTGCATCAGCTTCTCATTACTATTGGTGGAGTAACAGATGTAAACTTGAAGATTTAAATACTTAGTTGTTAATGGCTTAAGATACTGTATGCTGTGAGGGCTACAAGCACTCCAAGTGTGATGGTAAGGGTAGGCATTTCACAACTGTGCACAGGAAGCCAACCGTTTGCTATGTGGCTACAACCACCCACTGAATTTTCTTAAGGAATACATATAACCTCTTCTGACAGCAAGTTGAATGTAATTTTAGAAACCAACAGCTTTAGATGTTACTGAACTAGGTAATATATTCAGCACTCAGTATCAGACAGCAAAAAAAAAAAAAAAAAAAAAGACAAATTTTATATTTGATGTAGTAATTTAAATTCATAACAAGGGCAGAACACTCCGTGGTAGTAGAAGAGAAAGAAAACCCTGCACCTGATGATGTAAGCAGTCGTAGGCTTTGGTCACCTGCACTTCTAGTATACTCACTTTTATCCATCATACCATCACAGGCTAAGAACATTGGAAAAGAACTGACCCTCTTATGTCAAGTGAATACTAACAATTTAAAAATACCTCCAAGTTTGCCACTGGCAACTGTAAGAGTCACATCCACCACTGGAATACAAAATCGAGCTATGATATGACCAGACAATTACTGATGAATGCATCGTTATCCTGCCAAAGTAGGCGGCATGCTGAAACAAATCCAAGTGCACCACTATTTTAAATTGTTTCTGGTTCCAAGGTGATTTTAGGGCTTTAGTGCTTTTACAGACTTGGGTTTATGACTGCTGGATGTAGGTGGGGGATTCGTTGTTACGCCGCATGCCTTTCTTCCTTTTTGTGATGCAGTCAGGCAAAAAAAGATACAATGAAGATTCATAAATGAGCTGAAGACTGGGTACAAGTCTGCAATCAATGCACATTTTCAGGGAAAAAAAAAAAACAAACAACAAAACCAAACCACAAAAACCCTGTATCATCTGCCAAAATGGAACCATGTAATTAACTGAGGATTCTGGTAAGAACCATTTGTGCCACTAGTCAATTATGTTTGCTTGTCTTCCAACTCTCTGTTCATAAGGGAGACTGTAAGAAAGCACAGCTATTGAGAATTCGGTGATTTCAAAAAGTAACTGAAGAAATTTAATGAGATTATACAGGACCAGCTGTAGCACAACTGCAACAAATGCTTAAAATCTATTGCAACTGGTTCTTGCTAGGAAAAACAAAAGGGCAATTTCACCAAGATGTTTTACAAGAGTTACAGTAGTATTTCAGAATGGCTGAAGGTTGAAAAATCATAGTATCATAGTATCAGTCAGGGTTGGAAGGGACCACAAGGATCATCTAGTTCCAACCCCCCTGCCATGGGCAGGGACAACCCACACTAGATCAGCCTGGCCAGAGCCTCGTCCAGCCTGGGCTTAAGCACCTCCAGGCACGGGGCCTCAACCACCTCCCTGGACAACCCATTCCAGGGCTTCACCACTCTCATGATGAAGAACCTCCTCCTCACATCCAGCCTGAATCTCCCCACCTCCAGCTTCATTCAATTCCCCCTAGTCCTATCACTACCCGATATCCTCCCCAAAAAATGACCCTCAGTGGAAATCACCAAGTTCTAATGAAGCAGCCTTCAGGAACAGTGGCCATCCCCATCAGAATACTGGTTACGTCCTTACAACTGGGAGATAGAACCACCAGTTTTCAGCAGTACTGCTGCATTAAAAATAAATAAACAAATAAATAAAGAAGTCCATTCAAAGCCCATGTAGTAAAGGGAAAAACCTTTCCAGCACTTTGTTTTGGGTTCTTAACTTTAAAAATAAATAAGGTAAAGGCTACTGAGGTCCCTTCAATAGTCTGTGTGGAAACAGAATCTCTTTGAAATCTCAATGACTAGTATGGAGAAATTACTGGAAATAGTGATACAGACTTTAATTTTTTTTTTTTCTGAGGTTAAAAGAATTCATGCATTTCATAAGGAATGAGCTTGAAAATAGATTAGAACTAAGAAGTTCATGTTACTACTGTGATCAGCTCCAGCATACAATTGCTGGTTTTCCCTTTTATATGCAGGAGGATCTTTCTCAACGGTCATGGGAGAAATGTTCCATTTCCTCCACTCTTGGAGATGCCTTCCAGAGAGCTATGGAAAACTTTGATCAGAAGACAGCTAGAATAGTAGTAGAAGTGAGATCATAGTAATGAGAAAACAGGAAGTAAATTTTCTACAGCCAAAGACAATGTTGTGTATAGGCTCAAGAGTCACTTCTGCAGACTCACATTCATTAGCATCAGGAATTAATTTAGCTCAAGATTATTTCTGCAGTGAGGGGAAATATTCCTTTCATTATGTTGCAGCTAAAATTCCCATTTGCTACCTGAAAAAGTCAAGGCTGTCCCATTGTAACACCAGAAGCATGGCATTCACAGTTCAAGATATGCCTTGCACACCTTAACCATCAAAGTTGGATGGGTTGTTCTAGCCAGATATTTTGGTATTCTTTTGCAAATGAACTTAAAGGCATCAGAATTAATTTCCCACACAGTACTTGAATCAGATTTTAACACAGATGGTTACCTCAGCTTTGGGGGCAAAGTTTCATTTTGCAAGATAACACTCTTAAGTCTTTAAATCAGCTCTTTCTCACTTCCTATGAGCACTGCTAAATATAATCCTTTTTTTTTCCTCTCTTTTTTTTTCCCTTTTTTTTAAAGAGCTTTAAAATTATAGTGCTAATGTATTACATTTTGATAGTTTCTCAACAACTACATCTTAATATACACCCACCAAATCTAAGGTAATACACATATGCATTTGCTATAAAGAGAAAGAATTTGGTGGATGTAACAGCTCAGTAGTCTGTGAGCTGAGATTTTGCTGAAATAATATCCTTGAAATTCTCTTCAGATATTGCTGCATTCCAGCATTGCCTTTTAATTCTTACACACAGTCTCAAGCTGCCTCAGTCCAGCTGAAGAACTAGATTTTCACGACTATAAAAAAAATAATAAGCTTGAGTTACAAATTAAATAGAAAATACTTCCCCCCAGAGTAAAGTAGAAAATACTTCCCCCAGAATAAAATACAATATGATGCTTAAACTAAAATACATGACAAGAAAGTTGAATGACGACTGCTGAAACTCAACACAGAAGACCATTTATTTCTTCCTCTCCTGTCACCCACAGCATTTATACATCCTGCAGAAAAAAACATGAGTAATGCCAGCCACTGTTTTTTTCTGGTCTTCCTATTTCTTTTAGTAAGCTCATGAAACACAGCCTGCATTCTGGCATTTTTCATCATGAATATGCTACCTTAAGAGCATTTTGGATTCCTTTAAATTACCTGCTATACAGGAAACAATACTTTATTTTGTTACCACAAGAAAATCTGAGAAATCCACTTGTAAAAATTGTGTTTCCCCTCAATAATGCTGTAGGAGGTCAAGTCAGAAATGCTGTAAGTTATTTTCTGTGAATACTGACTAACAAGTTTTTCAATACAAAGGCTTTGCCTTATGAATAGAATAGACCAGACCAGGTTGGAAGAGACCTTTGAGATCGTGTCCAACCCATCATCCAACACCATCTAATCAACTAAACCATGGCACCAAGCACCCCACCCAGTCTCCTCCTAACCAATGCAATTGCAAGGTATATTCTATTTTCCACAAACAAGATGGACAATGCACTAGAATAGCTAAGTATTGACCAAAACTGACCCAACTTTTTCGAAAGTATCAATGAAAAATTCTACTTCAAACTTCCCTGAGAATAATTCTCATATGATAGTGACTCCTCTTACAGAAGAGGATGAATTCAAGAAATGAAAAGGCACTTGCATGGCTGGAAGAGGAAAAGGCAGGCATTGCTGTGACAGCTCATGGACAGAGCTGTCTGTTCTCTGAAGAGAAAGCCTTATTTTGGTGAGTGATGACTTCAGAAAAAAGTTACTTCTTTACAGAAAGAAAGGAAAAGTGGATGGCAGAAAGCGTAGACTGAAAAAAATCAAAACAACTTTAATAAAGGAATAAAGTTTTGAAGAATGAAAACTGAAAGGGAGGATTAGGGATAATCTAAACCGACTTTTAAAGCTGCACCTTGTTTGCAAACCTCCCAAAAAGCAAAGTAGTGGTCTCCACTGCAGCATTAACTCAAGGTGCAGCTCCCATGCTGGCTTGTACCTCACCCCTGATTTCAGGCAGAAACCTGTAGTTTCACTGAGGTGATGTTTTCAACTTCACTAGTTAGCTGACACTTCAGATGGCCTCTTGAGCACTGCTAGCACTAGAGCTAACAAGGCTGCAGGGACTCAGCTGCACTCTGACCTGCATATACAACACACCTGTGTTGCTAATCCATTTGTTCTGCAGAGTTCAAACATTCTTTTGAATCATCGACACATAGTACCTAGCTGTAAACAGCTTAATGTAGCCACTGACAAAGGTCTAGCTGTGCTACAAAAGGCTATGAAACTTTCCCAAGAAGCAAGACAAAATAACTTTTTCATCCCTGTGTTACCAGGGCTGAGCTGCTTCCAGTCACTGAGCTAATTTATACAGCTGTATAAGCATATTCTGTCTAAAGAATTATCAAATAATTCTTAAGAAATTATTTTCTTTAATGAAGAAAAAATAATTGTACAAAAAATCCTGGAAAATATTGAGTACATCCTTCTCCCATTGCAGTTTCATCTTTTACACTGACTCAACTCATCTTTTCTTTCACCACTTCTTTCTTCCCTTAATTTTAGAATAGAATAGAATAGAATAGAATAGAATAGAATAGAATAGAATAGAATAGAATAGACCAGACCAGACCAGACCAGACCAGGTTGGAAGAGACCTTCAAGATCACCATGTCCAACCCATCAACCAATCCAACCCACCCAACAACTAGACCATACAGCCAAGCACCCCATCAAGTCTCCCCCTGAACACCTCCAATGATGGTGACTCCACCACCTCTACGGGCAGCCCATTCCAATGGGCAATCACTCTCTCTGTATAGAACTTCTTCCTCACATCCAGCCTAAACCTGCCCTGGCGCAGCCTGAGACTGTGTCCTCGTGTTCTGGTGCTGGCTGCCTGGGAGAAGAGACCAACCTCTGCCTGGCTACAACCTCCCTTGAGGTAGTTGTAGAGAGCAATGAGGTCACCCCTGAGTCTCCTCTTCTCTAGGCTAAGCAACCCCAGCTCCCTCAGTCTCTCCTCACAGGGCTTGTGCTCCACACCCGTCACCAACTTCGTTGCCCTTCTCTGGACACGTTCCAGCAACTCAACATCTTTCCTAAACTGAGGGGCCCAGAACTGGACACAGGACTCGAGGTGTGGCCTAACCAGTGTACAGGGGCAGAATGGCCACACTGTTCCTGATGCAGGCCAGGATGCCATTGGCCTTCTTGGCTGCCTGGGCACACTGCAGGCTCATGTTCAGCCTACCATCAACCAGTACCCCCAGGTCCCTCTCTACCTGGCCACTCTCTAGCCACTCTGACCCCAGCCTGTAGCACTGCATGGGGTTGCTGTGGCCAATGTGCAGAACCTGACACTTCGATGTGTTCAATCTCATGTCCTTGGATTCTGCCCATCTGTCCAGCCTGTCGAGGTCCCTCTGCAAAGCCTCTCTACCCTCCAGCAGATCAACTCCTGCCCCCAGCTTGGTGTCATCCGTAAATTTACTGATGATGGACTCCTGTTTCACACTAGCTTATTTGTATTGGTACCTTCAACCATGCACAAGTTCCTTAAGAGAAGGTCATTCACTATAATCCGAAGACCTAAAGCTGTGTAGTGGGAAGTGAAATGCATCACTGCCCTCAGGCACATGGAGCTCCAGAAGGCACCATAGCTGGGAACGAAAATATTGAACCAGATTCATATGAAGCTGAAATGGTTGGACAATTTAAATTTAGTTACTACACGTGTACACATACACTCCCATTCCTGAAACCTCAGACACTATTCCAAAAAGCTGTGTCCTGGAGGGAATTAAACAAAATCAAAACCAAACACCAAGACCACAGCTTTCATTACAAGCACACTGCAGAGAAGTTACTATTCACTCTTCCAAAGTTTCAAGGCCCCATTATCAAAGGGGACGTAGTCTCTTCCCTCTTTTTTTCTTTTAATTGCTAGTAGAGTTCCAAATGTCTGCAACTTATCCTTATTTTCATGTTAATCACCTAGAAAATAGTATTTCTGCACTGGGGGTAGTGATATACTTAAGTTCTTCCTTGAACAGTGCTGGCTGGAAAACACCTTGAAGTTGTATTATTCCATGTATCATTAGAGGGCTGCAAATCAAGTGCACAATACAGTTCACAATGTCAGCTTTTAAACTGTATTTCCTTAGAATCCATATTACAACTATCAGGAGTGTATGGCAATTACTTAAGGCAATTTCTTCCACTAATTTTAAAATTTGGTTGCATTGTACTATATTGATGATAATCACTGGGGCCAACATGAAAGTGCAATTTTGTCCTTTGTCAAACATCTGAAAAAATTATTTAGTTTTACCAATCAGAAAATAGAGCCAGGTCTTTTTATGATGCCTACAGCAGCAGAAGCATCACCATCTCCTCAGGGCAATAGGACAACACAATAGGAGATTCAGCTCTCTTCCAAACGTGATTCTGAATCCACAAGTCAGGCGTAACACCAGCTTGTGGACAAAAGGATCCACCATTTTTTTCATAGAATTATGGAATAGTTAGGGTTAGAAGCAGCCATAGAAGATAATTTAATCCAAATCTCCTGCCAAGGCCATGACCATCCTTAACATCCTTGCTCAAAGCCTTGTTCAACATGAGGACACAGTCTCAAGTTTAGGCTCGAGGTGAGGAGAAAGTTCTTCACTGAGAGAGTTGTTCGCCATTGGAATGTGCTGCCCAGGGAGGTGGTGGAGTCGCCGTCCCTGGAGGGGCTCCAGAGGGGATTGGACGTGGCACTGGGTGCCATGGTCTAGTCATGAGGTCTATGGTGACAGGTTGGATCTGATGATCTTTGAGGTCTCTTCCAGCCTTGGTGATACTGTGCTGAGTTGGAACACTTCCAGTAGTGGAGGATTCGAAAGTTCTCCAAGCAATCTGCTGTCTCGCCACCCTTACTGTAAAAATTTTATTTCTTATGCCCACTGCAAATGTACCTTCTTGCAGTTTAAAACTGTTTCCTCCTTGTCCTGTTACAGATTCATGCATGCTGGCCACAACAACAGGATCTAACCCTAGGATCCCATAAAAGTCCAAGAAAAGGCTTCCAATTTCTCTCCGGTTAGTCCTCAGGTTACAGCTTGAGCTGGGTGCTAAATGAGACTATTCTGAAAGAAGGACACAGCTTTCTGGTGGTTTGTCTTTTGGTGGTTCTTGTTTCTTTCTTTTTAAAATCTTCCTCTTTCTTATAATCTCCCTTTATATGTTGAAAGGATGAAATCACCCCAGAAGCTTCAATTGCCCAGGTTGACCAACCTCTCAGCCTGTCTTCACAGGAGTGGTGTTCCAGACCACTAATCATTTTTGTGGCCCTGCTCTGGACCCCCTCTAACAGGTCCATGTCATGTACTGATGACCCCAGAGTTGGATGCATTACTCCAGCTCATGAAATCCAGAATAGGAGCAGCAAATCACCTCTGATAATCTTCTGGTCACACTCCTTTTTTATGCAGCTCAGAATACAATTTGCCTTCTGGGCTACAAACACAGATTGCCGTCTCAGGTAAAATCTTCCATCCACAGGTATTGTCCAAATCTTTCTCTACACAATGGTTCTCAATCAGCCCATCTCCCAATTTATATTAATATTTGAGATTTCCTTGACCCAGGTGCAGGACCTTGCATTTGGTCTTGTTGAACCACACAAGGCTCATATGTCCCCATTTGTCTTGTCTGTTTTCACCCTTATTTCTTGCTCTGGAACCACATAAGTGATGAGAACTGACACAGTGCACCACTTCAAGCAACACTTTAAAAAACAGCATCCTTAATTTGGGCATCCTGGCCAGAAACAGCAACAGGCAACCAGCACTTACTGATCATATGCTTTTAGAATAGAATTAACCAGGTTGGAAAAGACCTTTGAGATTATCGAGTCCAACCTATCACCCAACACCATCTAATCAACTAAACCATGGCACCAAGTGCCCCATCCAGTCTCCTCTTAAACACCTCCGGTGATGGTGACTCCACCACCTCCCTGGGCAGCCCATTCCAATGGCCAATCACTCTTTCTATGAAAAGCTTCTTCCTAACACCCAGCCTAAACCTCCCCTGGTGCAGCTTGAGACTGTGTCCTCTTGTTCTGGTGCTGGTTGCCTGGAAGAAGAGATCAACCCCCACCTGGCTACAACCTCCCTTCAGGTAGCTGAAGACAGCAATAAGGTCTCCTCTAAGCCTCCTCTTCTCCAGGGTAAGCAACCCCAGCTCCCTCAGCCTCTCCTCACAGGCCTGTGCTCCAGACCCTTCCTCAGCTTTGTTGCCATTCTCTGGACGCATTCCAGCAACTCAATATCTGTAGACTATCCAATTTGAGACTGTTCTCTTACTCCTAGCACATTTCACACTCAGCCCTCTACAACACTCCCAGTCCACAGAACCTTAGAATGGCTTAGGCAGGAAGGGACGGTAGAGGTTATCTACCCATCTAGTGGAGATGCCTCTCAACTAGACTCAGCTGCTCAAGACCTCATCCAACCCGGCCTTAAGCATGCCCAGGAGGGGGCATCCATAACCTCCCTGGGCCACATATTCCAGTGTCCCACCACTCTCCTTCTGAAGAACTTCTTCCTAAGATCCAGTCTGAACCAATCTCAGCTTAGAACCATTCCCTCTTGTCCCATTACTAAACACCCTTGTGAAAAGTCCCTATCATATTACATTAAACTTACTGAAAACTACCATGTTGAGCAACAAGCCTTTTTGGCAACTCCAGAAAATACTTAAACTGAGTTATTAATAGTTTCTGATTTCTCTCCTTCAGTATACTGAAATAAAATTATATAGGTTTATTAGTTCTACAAACTTAAAGAGTGTGGAGCTGAGTTAAATTTTCCCCTAGTTGCTTAGTTTCAATAAGCATATAAATTAACAAGTAACTATTTTTTTGCAACTGCGAGTGAAGTGGATCTTTGGCAACGTCCCCAGCATGTCATGCCCTGATCCAAAAAACACTTAGATGTTTCATTTTAAATTTAAGCCCATTGGTAAACTCACCACACCACTTTAAATACTGAGCTGATAGGGCAAGGAGTATATTTTAAACAGGATACAGGGTAAATGCCTATTCAAGTGCAAATAAACTCCCTAAATGTCTCCTTTCCCCAGACTGTTAACCCAATAAAGGATGTTCCTAGGAGAGAAATGGTATATAGGCTTTTATAACTTTAGAAGTATTTCTGATCCAAACCTCTTTTACAAAGGAGCTATTCAATGAAGGTGAATTTTGAGTCTGTGTTTTACACAGCAGTACTGCACACAATTGTGTGTGCAGTAGTTGTCATAATGTAAGATCATCTAAATCAGTAAAATCTTTCATAGCCCTAAAAATAGTCAGCTATGGATGATGTTTAGCAGAGAAAACAAAGTTTGTTCTAACTTTAAATGCAAATAATCTTGATGGTATTTCACATTTCTCAACATGAAGGGATTTATTGCTCTATTCTTTGTTAAACAATAGTCTCAAAAGAAACATAAAACTACATTAAGTCCTTTGGAACAACTTACAGAGTGATTCCAAGTTTGAAATGCACTATATAGATATTCCCCACAGTATAATAGTATAGATGTAAAGGTCTAGATAAGCAGAGGAAGACCCTAGAAACATCCCCCAAAGCCTTCTGTCCACCCTATTCTGCAAGCATGACTAACTGTGTCATGTTTATTGTTAGCCCATCTGGACAACAGGTGCAGTACTTAATGGCCACAGTGTATTTGATTATTGACTAGTGAGTATTTCTTCTTGACACAAAAGGCTGCAGACTGACCCTTGGTAACAAACAGACTTTCTATCCATTTCTACATTCAAAATCTCAAACCCAAAGAGAACAGCTTTAAGATTTTAACCTGCCTGCAAGTTTGGTACAGAGCTTCCACATACAACTCACATCTGTCAAATACTTAGCTTGGCAAGCCTGGACAGAGGCTCTTAGAAATAACTAAACCAAAAACCAAACCAAAAAAAGTTCCATGAATCTCAAGCTTGGGGGCCCTAATTACCTTGTGCTTAAACTTTAAGTACAAAATATAGTTCAATTGCTGCACTAAAAACACAAAAGATCCTCCACCTGATTTGTGCCAATGTACCTAAAGCTCCGTGATGTTGATCCCAGGGAGACTTTTCCACTTAGTCCTCAGAGAATTCATTTTGGATCCTTTTCAAATGAGTATATAAAGGATTACTTGGATGTTTTGGTAAAGCTACCCAATAAATTAGTCAATCTGAGATTTTATTAGCCTCAAAGCATTACAGCGGCCATATATCCGAAGAACACTGAGGGAATTGAAGGCGTGTTAGTCATTTATTTAGGCAGATACCAGAGATCAGTCCTCAGTACAGGCTGTTAGTTGTAACATTAAGCTAATTGGCTAATAGTTGCAGCAGTTCTTATAAGGTTTTTGTACTGAGAGGTGTGACCCCTTCTTGAACCAATTTATGTAAACCCAGAGGGAGTCCTAAATTTATGCCAGTTTCATGAATGCATGGTCTGGATTAAGAAACCAAAAGCAGAAAGAGGGCATAAAACCCACCGTGTCAACCAATCACCTAAAATTTACATGCTGTCGGCTACAAAACTTTCTGTTTAACTAATTACTTGAGATGACAAATGCTTAAAATCAATTTAATGGTTCAGTATTAAAAATTGTTCCTATTTCATCCAGTGCATATTGGGGGCCTGTGGTTTTTTTTTTTTTTTTCCTGCTCAACCACACCTTTGGCTGTTTGTCTACTTGAGAACTTTTATAGATGGGAAATATTTTAAGAAGTTCTTTGGAAATGGCCTGAGGGCCATTTCAAACTTATCAGGCCCTGTCCCACCAGAGCTCATTACAGTGGATTTTATAACAAAGTACCCTCTACTTAATTTTCAGAGCTTAGCCAAGCGTACTGGAAATGCAGTTACATTAAGTGTAATTACTGGTATAATAATAGAAGTGGAGGGCTATTTAAGACTCAAGAACCAGCAGTAAACAGAGGCTCCATGTTCTCCAACAGTCAGTGATGTGTCAAAGTGCCAAAAGTGTGAGATTTCCACTGCTGAGGAGGGAGGAAAAAAATAAATAAAATGAAGCAGCATTGAAGGGGGTGGGGGAGGAGGAGAATCTCCTGTCCTTCAATGAGCCTGCAAAGGTACAGTGGAAAAGGATAAGAAAAAAAATTCCCTCCAGTAATGCCACTAGCATCCCCCTCTCTCTTTGAGCAGGAGTCCAAAACAATAAACTCATATTCCCACCAGTGAAGAAAATAGGCAAATTCAATTCCATAAAAAGTGAGACTAATAGTAAGTGACTCCTATAATACACAGTATGATCTGGTTTCATAACTAACAAAGTTTACTGTCAAATGCAGAAAGGAAAAAGAAATATCATTTTTGTGACAGGAAATAATAGCAGCAGCTTATTTAAAATGAAACAACCTACAACACAAGTGACTGGCTACTGACTATAGGAAGGTCTGCAACTGTTAAATGTGGAATTATCTTGATAAGTAAACCATCACGGCTGGGAATTAAATGAATTCCTGTGTCAAATTAGAAGAGGAAAAAAGATATGTTAAAGATAGAGGATAACTGAGCTCTCCTGAGTGATTTCTGATAGAAAGAAACTGAACTCACCTGAGGAAATCAGTGATGAATTTTTTTTTATATAGGACCAATCTCTCTTTTGTTTCTAATTTTGAACCTTATTTTCATGCATTTATCTCAGCTATTTACTTTGGCAGAAAAAAAGACCTCTGTACTCATAAATGATGAGCAGTTAATTTATACAACTTGTCCTTCTGATTCACAGAAAAGTGCTTTACAACCTGGCTTTATGGTAAAATTTGAAAGCACACACAAAAAAAGGCTTGATTAATCCATGGCCTGCAGACACCATAGTCATTTCTTTTGTGTACGGTACAGTGAAGATAAAAACCTTCACGTGAAGGCTGAAGGTAGAAAAATTAAAATCTGATTTTGTACTTTGCACAGGAACTACAGATTTCTAAATTGTGAAATAAAAACTGCTTTCACTTTTCAGTGCATAAGTATTGTCAAACAGAAAAATGACAAGAAAAGATGCTGAATTTTGATGTATACTCTCCCAAACGTAAACAAAATTCACTACTTTTGGGGCTATATTTCCATTCTCCAGTAAAAAAAAAAACCACAAACTAAGCATATTTTGCCTACTTTTAAAGTTGATTTTAGGTTTTAAACTGCATGGATAACAAAATAAACCCCACACCCAAAAAACCCCACCCAAACAAAAAAATTAAAATGCCTGTTACTTATGGACTACCCTGCTAGCAACAGCCAAGTTAACTATGCTGAAAATCCCATGTGTTGACTTAGAAATTAACAGAGCCTCAGAGGAGACCTTATTGCTGTCTACAACTACCTGAAGGGAGATTGTAGCCACTACACAGTTGGACACCGTCTCAAGCTGTGCCAGAGGAAGTTTAGGCTTGAGGTAAGGACAATGTTCTTCACAGAGGGAGCTGTTAGCCGTTGGAATGTGCTGCCCAGGGAGGTGGTGGAGTCACCATCCCCGGAGGTGTTCAAGAGGGGATTGGACGTGGAACTTGGTGCCATGGTTTAGCAGTCATGAGATCTTGGGTGACAGGTTGGACTTGATGATCTTTGAGGTCTCTTCCAACCTTATTGATTTTATCATTCTATGATTCACATGGGGGTTGGTCTCTTCTCCCAGGCAACCAGCACCAGAACAAGAGGACACAGTCTCAAGCTGCACCGGGGGAGGTATAGGCTGGATGTGAGGAAGAAGTTCTTAATAGAAAGAGTGATTGGCCATTGGAATGGGCTGCCAAGGGAGGTGGTGGAGTCACCGTCACTGGGGATGTTTGAGAGGAGACTGGATGAGGCACTTGGTCCCATGGTTAGTTGATTAGATGCTGTTGGGTGATAGGTTGGACTCGATGATCTCTGAGGTCTTTTCCAACCTGGCAAATTCTATTCTATTCTACTAGTATGTAGAAAGACAAACAAAACTTTTACTTTGATGGTAGATTTCAGTATTGACTCAGAAATATGTAGGAAAAAAGAAAAGCACGCATTTTTTCCTGCTCACAAAGCATATCAATCCACCTAGTTGTGACACATCTCTTATCCAGTACTCATCTGAGCTATAAAAACATTTTTCAAGTGTCACTGAGTGGTTTTGTCTTGCCCATTTCCTCTATTTGCTGAACCTCACACACAGGGGCTGTGCCTCCACCAATATGTTTTGCTGCTGACTTCAGATCTATTTATTTACAGCATTCTGATGCATCTTTCATTTTTCACAGTAACATAATTATACAACCATCACTTCAGTATCATGAGAAAGTAATGTTGTTTATATACAGTTAAGCCGACCGCAGAGAACAGATCATCGTTATTTTAGTGCATTATTTAATTGGCATTCACGCCTCCTATTACTCTTAAGACCACACAGTAGATAATGCACCATTTCATATTGTATCAGCATATTCTATGATGTAACTACTGCTCAGTAAAACACTTCAGTTACTGCTGGAATAACCACAGTGGTGTGGGCAGTGCTGACATAACAATAACAAAGTCTAAGAAATATTAAGTGTTAGTGGTACAAATTAAAGACTGAGGCAATGACACCCGAAATTGAAATGTCTCTATGGGAAGGAATTACTACCTCTGTCACTAAAGCAAGAAATTATAGTTTAGCTTGATTAAATATACATAAAAAGATCACATCTTCAGGCTAGAGAGGGTCCAGAGAAGAGCCACAAGAATGATCAGAGGACTGGAAGACTTGTCATTTGAAGGAAGGCTGAGTGAACTGGGTTTGTTCAGCAGAGAAGGCTCAAGGGAGACCTCATAACCATGCACAAGTACATACAGGGTGGCTATCATGAGGAGAGAGATTCCCTTTTTACAAAGAGTCACACAAAGGTGACACACACAAAGACCAGGGGTGACATCTAGAAGTCACTACTGGGGAGATTCAGACTGGATGCCAGAATTTTATTTTTTTTACCATTCAAACTCTTAGACATTGGAATAAACTCCCAAGAGAGGTGGTGGATTCCTCTACATTACACAGTTTCAAGGCCCAGCTTGACACAGTGCTGGGTCATCTGATTTAAACTATATTCTTACCCTGAAAGGTTGGGCTACATGATCCTTGAGGTTCCTTCCAACCTGGTATTTTATGAGTCTATGAATCTTGCTGTTGCCAGGAAAGTCATAAAAACCAAAGAGATTCTCCTGCAAGTGACTTAGTGTTAGCAAACTACTGCAGAGAATTTAAAACAAACAAAGAAATTTCTCACCCATCTCATTCCACTGTGTAGAGTCACAAAATATGAAAGATGGTGCTGCATTTTTCTGAGAGACAGGGAAAGGGATAACTGTTATTGTAAGTAAGAAGATGGAAAGGATTGCCATGTCTTGAAATGGAATCACTTAAAGATGGCATTCATAAGCTGAAAGAAACTAGGTGTTTGGAATTAGAGATGGTGACTTGTGGAGAATCATTTTCTACCAAGGTGGAGTGTGAGTTGAGCTCATATTTCTGCCTGGGACCTACAACACAAGCTGGTGGTCTCGGATCAGCTCTCGGCAGAAAAGCATATATCAGTAACAGCATGCTTTTCAGTTCCTTCTGCAACAAGGCAAGAAAAATGGGCCAGTCTTAAGTCCAACTCTCAAACCTACCTGTAGCTCACTGTGAGGTTTGAATGTATCTATGAAACAATGAAGGAAAGAGCATGCTAGAACTGGCAATGCTGACTCTGCAATTATTTTTTCCCCCATTGCTTTTAAAGGGTAGGTAGCCTTTCCAACTAACAGTTGACCTAATTCTTTTTATAAGAAGTAAATCAAAATAACCCTGCATGAATAAGAAAGTATTTTCACAGTGTCTGAATGAAAAACTGTCAAAGGGCTAAGATGAAAACTGAAAATCCACGTCAGTAGTTGTGAATTTTTCAGAAGTAGAATTCAGTCACACTACCTCCTCTCTCATGCCTTTTCTCCTCCTCATTAGGATTGTTTTGCAAAGTTTAGTGTATTCCTGGCCATAGCCGGGGAGGTTCCTGCCTGGTTAAAGAACAGCTGGATTCAAATCTGGCTGACACGCTGAATGATTTCTCTAAATTTCCACCTAAGTTTACTGGAAAACAACCCAAACAAACAAACCAATCTTGCCCCACCAAAAAAAAAAAAAACAAAAAACAAAACAAAACAAAAAAAAAAAACCACAAAGAAAAAGCAAAAAAACTCACCACCAAACCCAAAAGAGGCACAAACCTGAATGCTAAATCACACAGAATCACCAAGGTAGGAAGAGACCTCAAAGATCATCAAGTCCAACCCATCACCACAGACCTCATGGCTAAACCATGGCAGCAAGTGCCACATCCAATCCCCTCTTGAACACCTCCAGGGATGGTGACTCCACCACCTCCCTGGGCAGCCCATTCCAACGGCAAAAATAATTTAAAAAAAAACCCCAAACAAACATTTTCATGGAAGGTATTACTTTGATGACTGTGTGGGTGAGGAGAAAGTTCTTCCCAGAAGGAGTGGTTGGCCATTGGAGTGTGCTGCCTGGGGAGGTGGTGGAATCACTGTCCCTGGAGGCGATTGAAGGGGGATTGGATGTGGCACTTGAAGCTGTGGTTTGGTTGTCATGAGGCGTTAGGTATTAGGTAATAGGTTGGACTTGATGATCATTGAGGTCTTTTCCAACCTGGTTGATTCTATGATTCTATGAAACAGCTCACTAGCAGCAGAGAATTTACTTATCCAACTGCCACGCAAAACAACTGTACAAACATTGGCAGGGAAACAAAACTTTCAGGACTGAAACAAAAAATAAAAATCCAGACAGAAGAATAAAAATGAGAATGAATGAAAATATGTTCCAGGCTTAACATGGATAATATAACCTCAATGCTCTTAATACAATGATGATCACTACACTGAGCACTGGGAAGCGGGGCAGGGCAAAAAATAAAAGAAAATTGTATTAATCACAATCTCCAAAGGCAGGCCATAAAAGCCATATCATGCACACTGAAAAATAATTCATTAAACTATATCCCAGCTGGAGGTAGAGAAAAACAAACAGAATAAAAAGGCACTAAGCAGCGGGGAGAAATAAACTTTACGGAACTGTCAAAGCATGAACAATGGGGTGGGGGGGTGGGGAGGGGAGAAGAAGAAAAAGATGGAAACAATAGATGTGTCTGGTTTATTGGTAAAACAGCCATGTTGGGACAGACTCGAGAATTGGATTTAAAACATACCCTGAGATATGAAGATAATGCCAAGCCTGAAGTATCAAAATGATCCTACAGCAGTTTGGGACATTCAGTACTTGCAAATCGTGGTTTGGCAGCACCTCACAATGAAGGCAACATCACTAAATGCTAATCATTCACGGAGCATCAGGCACATCTCTTCAGTTATGTATTGCAAGGCGAACTAAAAGCAAAAACGTCCACGCTTTAGGATTGAATGTTAAAGCAAAAGCATGCACAGGCCCTATCTGGGAAAGAAAGAACACATTCTCTATGAGCTTGTCCTTAGGTTTAGTTTAGTGATGAAAAGTAGAACTCTGCATAAACATTTCCAAGAGCCCTTTTGTAACATTATGTACCTCTTTTTTGTCTTTTTGAGTGACAGATAGGAGAAAATAACCCTATGGTAATGCATTCCGTTGTACAGCAGCATTTAAAATAAGGAGGAATGCCACACAGTGTATTCTCTCTCTTCAATTAAATTAATACTAGTCATTTTGCGTCTTTGCTAGCTAAGTTTTAAAAAAAACCCTGCCATCCAGTTTTGGCTTCCTCAGTTCTTTTGTACCCCAAACGCTTGACCTACAACAGTGTTTGGCAGCCACAGTACATACAGGCTTCATCTGGAGTTGTGTTTTCTCAGAACAGCTGAAAACGTGGCACAAAGTGTTTGTGAGCAAAGAGGCACCTAAAGCCACTGGCAACTGGAAAATTTCAGCCCAGACATCTACCAGGTTCTGCTGCAACTGAAGGTCCTTATATGTTGCCAGTATGGCAGTATATGTGTGTGTGTATGTATCTATATATCTAAATGGTGGTGCATTGTAAATGATGTCAACCTTTCTATTTGACTCTCAGTTAAGTAAAATTGGGGTTGGGTTTTACATACACTGAATACAACAGGAGAAGGATGGAATTGTCAGATGAGTCATAGGGATTACAGGTGCCCAGCTTTCAGAAAAACACAGAGGAAGCTTAGAGCCCAGATTGCTTCAGACTCTTTAATGTCACTGCTAGAAAGTATTAAATCAATTATGTCTGAACATAATTCATCCACCAGTCATTGACATATGACAAAACCGACCTTAAACTATGAGTTATTGACTTTTCTGAATGAAAGCATGTTTCTTCAATTAAAAAAAAAAAAAAAGCTGTATATCCTGGATGTAGTTTTATGAAAGCTCAGTAAGGATCCATGTTCAAATATTCTCACAGAAGATATTAAACATTTGCAAGTGCCAAACCCTTGGTAGGTAATTCTTCCTCTCTCTTTTCCCCTTTTGACACCCCGACTCCCTATGCCATGCTATAGGCTAATGACCTGCAAATGATATCTTTATAAAGCAAAACCTTTTTCAGCTAGAGGAATGAATAAAACTGTATTTGACACATCAAAATTTCTTTCCTCCACCCTCTTTTTTATAACTGAAGAAGAGTCAAACTAATTTAAACTAAATCAGATTTTAAAATCCTGCTGAGTTGAGACTTTTAAATACCAAGTTTCAGCCTGGAGTGAATTTTTATGGCCGTGTTATAAACACCTGAAGAACAGCAGGTGCCACAGTAATATACAGTTTGTGTTTTCATATGATTTCCTTAGTTTCAAAAGTAGAGTCTAGTCAAAGTAAGGGTGTTGGGGTTTTATTTTTTCCCTTTTTCTAATTTTAACTTGTTATGGATATTACAGTTCCAATTAAATGTTTACAAGCCAGAAGTAGTTTGGAATGAACACATATGTATGTATTTTATAGTTTATAAAATTATCCAAGGGATACATTTACAATTTGGCTAAGATAAGAAAACACTTCTGTCAAAAATTCTATTACTGGTGATCAGCAAATGAAACCCCTGCCAGAGAAAAGTGGTTAAACATCTCTCAATTGTGTGCGTGTGTGGTGCTTTAATGCACTATTTGAACACCCAGTTCCATAATAAAGTCAAGATTCATTCAAGTTATTTTAAAACAACAACACAAGTATTATTATTTTTTTAATGACAAAAATACCTGTATACTCTAGCTAAACATAAGTGTTCTTAATCACTCAGTCTTGAGAGTGTAACTGTGTGGAAGTGGTAAAGAAAATTAATCCAAATTAACTAAATGTGAGAGTGCAAAAATGGATTTGTCAAACTGCATTAACCCCTGCTGTCTGGACAATCTTATTCAGAATTAAAATAGCTTTGATAACTTTATACCTAATACACTTGAGAAGCAAAAGAAACAAAAACTAATAAACCAAAATTTATAACCCTGAACAAGGGTTCTGATATATGAAGCAATGTCTTTAGAGCATTGTTTGGTAGCTTACATGCACACACTTAATACAAGCAAAAGGTTTGCTAAACAGGAGTGCATTAAGCATTCGCTACTCTGCTGAATCAGGACCCCAGTAGTATCTGCAGCCATAGCAGTGGGGGTTGGTGGTACAGTAAACCCAAGTTCTAGCAACATGCTGCGGCCACATGACAGAAGGTGTTAACACTGGTACAGATTCCCTTTGCGGAGTCTCCTTGGTCAACAACTCTTTTGAAGGCTTAACTTTCAATCCTGAGATTTTATAGAGGAATGTCCTGTCTTCCTTCAGCCAACATAAAGTTTGTATTAAAAGGATAAAGCTGGTATTAACCCTCTGAGCAGCCTTTAACTAATCCAACAAAAATGTGATTGCTCTCTGCTGATATTAATAATTAAGTATCAGCATTTGTAGAAGCACAGCCTAAACACATTTTCTCTGCAAGTAACTACTTCATTTTGCTGGCAATAAAAACTGTTAAGTCTTCTATATCCTTGGATCTTTCTTTTTGTTATAAAAGAAGCTCAGTTAAATTCACAGAATCACAGAATGTTAGGAGTTGGAAGGGACCTCCAGAGCTCTGTGCCAAAGCAGGATCACCTAGGCCAGGCCACACAGGAATGCATCCAGGTGGATTTTGAATGCCTCCAGAGAAGGAGACTCTCAAACCCACCATTTTCATCTTAAGAGAAGCAGAAACATAAATTTATGTGCAAAGTTAAAGGACAAAGCAGTAGCCTAGTGATGAGAATTCCTTATGTTTGTTAAATATGCTACTGGCCTACTGGGAAGCATCCAATAAATTTTTTTTTCACCTCCCTGTGCCTCATTTTCCACATCTTTAACACTTAGAATTTGCCTTTGCAGAGCTCTTATAGATGGCATAAGATTTAACTTGAGATGGTATATATAATACATATAATATTTTTAAACTCACTTGTGTTTGGAGTGTTTTCTTAAGAGACATTAATGTGTTTTTTCATTATTTGTGTTTTTACTAAAATTGCCTGACTTACTGTGCTCACTACTTTTGCAATCATGGCAAAGAAGTAATTCAAAAAGCTGCAGCAATTAGGACTAAAAAGTTCCCATTCATATATATATACACACATATATTTATATATGTCTTCTCCCAGGCAACCAGCACCAGAACAAGAGGACACAGTCCCAAACTGCACCAGGGGAAGTTTAGGCTTGAGGTGAGGAGAAAGTTCTTCACAGAAAGAGTTGATGGCCATTGGAATGTGCTGCCCAGGGAGGCAGTGGAGTCACCGTCACTGGAGGTGTTCAAAAAGGGATTGGATGTGGCACTTGAAGCCATGGTTTAGTAGTCATGAGGTGTTGGGTGACAGGTTGGACTCGATGATCTTTGAGGTCTTTTCCAATCTTATAGATTCTATGACTCTATGATTCTATACTGTTAAAAAGAATGCCCCAAAACAGAGACTATTCTCACATGTGCCCTACATGACAAAAAGCACACATTGATACATTACTCATGCCCTATATCCCCATTATTAATCATCATTCATTAATACTCTTCCATAAGAGAGCTCTTCCAATAGAGATCTCATAGCTCAAAATGGCTTGGATCAAACACTTTACCATAGAGTGAGTTTGAATTATAAAGCAGGCTCTGGAAACTCTTGCTGAGACTAACTCTTAAACGCTGCTGACCATAAGAACCTACCCGTGCAGCGCTAAAAAAGCACACAAAGGTTAAACCAAAAAGAAAGGATAGCTTACTATGAAATTATGAACTGTTTTCTTCTCTTCTCTAATGACTTCCACAGTTGCTGCAAAGCAGATGGTGCCATTACACAGAACACTACCCTGCACTCTTTCAGTGTTTTTCATCCAGGAATTTTAGAGATCACTACAAAACTAGTTGTACATAACTAACGGTTCACACACAGATAATCTAAGGTACCGGCAGCGGTCTAAGGCTAGCTCTGAAAGATCACAAATCCCTGAAATTTCCCATAACTGGGGTTAAACAAAGTCTTGCCAAAAGACAGCAGCAGTACCAATATCACAGCTCTTCCATTCCTGGCTCTCATGCTTTGTCACTGCTCCCAGTCTATATTACTCAGTGTCCAGTGCTATCTAACAAAATCCCACAACAGCTAAAGACCTCTCCTGATCCTTTATATTAAACAATCTTCTTATATTGATTTTACTTAAAGGCAGAAAAAAAAATCCAGCACCAAACCCAAAGCTCAGCTCTTAAAATCTGTATTAAACTTGCATTGGCAAAGCAGTAAAAGTATGAATTACTTGCTTAACAGTGGAGGAGGAATGAAAGAAAGCAAACAGGTTTGGCTCTTAGTACATTTGGATTGCTTTCAGTATATATGGAGGAGTTAAACTGAAACATGGAATTATATTAACATCAAGCAACATAAGCATTAAGACATAAAGTGGGAAAACTGAAGTATAACAAAGGCACCAAGTAGCAGAGCTTGTAACTTTGAGAATCACTATTTGTCTTCTCTGTGCAGTCAAAACCAAAACACAATGAAACATTACAGCCAGTCTTGCAAGTTAATTCAAAGTAAATGCCTGACTTGATTTTTTTTTCCCTTTCATTATCCACATATTTCATTTTCAGTAGAAAAAAAAATGTGCATTGTGTAACCTATCCAAGAATAGACAGGGACGAACAAGTGATTTAGGTCACTAAGCTGCTTAAAACTCCTTCATCTGTTGCTTTTCTGTCCGATTTATTCTCAGTTGCTTCCATGAAAATGGTCTGAGAGTCATGCCAGTTTAAATAAGTCTGTATTAATTAGAAATGACACAGCACTAAGGTTTTATAACACATTTACAGCAGTGTATGCTTCTGGAACCCTGACAACTTTTCTGTTCTTCCATGGAATGAGAGTTCTCTAAAACTATTTGAAATGAAACAAGCAAATTCATAGCAACATGGCAGCCAAGAAAGCATCCCAGAGTGCAATGCAGCAGAACTTGTGGAAGGGAACTAGGGGAAAAAAGAAATGTAATTGATGTATTTGATGGCAAAAAACCCACTTCCAATTATTTTTATATTTGCTTTCTATAGACCACAGTCAATTCTTTTAGTGTTTGTCAGCAAAAAAACCAAACCCAAATGCTAAGATTTTTCACTCTTGCCAACTTTCAACAGCTACTGTGGTATAAATGCTACAAACCCAACACTGTTCCAGAGCCAGTTTTTCATGTCTCAATAATGTTGCTATGTGAGATTACATATGCCATATGCATATGCTCTGAGATATAAGCATCACTGGAGGCAGCTCCCTGATCTGAATCCATATATAAATTATCTCACATTTAAGGAGATCAAGCTCACTGAGCAACTACTTTGTCAAAGATTCTGCTGCCTCTTCCCCAGTTCATTCTGGAAGTATAATCAGTTCAGGACAATAATTTTCTGTAACTTAGTTCCTGCTGACATATGAGAAACAATGCATTTTCTTGATTTTTTCATGACTATTCCTAAAACTGTTCTGCATTTACTCTTTCTGTGTCTAAATAATAACACACTCACCTGTGTGAAGAAGAATACATTTATGTAGCTACACTATATAAACAGAAAGCAAAGTTTGTAGGAAGATGACACTGAACCAGAAAGTATGCAAACTTTTTCTCCCCTGACCTTAACAGATCTTGTAAACAATAGGACGATTACAGTGTCCTTTTCCAGCTGTTTAAGGTGAACTACAGAATGTTTCAGTGACTCTTCTACTTCTTTTACATGTTGCCCACTTGTGGTGTTGTCTGATTTAAGCCTGAATTAATGCGAATTGCCTGAGGGCTTGTACACCATTCATTTTGCATGCATTTCTAAATCCCTTGTGAACTGAACGAGTTTATGTCGCAGCTACAATGACAATGACTTCTTTGAAAGCCAAACATTTCTCCTCAATCTGTCTCTTTCTCCTTTCTTCTTTTTGGGGTGTTTGGAACATCTAAGTGTCAAGAAAGATGAACGCAAAAAAGGCAAGTTGTACAGCGTGGCATCTTGTCCCTGAGGAAGGGTCTCTTCAGAAGTGATAGAATGCATACTGTCATCAATGGTGCCCAACTCAACCTGTTATCTTGGCGTCTCAGCCCTAATGAAACAGTTTGACCAACTAGTAAGCAGGCACAATGCCATCAAAGCATATGGCCATGAGTACCAGCAGCCAAGGGACCATGTAGGAGAATCAAATATGTTTGCTGAGGGCATGAGTCCCAGTCTGCAACATCCAAACAGCTGTCTATCCTGAGGTTTACATGCCTGTGGTTAAAGGGATGAGACACAGCTAACCCAGATTTTGGCAAGATTAATTTAAAAAATATAAAAATTAGCTTTCTTGGCACAAAAGGCAATTGAGACTGTAGCTGTATACTGGTATCTTCAGAATAATGTAGCAGGTAAATTCCTGCCGGATGGTTTGGAATGAAACCATGTTGTGAAATATCCAAAGCTCTTCCACTGTTTTAAAGGAATGTAGGCCATTCTTTTGAGAGAGTTGATGAATTTGTTTTACATCTTCAACTGTTACATCCAGAAAAGCATTTCAATACTACAATTCTGTATTACTAAGGGGAAAAATTTCTTTATCAGAGCTAAAGTAGTACAAAAATGACACCGGTAGCCCTGTTTTTGCATCGTGTTCTGAAGCATGAACTTTATCAACAGAAGAAACTAAAAGAAGAAAATAAAATAACATTCCAGTTTACAAACCATTTAATTATCAATATAATACAATACAATAAACCGGGTTGGAAGAGACCTTCAAGATCATCGTGTCCAACCCATCAACCAATCCAACCCACCTAAACAACTAAACCATGGCACCAAGCACCCCATCAAGTCTCCTCCTGAACACCTCCAATGATGGTGACTCCACCATCTCCATGGGCAGCCCATTCCAATGGGCAATCACTCTCTCTGTATAGAACTTCTTCCTAACATCCAGCCTAAACCTCCCCTGGCACAGCGTGAGACTGTGTCCTCTTGTTCTGGTACTGGCTGCCTGGAAGAAGAGACCAACCTCCACCTGTCCACAACCTCCCTTCAGGTAGTTGTAGAGAGCAATAAGGTTGCCCCTGAGTCTCCTCTTCTCCAGGCTAAGCAACCCCAGCTCCCTCAGCCTCTCTTCATAGGGCTTGTGTTCCAAACCCTCACCAACCTTGTTGCCCTTCTCTGGACACGTTCCAGCAAGTCAACATCCTTCCTAAACTGAGGGGCCCAGAACTGGACACAGTACTCAAGGTGTGGCCTAACCAGTGCAGTTTACAACATGAATACTATTGAGTGTACATTGTTACTGAATTGGCCTTACAAAACTATTTTCAACACACAAAATTTCATATTTTAATACTGCTTTGCAACGCCTGGTGATTATAGATGTACAAACAAATTATGTTTGTTGTTTATAGCAAAGGGCAACACCTTTGGAAGTGCATTATGTTTACTGTTCACAGCAATCAGTAGAATGTTCAAAAATTATTACATAATTGAATAGCCTGAATGCAATTTTCCAAAGCAAAAAAAGGTACCTTCTCTTACTGGAATCTGTAGGCTAATGGGGTCTAAATATAATATTTGAAGATTCGGGAGTGAAGCCAAAGCCTCACTGAAAGTGAGTGTAAAAGGGTCATATATTGTAATGGTATTTTTATAGATATTTCACACTAATCCTCAGATAAGTTTTGTGCCAGCAGGGAAAGAATACACAATCTTCAAGACTCTGTTTATCTGAAACTACAATTAGTTAAAGCAGCTCTCACATTCCACTAGGAAACAAAACAGTAGATGCAAGGCTTCTCGCTGCAGACTCTTAGAACATTGAAGTCTGAAAATTATCAGTGTGATTTAAAGCAGTATTTTATAAGTCTGGTTAAGAATAAGATCTCAAGGTGATTATTATCCAGGTTTGAATTTCAATAATTATTCTGCAGTATAATCCCCACACACACCCACCAAAGTCAAACCCACACAGTTTTAAGCAATGAGCCAGCCACCTTTACCACCACATCATTCTGAGGAGCTGGTAGTGTTCTAGTTTCCTACTGTGGTCTGTTAAATCATTTACATGTAAATGGAATTTCTATTTTCTCACCACATGCCCTTTAAAAATAGATATTCAGCAAAACACCTTTTTCTTTCTCTTTGCAGCAAATACAATTAATTGCACTTCATGAAGTGAGCAAACTCTCTATCATTTCCTAGGCAATAACAATAATTTCCACAATTAAAATAACAAAACACAACCAAAGTTCACGTTTTTCAAACCTTAGCCACACACACACAAGGAAGTCACAGTAAATATCTTACTGTGGAAACGTGTCTGCTAAATGAAAACTCACCAGCAGCATGTGTTGAAATCACCAAACACGGGGTCTGAGGTTTGGATTAAGAACCAAAATTCCTCAAACTGGACTGGGTAGCACCCAACTGTATTAATCCCTGCTTAAGGGGTTAGAGTGGTGCAGAGCAACAAAGAAATCCTGTGAAATTTAGACTGAGAGCATTTATAGAAAACTCAGCTGCTTGTGATTCTTGGAAGAACTGTGATCATATTTTAGTCGAGGCTAAAACCATAAATTTCAGATTATGCTCAAAATTCAGCATCAAAGGTGGTTCAGATATACGGCCACAGTAAAGATTCATCCCTTCTAAACGCGCCTCTGTCGCAAGGCTAAGGAAAAATCCATCAGAATTTATGCACAGAGTTATAGGAATAATTTTCTTGCTTCAGTCTTCAATTGTCACCACTCCTTATGATACAAAATTAAAAAGCTATTCTAGTTCAGATAAAAATAAACAAAGTTTCTCACTTCTCCCTTGAGAGAATCTTAACCATTCCAAGTTCTGGTAATACCAACTTCTCCTGTTCACACTGGAATACGAATAAATAACTGAACAGCATGAGCAATAATTCCCATATTCTGACAGGCTCTCTTCACTCCCAAGCTCAACCCCCCCACACACACTCTTATACTTGATGTCTCAATAACTCTGAAACTATTTCACATACAACAAAGTATCTCCAGAACAAGGATTCCAAGTGAACGTCCCCTTAGGCTTATCATAGAATCACAGAATCAACCAGGTTGGAAAAGACCTCAGAGATCATCAAGTCCAACCTATTACCTAATACCTGGTGCCCTTCTTATCAAGCTCATCGCTGCCCGCTTGGATTACCAGCAATGGGTAGAGTAGAGTAGAGTAGAGTAGAGTAGAGTAGAATAGAGTAGAATAGAGTAGAATAGAGTAGAATAGAGTAGAATAGAGTAGAATAGAGTAGAGTAGAGTAGAGTAGAGTAGAGAGAGTAGAATAGAGTAGAGTAGAGTAGAGTAGAGTAGAATGGAGTAGAGTAGAATAGAGTAGAATAGAGTAGAGTAGAGTAGAATAGAATAGAGTAGAGAATAGAATAGAATAGAGTAGAATAGAATAGAATAGAATAGAATAGAATAGAATAGAATAGAATAGAATAGAATAGAATAGAATAGAATAGACCAGACCAGACCAGACCAGACCAGACCAGACCAGGTTGAAAGAGACCTTCAAGATCATCGCACCCAACCTATCATCCAACACCACCTAATCAACTAAATCAGGCAACCAAGCACCCCATCCAGTCTCCTCCTAAACACCTCCAATGATGGTGACTCCAACCCCTCCCTGGGCAGCCCACTCCAATGAGCAATCACTCTCTCTGTGTAGAATTTCCTCCTAACATCCAGTATGAACCTCCCCTGGTGCAGCTTGAGACTGTGTCCTCTTGTTCTGGTGCTTGTTGCCTGGGAGAAGAGACCAGCCCCTGCCTGTCTACAACCTCCCTTCAGGTAGTTGTAGAGAGCAATAGTCAGAGGTAATAGTCAGAGGGCAGGATTAGCTTAAGTGCAGAAGAGTGGAAAATGCCATGCAAGTCCAGTGGCTACCTGATGCAAACTTGTTTGCAAACTTGTTTGCAAAATGTTTTGGGAGTCCTAGATCAGACCTTTTCAGATGACTTTTAAAAAAATATTTTTACAAACATCATCTCAGCTCTTATCTGCATTGCTTATCACACACAATTCTGCAATAAAATTGGGATAAAATAACAATTGCTGTTATAAATTCCTTTACAAGCTCCTGCAAACTCACTGTGGAGAATTTCACTAGACACTGAACATCAATAACAGTTATGTGGTAGGCCTGAAGAGCAGTTAGCTTTTTTTAATTGCTCTTTAGTTAGCAAGACTAGCAGTTTCTCTCACTAACTGACATAAAAATGGAAATAAGGACAGGAGAACAGTGAGCCCTAAACTGACATAATTTAATGTTTTCACTAAAGGTAACACTCGTTAGACTGCTCACAAAATCACAGAATTGTCAGGGTTGGAAGGGACCTCAAAGATCATCTAGTTCCAACCCCCCTGCCATGGGCAGGGACACATCTCACTAGATCAGGTTGCTCAGAGCCACATCCAGCCTGGCCTTAAAAACATCCAAGGATAGGGCTTCCACCACCTCCCTGGGTAACTTGTTCCATTGTTTCACCACCCTCATGGTGAAGACCTGCTTCCTGATGTCTAATTTAAACCTTCCCTCTTCTAGCTTGGTTCCATTCTGCCTAGTTGTATCCAACACCCTAAAAGTCCCTCACCAGCTTTCTTGAAAGCCCCCTCCAGATATTGGAAGGTCACAATAAGGTCTCCTCAGAGCCTTCTCTTCTCCAAACTGAATAACTCCAACTCTCTCAGCCTGTCCTCACAGGAGAGGTGCTCCAGCCCTATGATCATCCTCACGGCCCTTCTCTGGACACATTACGACACATCCATACCTTTCCTGTAACAGGGGCTCCAGAACTGGACACAGCACTCTAGGTGGGGTCTGACCAGAGTGGTGTAGAGAGGCAGAATCACCTCTCTTGACCTGCTGGCCACACTTCTCTGGATGTAGCCCAGGATGTGGTTGGCTTTCTGGGCTGCCAGTGTACACTGGCAGCTCATGTTGAGCTTCTCATCCACCAGCACCCCCAAGGCCTTTTCTTCAGGGCTGCTCTCAAACCAGTCACTGCCCAGCCTACATTGGTGTGTGGGATTGCCCTGACTTAAACACATAGATTGAAATCTTCTCAGAACTTTTTCAATCCTCTTTGTCTTGCATACACCTTCACCAATTATTCTTACACAATAAATAATGTATATATAGAGTCCTTCATGTTTTACACAACACTTCATAGTGTTGTGTATTCATAGGATAAGAGCCAGTCAAAAGTCGATGTAGCTCAAACTGTGAAGTTAGCTTCCCCAGGGAGTCTCCAGTCTTTTCCAAGGGAGGCATAAACAACCAAGAGGAAAATAGGGTATGGGGAGACTTTATGTCATTGACTTTTTCAGTTAGGGCTGGGAAAATATGAAGCTATCTGTCCAAGTATTAAATTATTCTGTACTGAGTATTAGACATAATTGGTTTGTGTTTTGCTGAGTCCTAAGTGAAAATGAATCAGAAAGCAGGCTGTTCCTGGTGTTTGTGAAATCCCGTAATAACAGGAAAGAGAAAAGGCTCTGAGGTGAGTTTTAGAAAGATATAGAGAACACAAATTGAACTTGCTTTCCACCAAACTCTGAAAAGTCAGAAGAAAGGGGCAAAGATAAGCTAAACAGGACAAGGGGGAGTGGCTTTAAACTGAAAAAGGGTTGATTTAGATTAAAGAGAGAAATTATTCACTGTGAGGGTGGTAAGGTACTTGAAAAGATTGCCCAGAAAAGTGGTGTTTAAGGCCAGGTTGGATGGAGCATTGAATAACCTGATCTAGTGAAGTATGTCTTCAGTGGGCAGGGGTTGGAACCAGACCATATTTTAGCCTGGAGAAGAGAAGGCTCAGAGGAGACCTTATTGCTCTCTACAACTACCTGAAGGGAGGTTGTAGCCAGCTGGGGGATGATCTCTTCTCCCAGGCAACCAGCAACAGAACAAGAAGACACAATCTCAAGCTGCACCAGGGGAGGTTTAGGCTGGATTTTAGGAAGAAGTTCTTCATTGAAAGAGTGATTGGATTCTATTCTATTCATAAGGTTCCAGAAGCAGACTTGGAAAGGACTTTAAATCCTCTATGACAAATAGGTACATAAGAAGCACAGTAACCCAGTTGTTCTGGGAATACACCTGAAAGTATTAGGAAGTTTACACACAGAATTACAGAAGGTTAGAGGTTGGAAGGGACCTAAAAAGATCATCTAGTCCAACCCCTCCTGCCAGAGCAGGATTGCCTAGATTAGGTCACACAGAAATGCTTCCAGGTGGGTGCTTCCAGAGACGGAAACTCCGCAACCTCTCTGGGCAGCCTGTTCCAGTGTTTTGTCAGTTTGATAGTGAAAAAGTTTCTCCTTATGCTCATGTGCAACCTCCTGTGCTCCAGCTTGCACCACTGCCCTTGTCCTATCACTGGACATCACTGAGAAGAGCCTGGCTTCTTCCTCCTGACACTTGCCCTTGACATTATAAACATTAATGAGGTCACTCTTCAGTCTCCACTTCTCCAAGGTAAAGAGCCCCAGCTCCCCCAGCCTTGCCTCATAAGAAAGATGTTCCACACCTTTAATCATCTTTGTTGCTCTGTGCTGGACTTTTTCAAAGCAGTTCCCTGAGGTTATTCTTGAACTGATGGGCCCAGAAGTGGGCACAAATTTCCAGATGTGGCCTCACCAGGGCAGAGTAGAGGGGGAGGAGAACCTCTCTCAACCTACTAACCACAGCCTTTCTAAGACACCCCAGGATACCACTGTCCTTCTTGGCCACAAGTGCACATTGCTGGCTCATGGTTATCCTTCTAAGTGGTTCTCTCTCTCCTTTACACATGAAAAAAAGATAACAGTAATAGACTGCATATGTTTAGAACTTGGAGGGAATAAAAAAAAAAGGGGGAGGAAAAAAAGTAGAAGAAAAAAAACAAAAGCATACCACTTTACAATCTAGGCACAGTTACTTCTTCCCTTTCTTTGATGCCTCAAGGTGGAAGAGCTTGGTAGAGGAAAAAGAGCAAGCAGTTAAAGCTTTTCTTTGTAGGAAATCCAGAAACCTATTTTCTACCTACATATTTCATCCACTGTCATAAATTCCCAGTCTAGCTTTGCTTTCAGTTCAAGTAATACCAATTTCTCCTTTCCACCTTCAACTATGCACATAATAGCATAGCCTAACTCCCATCCCTGTTATTTTCTTGTTTTCTTCATTCCCTTTGCTATTCTCTGCTAAGTTTGCCTCTCCTTTAGAGTGTTGCCATACATGGCATGAGTTTGCCACTAGGGCTGGAAGCATCAGCCCCTTCTCTTTGACTTAACACTGCCTAGGGTAGCAGACTGTATGGTACTGGGCTCTCAGCCAAGCAGCAGCCAGTGCCTTTCTACATCCCCTCTGTACTCCTTCCAGTGCCTGACTTGTACACTTTCATTTTAAGCTGGGCACCATCCAAATTTTTCTACAGGTTTACTGAATTCCTTCTTTAGAGCAAAACTCTCTAATGCCATAAATTGCTTTTCACCAATGACAGAAGAAAGAAAAATATCCCTTTCTGCACAAAAATTTGAACTGTAAGCTTCATCATGAATCCTCCTGGACTCCACATTAGTTTGTCTTTGCTCACCTCCCTATTTCTTTTTCCTGTTTCATGTTTCTATTACTCATCCCCTAGGCAATTCTACAGCCACTATAGCTTCTACAACTAATGTTACACTGTAGCGCAATATTAAACACACATGAGATTTGTTGCTAGTACAGGCCTATTGATTGGGAACATTTTATTTTGCATCATCCTCTGATTTGTCAGTTGTGTTTGGGGATATAGAATCATAGAATGGTGTGGCTTGGAACAGACCCTCCTCCAGGGGAAGGAGATATTACTGTGGGGGTCTCCTACAGGCCACCTGACCAGCAGAACCAAGCAGATGAGGCTCTGCACAGGCAAATAGAAGCGGCTTCCAGGTCACAAGCCATGGTCCTCATGGGGGATTTCAACCACCCTGACATCTGTTGGAGGGACAACACAGCAAGGCATCAGCAATCCAGGATGTTCCTGGACTGCATAGAAGACAACTTCCTCCTCCAAATGGTAGAGGAACCAACAAGAAAAGGTGCTACGCTGGACCTTGTTCTCACCAACAGGGAAGGGCTGGTAACAAATGTGAGGCTCAGAGACGGCCTTGGCTGCAGCGACCATGAAGCAGTTGAATTTAATATCCTCAGGGCAATCAGGAGGACATATTCTAAGCTTACGACCCTAGACTTTAGGCGTGCAGACTTCGATCGCTGCAGGGATCTGCTGGCCAAAGTGTCGTGGGATGAAGCCCTGGAGGGAAGAGGGACCCAGGACAGCTGGTCAGTATTCAAGGACCACCTCCTCTGTGTCCAGGAGCTATGTATACCTATAAGGAGAAAAGCAGGAAGGAATGCTAGGAGGCCTGCCTGGATGAACAAGGAGCTGCTGGACACACTATCACTTAAAAAGAAACTCTACAGGAAGTGGAAGGAAGGACAGATAGAACAGGGGGTATATAAGGAAGCTGCCCGAGCAGCAAGAGGCCTGGTTAGGAAAGCCAAAGCAGAGTTTGAACTGAATCTAGCCAGGGGGTTAAAGGGAACACTAAGAATTTCTATAGGTATATTAATGGCAAGAAGAAGACTAGGGAAGGTGTGGGCCCCCTCAGAAAGGAAAGTGGTGAATTGGTCACAAGTGATGTGGAAAAGGCTGAGGTACTCAATCACTTCTTTACCTCAGTCTTCACTGCAAGGGCCTCCAGCCACACTCCTGGTGTCATGGCAGACGATGCCAGGGACGGGGAGGAAGAGCTGCCCATCATAAGTGAAGCTCAGGTTCGTGATCACCTGAAGAACCTGAAAGTGTTCAAGTCCATGGGACCCGACGGGATACACCCACGGGTGCTGAGAGAACTGGCAGATGAGGTTGCCAAGCCCCTCTCTATTATATTCCAGAAGTCATGGCAGACTGGGGAAGTCCCCACAGACTGGAAAAGGGGAAACATTACTCCCATTTTCAAAAAGGGCAAGAAGGAGGAACCGGGGAACTACAGGCCAGTCAGTCTCACCTCTGTGCCCGGAAAGATCATGGAGCAGATCCTCCTGGAGGCACTAATGACTCAGAAGAATAGTGAAGAGGTGATTGAGAATAGTCAGCATGGCTTTGCCAAGGGCAAATCCTGCCTGACAAACCTGGTGGCCTTCTATGATCAGGTGACAGCATTAATAGATGAGGGGCGAGCAACTGATGTCATTTACCTGGACTTGAGCAAAGCCTTCGACACTGTCCCGCACCACCTCCTGGTCTCCAAGCTGGCGACACATGGGTTTGATGGATGGACCACTAGATGGATAAAGAACTGGCTTGATGGCCGCACCCAAAGAGTGGCTGTCAACGGGTCCAGGTCCCAGTGGAGGCCAGTGACAAGCGGAGTCCCTCAGGGATCAGTCCTGGGACATGTCTTGTTCAGCATCTTTGTGGGTGACATGGACAGTGGCATCGAGTGCACCCTCAGCAAGTTTGCTGATGACACCAAGCTGTGTGGTGCAGTGGACACCCTGGAGGGAAGGGATGCCATCCAGAGGGACCTGGACAGGCTGGAGAGGTGCGCACAAGCCAACCTCATGAGCTTCAACAAGACCAAGTGCAGGGTCCTGCATCTGGGTCGAGGCAATCCCAGGCACAAATACAGGCTGGGCAGTGACTGGCTGGAGAGCAGCCCTGAGGAGAGAGACTTGGGGGTGCTGGTGGACGAGAAGCTCAACATGAGCTCTCAATGTGCGCTTGCAGCCCGGAAAGCCAATCAGATCCTGGGCTGCATCAGGAGAAGTGTGACCAGCAGGTCAAGGGAGGTGCTTCTCCCCCTCTACTCAGCTCTGGTGAGACCCCACCTGGAGTACTGCGTCCAGTTCTGGAGCCCATATTACAGGAGGGATGTGGAGGTGCTGGAGCGTGTCCAGAGAAGGGCCACGAGGATGATCAGAGGGCTGGAGCACCTCTCCTATGAGGACAGACTGAAGGAGTTGGGGCTGTTCAGTCTGGAGAAGAGAAGGCTCCGAGGTGACCTCATTGTGGCCTTCCAGTATCTGAAGGGGGCCTACAGGAAGGCTGGGGAGGGACTTCTCAGGATCTCAGGTAGTGATAGGACTAGGGGGAATGGAATGAAGCTGGAAATGGGGAGATTCAGGCTAGATGTGAGGAAGAAGTTCTTTACCATGAGAGTGGTGAAGCCCTGGAATGGGTTGTCCAGGGAGGTGGTTGAGGCCCAATCCCTGGAGGTGTTTAAGACCAGGCTGGACGAGGCTCTGGCCAGCGTGATCTAGTGTAGGGTGTCCCTGCCCATGGCAGGGGGGTTGGAACTAGATGATCCTTGTGGTCCCTTCCAACCCTGACTGATTCTATGATTCTATGAAAAATCACCTAGTCAAATTCCCCCTGCAGTCAGCAGGGGCATCCTCAACTAGATCAGATTGTCCTGAGCCTTGTCAAGCCTCATCTTGAATATCTCCAGGGATGGGGGCTCAATTATCTCCCAGGCATCCTGTCCCAGTGTTCCATCACCATCATGGTAAAGAACTTGTTCCTAACATCCATTTTAAATCTGCTCTTCTCTAGTTTGAAACCATGGCCCCTCGTCCTATCACTACAGGCTTTTGTAAACAGTCTTGCTTCATCCATCTTGTAAGCCCCTTCAGGTGCTGCACAGTCACTATTAGGTCTCTCCAGAGCCTCCTATTCTTCAGTGTGTGTGTGTATGTTTCTGTGTGTATGTATGTTTCTGTTCTTGTCCACTACATAGCTGTTCTGAGTCCTAAAGTCACAGTGATCAAATTAAAAGGTATTTTCAAGAATGCATATGGTTAGATCTGTACTGTCTTAGACTATTTATTGCATGGGAATGTTCCCTGTTTCATCTAGCACTTGGGGCATCTTAGGAATGTTTAAGTATTCTCACGATGGGAATGATCCATCTTGGGAAAGTAGCTTCACCTGCTCTCCATTACATCACTTGAAGTTGTAAGTCTAATTCTTGGGGAAAGACTAAGAGCTGCCAGTCTGCATAGAGAAGTTAACCTTCTAACATGCAGCAAACTGTGGCTGCTTTCAAATATTAGATTTTTTTTTTTTTTTTTTACTGTTTTGCATCCCTAAGGCAGCAAAGACTCTTGTCTTTAGGGGCTAATTCTTGTAAGGGCTTTGGTTACAATGGTATTTGGACATCAAATCATTAGGAAGTAATGACAGAGATTATAAAACATAAGAAGCCTGAGCAAAACCAAAATAGTCTGCAGGCAAATTGCCTTTTCAGATTAATGCATTAGGTACACTACAGAAACATACAGAAAGACAGTGAAGCTATGAGCTGCAAGTACAAAAAAGAACCTCATAATTAGCAATATTAATTTATGACTGAAAATTTTGTTTCTGCCATTACTCAATTACTGAGGACTACGGAAATCAGAACCTCTAATATTTCATTAAGTTCTTTATCTGTATGAAATATTATAACATAACTCAATTTTTACATGGCAAGAAGAAATTAAAAAAAAAAAACCAAACCCACCCCACAGATAAATCAGAAGAGTCTTGTAATAAGAAAAGGGTAGCTTTGAAAACATTGCCTATTCAGACCATCAGATGATACTACTTAGGGTATATAATACTGAAAGGGCAATCTGATAGTCACACTAGAAGCAATTTCAAACCATACTACTGCTGAAAAGTCAATTTAACTTTCCAGCTTTATAAGACTTTGTTATTGCTATTGTTAATTATTTCTCATTTAATGGGAAATTGGCAACAAGGTCCCCAACTGTCATTTTAAATCTGCAATAATATCATGTGAAGCTTTTCGTCCTTATTCCCAAGTCCTGGATTATCGGAGCTAAATGGCAGCTCCAGCATTACAAAAGCTCAGGGGCAGGTACTGTTACACAAATTGCCAATTCAATTAACAGTGTGTAAATGCTCCACTGGCAGGCTGAGGGAAGGACAGCCATTTTGGCAAGTGTCATTCCTAATTTATCAAACTGTCAAACCTTCCGCTCAGGTGCCTGCGGTCACTGTCTGCCTCTTAATGCTAAGCTGTAAAGCTGCAGGAGCCATTCTTGTAGCTTGACAAGGCACAATACTCAAAACTGATTTTAAAATCAAATGTACAGTTGTCTTAATTATTCTCAGTATAAATGATGTTTTAATTACAAAATCAGAGTGGGAATATTCAATCAAGATCCAAGATTACATGTACATACACGGAGGCAGGTAGATCAAAGCCTGATGACTAGCCTATCTTCATAGGTAGCTATTAAGTCTTAATTCAGTACAGTTTGTGACTACCTCTCTCTCTTGGCTGCTGTCCTTTTTGGTCTTTAGTCTGACTCTGCTCTTGGTTCTTACCAAAACACTGTGTCTGTGTTAATGCCTTTCAGGGGAAAACCCCCGTGGCAGGACTCTGCATCAACAGATTGATTTAATTTCCACAGGCCTTGCTCCTTCCTCCCTCAGACATGGCCAGTTCCTTCATTCAGTATTCTTTATTTTGTTTTAAGTCTGTTCAGCAATAAAAACAGGTTATGAACCTCTTCTCCAGAAAAGAAAAGCTCCATAACTTCACACTTGAAGGCTCTCCCTCATTCTTTATTCCTTGAGGTTTTTTTCCTGTGCCGATAGAAACTGCATACAGAAACTACTGCATATGCAGATCAGAGCCCCTGCAGTGAATACATGCACTGTGCAGTACACTGGTGCCTGCAGGATAGTGGCTGAACAGTATCCCCATTATGTACTTTGGAGGGTGGGGATGTTACATCAGTGCATCTGTAAATGTTTGCTTTTGGGTTGAATACTTGCCGAGTGTGAGCCCTGGAGTGTTTCACTTAAATCAAGCTTAAATTGATCTGACCATTTTAAAGCAAAGAAAACAGAAGTAGAAAATAAAACACAGAAAATTGTCCTTTCATTCAGTGCCTTGTGTGGCTTCTGTAAAAATGAACAAAATCCATGGCACAACAGCAGCAGAGAAAGCTCAGATTGGATAAAATGAATGTGTTCTATAATCTGTCTGTGGACATCATGGGCCAGCAGGAGATGCTCCAGAGAAAGAGAAGACATTCAAGATTACATACTTATGTGGTAGGTATAGTATAGTTTTATATAGTTTTCTGTTGACAACAATTAAGTTCTTAAGTGAAAATCAGCATGTATGTGCACCTTCCATAGTGATCATTTTTTTTTGCCTCTCAGCTCATTTGCTGCAGTTGTTATTATCACAGCATTAAGAATCCAAGTACTTGCAATTTTTACGTAAGACAGCAGCTGTAGCCCTGGACTCAATGTCACTGCACATTCCTACAGCTAACCATGCATTTTGTGAAGCAGGTAATGTATCCAGTGCGCAGTGCAATTCTTCTCTCTAGCAACCAGCACCAGAACAAGGGGACACAGTCTCAAGCTGCGCCAGGGGAAGTTTAGGCTCAAGGTGAGGAGGGGGTTCTTCACTGGGAGAGTCATTCACCATTAGAATGTGCTGCCCAGGGAGGTGGTGGGGTCAGCGTCCCTGGAGGTGTTTAAGAGGGGACTGGACGTAGCACTTGGTGCCACGGTCTAGTCATGTGGTCTATGGTTACAGGTTGGACTCAATGATCTTCGAGGTCTCTTCCAACCTTGGTGATACTGTGATAAGAAGAAATTCCATACTTTGGCACAAACCATTTGAATGGAACTTGACTTCTAAAGCTTTTAAAGATTGGCCCTAAATAAACCTGAAATTGTGTATAAAGCTCTGTTAAATATCTAAGACTGTGAGCTTCATCCAGTATTCCACAAACTGATATGGATCATCTTGTCCTGTTGCAATCATATCTATGAAAAGACAGACCTCTGACTGGTTCCAGTGCACATACATCAAGAAAAAGCAGGAAGTGTTTGGGAGTCATGAGGTAGATTGCTTCCATTACTTAAATCACATAGAATAGAATAGAATAGAATAGAATAGAATAGAATAGAATAGAATAGAATAGACCAGACCAGGTTGGAAGAGACCTTCAAGATCATCGCGTCCAGCCCATCAACCAATCCAACCCACCTAAACAACTAAACCATGGCACCAAGCACCCCATCAAGTCTCCTCCTGAACACCTCCAATGAAGGTGACTCCACCACCTCCACGGGCAGCCCATTCCAATGGGCAATCACTCTCTCTGTATTGAACTTCTTCCTAACATTTCACAAGACCACACAATGAGACCAGATATTTAGAGCAAATTAGGGGACTAAAATTAGAGAACAGGAACCCAACTAAGCTTCAAAAACACATGAATACCTTGAAAATCCTAAGTCACTGACTTTTGACATTCTCATGTGAAAGTATCTGCAAAGGTCTGACCTTCCTTGAAAGCAAGTTGTCCCTAGCTGACATTATGGTGACACCACTTACCTTTCTGCTAGCACTTTTGTGTAAATCTAACTCTTTTGGCATAACATCTCATTCAGTCTGATAGCATGCATACTTCTTTGGAACTCAGAACATTTTCCTAATCCTATGTAAATCCTAACCCTGTGAGCCAAAATAAACAGCCCATGAAATAAGTGATTCCAAGAAGTTAATTAGACATACAACTAGGTGAAAACAAACAAAAATCCACCACCATGTTAATAGCTTTGTATCTATGATATGATTCCAATTGAATTTTACTTTCAGAACATCAGTGTAGCCAGTACTGAGATTCAATAGACCAGTGAGATGGGGCATTAGCTTGAATTGTGCAAGAAGCTGAATATCAATCCATATTACAATCAGGGGACTCAAATGATAGATTGTTTCTAGATCTGAGTTTCTTCAGTCAAGAATATTTTGCAGAAGATGAGAATGAGTACTTAGAGAGAGAAATCCCATAGAGATAATAATTCATATGCTTCGAGTCTGATCTCTGTGCATTACAAGACTTTACTGCTGCATCAAGACAAGCCTTTGTAAGAAAACAATTCACTGTACTGAAAAACATCTCAGCTACTGTGGGATGATATGAAATTCCACATACAGAAATGCCAGTTAAGGGTGTGGAACCTGTAGGCATTGTGAGATTCCAAACATAATATAATACCACTCTGGAAACAGAAGTTCAACAGCCAAGTGTTACCCAAGGACCATATTGTTTCTATTAGCAATTAGCACCAAGCAGCCTTAACCCAGACAGTTCATCTATATGAACTGTTCTATACTGATGAGCTACCAAAGTTAGTTTCCAAGCTTCAAGAGGTTTCTGTTTGAGAGCAGACTAACCAAGGACTGCAGAGGAGCTCCCTGTATATTCCTGTTCAGAAACAAGTTGAATGTCCAGTGTAGACATACTCCACCTGCTCCCCTGGAGTCAGGAGGAAAAGCAGATGAAAGAAACCTGATGGGAACTCTCCTGACACCCCTATAGAATTTGGCTCTTCAAACAATGAAACTTTGGCCTGGTGGTAGCCACCACAAACTACACTAAGATAAAGCAAGAGTACGTTCACAACTCCCATGTGAAAGCAACAAATTCAAAGAGATATTTAAATGCCTATTTCCTTTAAAGGCTGCTAGTCTGCCTGGAACACTCTCAGGAAGTATTGTGCCCAAATTAACATGGGTACCTACACAGCTGTGTCTAACAAACTGAATCAGAAGCGTGCAGGTTCTCTGAAAACATGCCTCACATTTGCGGCGACTTTGGGACTGATAGGGTAGAACAGAGTATCCACCTTGGTAACCAGGATCCCATCCTCTGGCAACTCAAGATCCTTCAGGTCTAAAATTTTCAGAACAAATTTTAAAGGCATAGGCTAAAACCACCACAGGAACGGTAGTGATGCTCCAGACATAGGACTTCAGATGAACCTAGATTCTAAAAGTTGGAGATTGTTTTGGGGCTTTAAATCATTATCCATTTTAAAATTCCTGTCCTGCAGTTTTGGAAATAATTAGCAATACTTATGTATTGGTTCTTAGTAACAGCCTTTTAGCATAGCAAACTTGTAATACTTTTTGAGATAGAAGTACAAAAAAGTAAAATAAAACATTGTCCAGAGAAGGGCAACAAAACTGGTGAGGGGTTTGAAGCACGAGCACTATGAGGAGTGGCTGAGGGAGCTGGGGAGAAGAGGCTGAGGGGAGACCTTATGGCTGTCTACAACTACCCAAAGGGAGGTTGCAGCCAAGTGGGGGTTGGTCTCATCTCCCAGGCAACCAGCACCACAAGAAGAGGACAGTCTCAAGCTGCACCAGGGGAGGCTTAGGCTGGATGTTAGGAAGAAGTTCTTCATAGAAAGAGAGATTGACCATTGGAATGTGCTGCCCAGGGAGGTGGTGGAGTCACCATCACTGGAGATGTTTAAGAAGAGCCTGGATGGGGTGCTTGGTGCCATGGTTTAGTTGATTAGATGGTGGTGGGTGATAGGTTGGACTCGATGATCTTGAAGATCTTCTCCAAACTGGTCAATTCTGTATCCTGTAACTTGCCTGTTGCCTTGCTTGAGTTAGATGAAAATCTTACTGAAGGCATGTGTCAGTTTTTCCTGTGGAGCAATCATTCAGAGAGCTATGCACATAATATGTTTGGAAATAAAACAGGGAAAAGAAAAGCACTAGATAATAAGATCCAGTGTTCTTCAGTGCTCTTGTCTTCATTTCTCCTGCACATATACAGCTGTCATCACTTTCAAACTGCTGAAAAAGGAAAGCTCACCAGCCTAGCCACATCTGGGCTGTGCTTCGAAACCTCAACAACCTACCCACATCTGGATTCTGCTTCTACCTCCGACCTTGTGGCAGCACACAAACATCTGTGCAGTGAGCTGTGCTGGATAATTAAGGAGACAGGAATTATTTCTCTGGAATAGTCTTCAGCTGGACTGGTTAGTCGATCTGCTAACCATGTCATCACACACTCGTGATGGCAAAAAAAAAAAGAGTGCAGAAATGTGTAACCAGGAACAAAGTGGAGAACAAGATCATCCAGCTGCAGATCATACAGCTGCAGGCAGTAGGATTTGAGTCTTCGGCTAAGAGCTCACATTGTCACTGTGCAGGAGCTGTCTGAAGATCTCTGAATTCCTCCCACCATAAATAAGAAGATAGTAAATATTCCAGTATTCTTCAGTGGCAAGCAAAACTAGAGGACCTTGGAATAGTTTTCATCATGTTTAGCTCCACGTTTCAGAGATGTGTGAAGAGCCTACTATATCATATCCAGAAGTAATCTCTCTCTGGCTTATGTGACTTTGACTAGAATAAGATTCCTGCTGCTTAAACTTTATAACCAAATCCTCTGATTTTTCGTATTTAGATGAATGGAAGATTTATCTGGTCTCAATGCTGTCTGCTCTGTTTTTCCAGGTCCTATATACAGAATAAAGCAGGTTGGAAAAGACCTTCAAGATCATCAAGTCCAACTATCGGCCAACACCATCTAATCAACTAAACCATGGCACCAAGTGCCTCATCCAGTCTCTTTTTAAACACTTCCAGTAGTGGTGACTCCACCACCTCCCTGGGCAGCACATTCCAATGGCAAATCACTCTTTCTACGAAGAACTTAACTTCCAGCCTAAGCCTCCCCTGGCACAGCTTGAGACTGTGTCCTTTTGTTCTGTCACAGGTTGTCTGGGAGAAGAGACCAATCCCCACCTGGCTGCAACCACCCTTCAGGTAGTTGTAGACAGCAGTAAGGTCTCCCCTGAGCCTCCTCTTCTCCAAGCTAAGCAACCTCAGCTCCCTCAGCCTCCCCTCATAGGGCTTGTGCTCCAAACCCCTCTCCAGCTTTTTGGCCCTTCTCTGGACACATTCCAGCAACTCCACATCTTTCCTAAACTGAAGGGCCCAGAACTGGACACAGGACTCAAGGTGTGGCCTAACCAGTGCTGAGGACTGGATATATCCTATATCCATGTACAGCTCTATGCCTGATCTCCAGTGGGGAACAGCTACACAAATTGATTCTACCATGATTTCTAGAAGACACAGAACCATTTGAAACCTGGGTGATGTTTGCAAGTATTGAACTTTTCCACGGGTGGGCAAGCTATGGGTTTCACTCTATCCATTTCTGCAGAGGTTTGTGCTCAGTGTAGTCTGTAGGCTTCACTCTCTTACTGTTCATGACATTGTCTTCTAAGCATTCCAAATATCAGAAGGGTAGCTGTCAGGAGGATGAAGCCAGCCTCTTTTCAGTGATAACCAGTGACAGCATGAGGGACAATGGATGTAAACTCAGAGGAAATTCCATCTCAAAATGAGAAAAACTTTTTTAATGTGAGGGTGACAGAGCACTGGAACAGACTGGCCAGAGAAGTTGTGGAGTCTCCTTCTTTACAGATACTAAAATCCAACCAGGAAATGTTCCTTTATGACCTGCACTAAGTAGTCCTGCTTTGCAGGGGAGTTGGACTCGATCTCTGGAAGTCCCTTCCAATCCCTAGCCTTCTATGATGATTCTATGATTTCTATTAATGCATTTGAAAAACAGAATTTTGGCCAAGGACTAGGGTCAAGCTGGTACCAGACTTATTCCTTTTGCTCAGATTCATGCTCATTTTCAAATGGAGCTGCAGCTACTTCTCTGCCAGAACAAGAACAGCAACAATAAACTATTTGGATGAAATAATTTGTGGCAATCCTGAAAAGGTACCTGTCTCGATCCGGAGAGGGAAAGAGATTGAGAAGCTTTAGTCTCTCACAGTACCTAATAATTCTAACCTCTTTTTGGCTTTGACAATAAGCAATATTGATAATCATGATGCAAGATTTGGCTGGGCTCTGTCTCCAATTTTAATATAGCAAAGTGGCAGCATTTGCCCATATGGAGCACAAAAGAAGCCAATACATAAAACATTGTTAACACTTCTTGCTCTTTCTACACCATCTCTACTTCTAATCCAAGAGGCATCACTTCTCCATTCCTACATAATGACAAAAGCTTAAGCAGGCAAAGAAGAGAAATGCACTAAAAAGTGTTGCTAAGTATCAACCCAAGTAAAGGTTTGGCATGTTTCTCCTCATCTTCGCTCCTGTAACCTGACTGCAGTTTCCCCACGTAATCCCAGCCCGTGGTTCTTTGAAGTTACTCAAAAATGGCACCCCAGTATCTTCAATGTCTGAAACACAAGTACATTTAGAATGTTTTCAGGTAATTTGTAGGAAAGCAAAAATGGAATTTGTCCAAAGAAGGGCCATGAGGATAACCAGAGGGCTGGAGCATCTCTCCTATGGAGACAGCCTGAGAAAGTTGGGGCTGTTCAGTCTGGAGAGAAGGTGGCCCTGAGGAGACCTTACTGTAGCTTTTCAGTATCTGAAGGGGATCTACAAGAAAACTGGGGAGGGACTTTTTAGGATGTCAGGTAATGATAGGACTAGGGGGAATGGAGCAAAACTAGAAGTGGGTGGATTCAGATTGGATGTTAGGAAGAAGTTCTTCACCATGAGGGTGGTGAGACACTGGCACAGGTCACCCACGGTGGTGGTAGAAGCCCTGTGCCTGGAGGTTTTTAAGGCCAGGCTGGATGTGGCTGTGAGCATCCTGATCTACAGTGAAATGTCCCTGCCCATGGCATGGGGGTGGGAACTAGATGATCCTTGCGGTCCCTTCCAGCCTGGACAATTCTATGATTCTATGGTTGCTTCAAATACATACATTGAGGGCTATCAAAAGAGACTTCAGGGCCTTGGGTCAACTGGTCAGGGAAGTAGGAGCACAGGGAATGTTCTTTTCTGTCCTCCCAGTTGCAGGGACCAACCCAGAACAACTGAGGAGGACTCACCAGATCAATTCTTGGCTCTGAGCCTGGTGCCTCCAACAGGATTTGTGGTCTTTTTGACCACGGGTTACCCCAAATGATGCCGGATCTGCTGGCAGCAAATAGGGTGCATCTCTCTCAAAGGGGGAGAAGGTTTATGTTGCAGGGGTTGGCTGGGCTCATTAATCCAGCTTTAAGCTAGATTCAAAGGGTGGAAAGGGGTAAAACCATGCTGGCTGGGAGCAAGCCTGGGATGCTTGTGAGATAGTGTGCCAGCTACACTGCTGCTTCAGGGGAGGTAGGGGATAATGAGCCATGTGTTGGGGAAGATGCAAGAGCTATCAAAGAGTTAGGACTCACAGGAGAACCTGGGAATGATCAAGTAGATGGGAAAGAGAAGAGGGATAATGATATTACCAGGCCTTCATGTGACAGGCTGAGGGATGACCCACCAGGGTGGGAGGGATGGGGAGGGCTAGTAAGGGCCTTCAACCTGTTGCCATGAGAGCATGCTGGAGACACAGCAACACAGTTTAAGTTTCACAGAGATGAGCCAGGGCGCATGTGGTACTAACAGCCAACAAGGAAACATCAGCACATGCAGGGCTCACTGGTAGGTTGGTGGCCATGGACATGGCCAGCAAGAATCAAAACAAATGGATTAACTCCCTCTCTGAAATGCTTATATAACAACGCACAAAGCATGGGGAATAAGCAGGAGGAGTTGGAGATCTGTGTTAGGCTGCATGACTATGATATAATTGGAATCACTGAAACATGGTGGGACAGGTCCCATGAGTGGAGTGTTGCCATGGAGGGCTATGTACTGTTCAGGAAAGACAAACCAACAAGAAGAGGCAGTGGCATTGTGTGAGAGCAACTGGAATGTATCAAGTTCTATCCATGGGGAGAAGGTAGAACAGGTTGAAAGCTTGTGGATAAGAATTAAGGGATGTCGAATGTCAGGTGAAACAGGAAACTGTTGTGGGTGTCTACTATAGACTACCAAATCAAGCAAAAGATGTTGATGAGGCCTTCTACATTCAACTGGCTGTAGGGGGATGGTTTAAGTCACCCATGAGTGACAGTATCACCAAGGTTGGAAGAGACCTCAAAGATCATCAAGTCCAACCTATCACCCAAGACCTCATGCCTACTAGACCATGGCACCAAGTGCCACATCCAGTCCCCTCTTGAACACCTCCAGGGACGGCGACTCCACCATCTCCCCGGGCAGCCCATTCCAATGGCAAACGACTCTCTCTGTGAATAACTTTCTCCTCACCTCGAGCCATCTCTTTAAAGATTTTTAATAAGTAAACTACCTTTAGCTGCACTGAGGAAAGGTGGTTTGTGGTAGGGTATTTTGTTTGGGTGGGTTTGGGTTTTTTTTTGTTTTTTTTGGTGTGTGTACCGGTCTGAATATACTAATGTTTACAACCTAGCTATGAAAGAACAAATTACAGCAACAGATGTTGATATATCACTAAGGTGACTTCCCTCCTATTTTTCTTTTAATAAAAAATGGCGAGTCTTAAAAGCCAAAACAAAACAAATAAATAAATAAATAAACCAAACACAAAACAACCCAGCAACTAAACCACAAAAACCCTGCAGCATCTGTCTCAGCAGAGTTCAAGCTGGTTGACAGTTTCTTACACTGAGAAGCTGAGAATGATGCCATAATTAAAATTTCATGAACAAGACAAAAATTTTCTTTTTCTCTCTTTTTTTTTTTTTTTTTCTTCTTTTTGGGAGAACTGTTATGAAAGTATACAGAGAAAACCTGAATATGGTAATTTTAGTTTATTCCTGGCCCTGAATTTAATGATTAAACTTCAGATTCCTGAACAAAATTATTGTTAGCAACACCTCATAATTAATTATCTCTGTTAGGCACAGAAGCAGGACTTAACCATTCCAAGCGAATGTGTGGCTTACTGGCACACCACCACTCTGAGCCCTTATTTCTTTGATGACTGGGGATTAATTCTGCCTGTCCTTATCAGAGAATTTAAACTTGACCCAATTAATTCTCAGTCTAAAAAAAAGGACTAAGCAGGAAAAAGTGAAGAATCATTTTCAGGGCAGAGGCAGAAGACAGTAATGGCACAGTCAGAGGCATCTTACTCGCATCTGTGCTACTTTTTTTTTCTTATAACATCCACTGCTTTTTACTGAATTTCAGTCAACTCCATGGGAGACAACACCATCCGTCTTATTTCATCTTTTAACAAGGACTTGATGAGGTGACACGGGACTGATTCTTAAAAACACATTACCTGTTATGTGAGGCATTGTGTGACAGGGAGAACTATCTTCGTGACAGGCACCTGACAGCAGATTTGTTGATTTCATGGTCACTTCATTTAAAGTAACAACAGGGTGAAATATGCCATCTGATAATCTGTTTGAATGTTGACTGTGAAAAGCACTTAACATTTCTGCCAGCTACTACTACTACTACAGAATCTGTTCTTCAATATGTGCAGTTTTACCAGCCTCTTTAATAAGTCAGAAATTCTTATCCTAGATTAAAGGAAGGGGAAAGAAATCAAGACAATCCACCACCACAGTAAATAAATAAATAAATCCCCAAACCAACACAAACCCAATACTTAAAGCAGTCTCTTTAGAAGTCTGATGCTGCATTGTGAAAATAAGACTATTGACTGCTATAGAATCATAGAGTCACAGAGCAGTCCAGGTTGGAAAGGACCTCCGAAGGTCATCTAGACCAACCCCGCTGTAGTAAACAGGGGCATCCTCAACTACATTTGCTGACTGAGGACAACTCATGCTGCACCTGTACTGCATAGGTGATTTTAGGACAGATACATACCATTTCTTGGTCAATTTTCTTCCACATGGAAGTTTAATCCAGTTACTTAAGATCAAACATCTTCCTGCTTTATTTCCACTAATCGGTAGGGATAGCAAAATGATAACGAAGGGATTACACTGAATTCTGATGTACCTCTAGATGAAATTTTAGTTAAGGATCTGGTGTTATACATGCACAAACATCATGCCATGATTTAAAAAAAAAAAAAAAAAAAAAAAAGGGCAACAATAAAATTAAAGCTTCACTAGTTCCTTAGATGCAAAGTTTCTAACACAAGAAACCACAATAATAAAAAGCTATTATCCACTTTCCAGGGGCTGAAAGAGTGGAACTACTGTTTGCCTTCAAACAAGTTTGGGATAGGCATGGACACCTCTAGACTAAGCTGGCAGCACTCAAGTTAGGTCAAAATCTGTCCTTAAACAGAGCCATTGTCATATAAAAATGCACAGCATGCACAAATTATAAACCTTTAATTCAAGTAGGGCTAAATGAGACAAATTCTAATGAATCAGCACTGTACCCCTGCCATAATTAACAGGTACTCACACATTGAACTCTCTTGTTGATTTATGCTAACCTCCACGAAACCTGGTGAAGAAATACCTTGAATCAATATGATTTAATCATTTTAAAACAACGTTAAATATGAACCAGAAGCAGGCTGGTTAAAATTTACACTTCCTCTGAAAGATTTTTGACACATTCAGTGCTTGTGAAAGCTGAGGGGATGACGGCCCTAGTCAAATACAGTTGAGTGAGCAGACTGCAAGCATCCCACATTCCACCTCCAGCGCAGTTCAACCGTGACGTGGAGGGACCTGCTTTCTCTTTTACTTCCCTCCACACACACACACACACACACACTTTTATTTACTGTCTCGTAAATAGTTCATTAATTAATTCCTGCTGTTGCTTATTGGGTTTTCTTTCTAGTGCTCTTAATATTTTGCTACATGTCTCCCTGAAATGCACCTAGTCTTTTACTTTGAAGTAAAGATTCTGACTAGTTCATGGAAATTCTAAGACTAGCAAACAC
>CM066585.1:8025000-8215000 GCA_033816785.1 Picus viridis | reverse complement strand
CTCTGTGATGCCTGTAGATCCTTTAACAATTTTACTCTCAAGAGAGTAAAACTATGAAATAAAATTTATGATACACCTCAACAGTTTCAAAAATCAGAGCAATGATTAAGTCTAATGAACACAGAAGACAACTATTTCCCCAATGAGCTTGTTGCACACTTCTACTTTTTACTGGCAAGCAGTTTTTCCTGCAGCTGATGAGGTGCAAGACACTTACAGGCAATCAACAGGATCCTTTTCATGATAGGACGTTTTGACAACAACATATATGAACAGAAAGAAGCACTTAAGTCACACTCACTTACAGCTGGAAAGAGCACAGAAGCTCTTGCTCAAAGCCACCACACTGCGGCATCGCTCTGTGAAGCAAAGAACCCACAAACTTTATCCATGAAGATAAAGGTGATGTCCAACTAGTGCCTCTATACCATAGAATATCTGGGAACACTCTCAAAATGCCATTTTGTGCAATTTTCATATTTTTATGCAGGCCATCCTGAATCTCTGACTCGTCTTCAGTGTGTCATTTCTGAATCTCTTATCACATATAACTTTAAAACCAGAATGCTGATCAGAGTCCACTACCACCACTCAGGCTTTTCCCATTGACTACAGTGTATGGGGCATCAACATGCTAGTAATGCCAACCTGGGATTAATTAGTCTGAATACATCATCTAAAGTATGGAGAAGATCCACAACACACACTCCTCTTCACCCTTTCAATTGTCTATCATATTCTTGTATGTTATCAAAGACCAGGTTAAAAATAAAAGCAAAACTGCTTACAAGATCTAAATTCCCAGGGTTCCTTAGGAGTGCGTGCGTTGAAACCTGCAGTAACACATTTGGCTTCCTTCAGCAGCGCTGTAGACTTGTAGCTGGGCTGAACTAACTGCAACTCCTCAAGTTAAAAGGAAGGGTAAACACAAATTACTTTTCTACACCGCATCAACAACCCCCACAAGGCTAGGTTAACAAATGCTAATGGCACTCTGTCTAGGGACAGGGGCTAGTCCTTTTCACCACAAGATTTGTAACTCAGAGTCTAGAAGCGTGGTATCTATCACCGATGATAGAATGCACTAAGGCAGGTAACAAGGGGAAAAGAGAAAGGAGATGACTGCATTTACCAGTGAGATGCCTCTCACTCTGCAAGACAAATGCATAGCAACGCTATGGGGGAAGTTAAGAGAACACTCCAAACCTAGTACAGTGAATGGAACAGAGATACAATGAGCTGCTGTCCAAATTTTCAAACACAAATCCCCTTTCACTCTCTCAAGCTTACTGCCGTTTGCCATTAGATTTTTCATTTCCAAATAACTCAGCAACTAAACAGGTGGAAAAAGTCAAAGTCTGCCAAGCTTGGCTGCCCAGGAAGCTGTTGAAACCATGAGGTTCCCATTCAGAACAAGGTCTTTGTGACAGCATGAGCTCACTCTGAATAGCTGTGTGTTCAGTAATGTGCATGTTAACGAATGCATTGTCCATTGTTATCACAAAATGTTATTCAGGGTTTCACACAATGTTAATAAAGGTTATTTTTTTACTACATTTTTCCCCTGCAAATTTAAAACACAAGTTACTTTCTTATTCTCCTCATCCCGGTCACTGCTTCTTACCATCTCTTAGGAAAAGGGTCCAAGGCCAATTAATTCTCTGGCCATGCCTGAATTTGCTGTTTTCAGTATATTAATCAATTTCCACTTCCATTGTACTCTGTGTTCAAAACTCAAACCCTTTTCATCCACACACCGCTGCTAAATTCCAGCCCCACACTGCAGTCTAATCTGTCTTCAGACTCATCTGACTTCAGCAGTTCTCACTCACTAATAAAAGTTACCTTCCTTCCTCTTAAACATCACCATCCTTAGCTTTCCTTCAAAGGCTCAGAAACACCATCTTCGATGTTGTTTATTAATTTTGCTTAACATTATATCCTTCCTAAAATAATTACCCCAAACTTAATAAGCTTTTATTTACACACAAACGCTACATGCACGCACACTCAGAATCAGCATAGCTTTCTAAAAGGCCAAGCTGTTCTCCAAAACCTCCCTACTACTCATGAAATGCTGAAGTTCTGAGATACGACACGGCACTGAAGTTCCCAAACTCTACTACTACAAGCAGCAGGAGCTCACCTTCAGATCAGCAGAATAACAATATTTTAACCTTTGCCTAAGACCTGAGCAAACTATACATGTTGTATGCCTAAAGGAAAGTATTTCAGAGGCAGTTCTGCCAGAATAATGCATGGGTTTGAAACAGTTGTATCTTTATTGGATGCCAAGGACTACTGTTGGTTGCAGTAGTTCCTTAAATTTGCGTTAATACGAGAGAGTTGACTTCAGGCTCATAAAAACAACAGTTTTTTCTTAATGTTCAGCTATCAGTATAGCTGATACGCTTTTAATGTGGGGCTCTGTGGGGCTGACTTCTTTTAATCTTCTACAGAAATATTTCTTTCTGGCCTTTTGCCTTTTTGTGAGCATCCATATAAAACTATTTCAGTAGGTTCACAAAACTAAATAAAAGAACAACCCAAGCATTTATCCCCAAGGTGTTGGAAGTAAACACAAAAAGTCTCAAAACACAAGAAAAATAAGCACTGACCCTTACATGGAAGTAGGGGTCCACAAAGGCACTCACTGCTATTTTTTTAGCGCATGCATCTGCCTAAATACCTTTAGAACTAAGACCTTTCTGAACACCTTCTGGGCATGCCCTGAAGCCATTCAGCTGTGTCAGGGCTATTCTGGGATGTTTTACAGGATTATTTTCCTTTCAGCAGGGGACTGTTGGTATTATTCCCACACACATACGTATGTTGGCCTGTTCACAAGACTGTTTAAACCCAGTATTTCATAAGGGGACATGCTGAACTAGAAACCCAAGAGGATGAAGCAATCATTGTCTGCTGACCTCTGTTTTGTTGCTACACAGAAACCATCTGGAATCTTAGCAAACAGGTTAAATAAAACAATTATTTTTACTTTATTCAACCTGTAATATTTCCTATTCACAATTTAACACAAAAATTTTTTTCTAGCTTTAAAATGCATGCATTGTACTTCCCTACTAATCCTGAACAAAGCTTGGTGGTGTGGAGCTAGCCTACTTCCTTTTGGGAACCTTTCAACTCAGTAACATATCTGTATGATTAAGAGTAAAAAAATCCCATTTGGGGGTTACCTACATCCCTTTCCCAACACTGTAAATATCCTATGGTTCAGGAGAAATATATGAGACAATAGTCTCCAGCAGAAATCATTCAATAGAAGTAATTCTGTGCGGGAACAGAAAATATGAGACATTGCTGATGTTAACAACAGCTACAAAAAAAATAGCATTTAGCAAAGTAAATGTTAAAAAACAGCATAAAAAAAGATATCATGTAACTTCTAGTACCATATATATAAAAGGCATTCTCACTTAGCAGTGGCCAACACAGGACACCAGTGAGCCATTCTGCCTGGGCGTCAGAAGTTAGTTTCATCCTAGGGCTACTATCAGCACAAGGGATGCTATTAAAATCTTCAAGATGAGAATTCACATGAAATCCAGGGCTTTAAAACAAAGTCCTAAAGCCTGTCCAGTATGAAGAATTAGAAGTGCAATGTTCCCATAAAAGTAGCTGCACTAGAACAATAGAGGATAGTACATCATATTGGCCTCACATACCAGGGTGAAAATTCAGAGTATTTCCAGGAAAATGAAGATTATTACACACATGTATGTGAGCAAGTAAGATGTGAATCAGGATTGTTGGAGATGACATCTCATAAGCATGATTCAGGTTGGAAGGCACTACTGGAGATCAACTAGTCAAATGTCTTGCTCCAAGAAGGGTCAACATTGAATTCAGAGCAAGCTGAGTAGTCATGAAAGTGTCATCAACTCATGCAAGCCACTCAGTAGTAATAGTTTGACAAAATACCCTTTGATAGGCAAGGAAATAAAGCTTTTTGAGTCAAAGAGAAATAAACTAAATTCTTCCTAAATTGCCCATGATTGCTTGAGAGCTAGGAACTAAGTTACAACTCTTCAATACCAGTCTAATGCGTACATTCTGAAGTCACTATATTAATCTTCCTATAACAACTCTGTTCTCTTGGGTTTTTTTCTTTATATTCATATCAACAGCAACTTTATCTTTCGTTCTGTCTTGAGTGCAATATGCCTCTTCTCTCACTTACTGACATCTTTCATTGCCCATTTGTAAAGATGATCATCCTTTTCTGCCTTTACTGTTGTTTGAGTTACCAAGAACTCAATTTCCTTTCCTCTATTTCTCTCACATAATTTTCCTTGATATAAATGGTTCTATTCTGTCCCCACATAGACAACACTCTGAATCACCTTCAGATTACAACATACTTAGGGTATGGTTTCAAAGTCTGTATTCTATATTATCTTGCTACACCAGTTTTTAATTCACAGTAGTACCCAAATTACTTCTACATTGCTTCACGCTGTAGTCCCAGTCTGAAAATCCACCACTGCTTTAGGGCAGGAAACCAGGCCCAAAGTGGAAATACACTTCCACCTGAGATCTGCTCTTAAAGACAAGGTGCATACAATCACAAATTGCCTGGTTCTGTGAACTCCAGGCAGCTCAAGCACACCTGTTAAAAGCAGTCAAGAGAGAGCTGGGAGAGTTCATAGTTTTAGCAGCTTGTATCACCAGCTACCTGGCTTTCTACCACATCCCCTGCTCAGGTAGACTTTGAGCTCTGATCTTTTCTTTGGTTTTTTTTTAGATCACAGAAGACTTTCAGGATAATTGAAGCCATCATCACCACCTTAGAGGACCCACCACTCCTGACTGCTCCTACTAGTGCGTCACATACTCTTACACCTCTTGGCAGCCTTGAGCAGCATAGGTCAGAACGAATCACAGAATCATTAAGGTTGGAAAAGACCTTTGAGATCATCGAGCCCAACCATAAAGCCACTGCACTGAAGTTGCAGTACCCACCAGCCTTTCCAAGCAGCCTGCAATGTGACAAAAGCATTGCTGTTCCCTTGTTACTTGGCAATCCCCCTCCCTGAAAGCCCTCTCCTACCTGCAGGAGCAAGCAGGAAAAGGAGAACACTGTTACAAGAGAAGTAGTGTGCAAAGTCTGGCTCCAGAAGTCTATAACAAGCTCCTCCAAATCAAGGAAGAGATTTCAGGACTTAATAACAGAAGTTTTTTAGGGCCTTAGCTAGCTCTTATTTCAAGCCTGGAGCCCCATAAGAGCGTATCAGTAAAATGTCATGCCCTAAAGATCTAACATGTCAGAACCTACTGATGGGCTCCAAATGGTTATTCTGAAATTTCTGCCAAAATAACCTGTGGAAAATGGCAGGTTAACAATTCACTTCCACAGCCCTTACTCATGAGACCCCCTGCTAAGGATTCATCAACCTAAATAACAGAAATATTGGATCACCAATAGAGAAAAAAAAATCACCCTGGGAAAATGCAAGCTGTAGGCAACACCCACTTCTGATTAGTTACTACACTGCACACAGACCCACTCTGTCCTGTTTACCCACCACAAAACAGAGGTTAGCCTCTCCACAGAAACAGAACACTAAGGACAGAACAAAGAAACAAGTCCTGGTAAAAGTAAACAAGAAAAAGCCATGCTGATGTGATGGGCAAAACATTTCATAGAGCAAGACAAAATCCATCGCCTTTCTCTTATGGCTGTATTACTCACTAAAATATTCTGTAGTCTTTTCTGGCCCCTGCCTCAGAATTGCAACTTTTTTCTCTTTCAGCTGTCCAGGAGACTATCTTACATCCCATACATCTGAGTCAATACATCAAATTTTTCACTCCTGGCACTAAGAAAATTATATTTCATAAATATCCTACTCAACCAGCACTCCACACCATTATCTTATGCTTCACCAAGGAAGCCATTACTCCTACTTTTGTTTGAGTCAGTGGGTATCATCAGTCCTATTGAATTCATCAGTTCCTAAAGTTGGAAGGCTTGTTTCCCCTAGCTTTCAGGGAGTGGCAATTTGTCATATACTCATCACAGAATGTTAGGGATTGGAAGGGACCTTGAAAGGTCATCTAGTCCAACCCCCTGCCAAAGCAGGATCACCTATACCAGATCACACAGGAACTCAACCCGGTGGGTCCTGAATATCTCCAGAGGAGGCTCCACAAGCTCCTGGGCAGCCTGTTCCAGTATTCCATCACCCTCACAGTGAAAAAAAAAAAATTTCCTCACGTTTCCACAGAATTTCCTGTGCCTCAGCTTCCACCCATTGCCCCCTGTCCTGTCATTGGGCATCACCAAGAAGATCCTGACTCCATCCTCTTGACACACACCGGTTACATAAATAAACATTAATAAGGTCACCCCTCAGTTTCCTCTTCTCCAAACTTAAGAGATCCAACTACCTCAGACTCTCGTTGTGGCTTCTACACCTGGATCTGCTCAGGTTCTCATCCCATTGCAGAACATGAAGGCTACCAATGATGCAGATGAAATTTAGAGCCTAAGGAAAATGTTTCTGCCCTTTGACAGCTGGAATTATTTCTTTCCCCTGCTTTTTACTATAAATCTTAAAAAGTATTCTCAAGTAAGTTGTTGGTACTCATGCAAGTGAGCTCAATGGTTCCTAATAGGATTATTATGTAAATTACAGCTAGTCAAATGAACATTTGCAGGAAAAGGCTTTCAAATGAAGGTTTGCAGGAGACAGCATCTGAATGGAATACAGAATTAACCAGGCTATCTAATCAACTAAGCCATGGCACCAAGTGCCTCATCCAGTCTCTTTTTAAACACTTCCAGTAGTGGTGACTCCACCACCTCCCTGGACAGCACATTCCAATGGCCAATCTCTCGTTCTGTGACAAACTTCTTCCTAACATCCAGCCTAAACCTCCCCTGGCACAGCTTGAGACTGTGTCCTCTTGTTCTGTCACAGGTTGTCTGGGAGAAGAGACCAACCCCCACCTGGCTGCAACCACCCTTCAGGTAGTTGTAGACAGCAATAAGGTCTCCCCTGAGCCTCCTCTTCTCCAGGCTAAGCAACCTCAGCTCCCTCAGCCTCCCCTCATAGGGCTTGTGCTCCAAACCCCTCTCCAGCTTTTTGGCCCTTCTCTGGACACATTCCAGCAACTCCACATCTTTCCTAAACTGAAGGGCCCAGAACTGGACACAGGACTCAAGGTGTGGCCTAACCAGTGCTGAGGACTGGATATATCCTATATCCATGTACAGCTCTATGCCTGATCTCCAGTGGGAAACAGCTACACAAATTGATTCTACCATGATTTCTAGAAGACACAGAACCATTTGAAACCTGGGTGATGTTTGCAAGTATTGAACTTTTTCATGGGCAGGAAAGCAATGGGTTTCACTCTATCCATTTCTGCAGAGGTTTGTGCTCAGTGTAGTCTGTAGGCTTCACTCTCTTACTGTTCATGACATTACTGTTCATGACATTGTCTTCTAAGCATTCCAAATATCAGAAGAGTAGCTGTCAGGAGGATGAAGCCAGCCTCTTTTCAGTGATAACCAGTGACAGCATGAGAGGCAATGGAATTTCCTCTGAGTTTACATCCATCTCAAAGTGAGAACACACTTTTTCAATGTGAGGGTGAGAGAGCACCATTCACCATCACTCTCGGGGCTCAGCCCTTCAGCCAGTTCCTAACCCAGTGCAAAGTGCTGCTGTCCAAGCCACGGGCTGACAGCTTGGCCAGGAGTTTGCTATGGGGAACGGTGTCAAAGGCCTTGCTGAAGTCCAGGTAGGCTACATCCACAGCCTTCCCCACATCCACCAGACAGTCACCTGATCATAGAAGGAGACTGGGTTGGCTAGGCAGGCTTTGAACCTCTACTAGCATTACTAGCCTTTTTTGGCAGTTTTTTTGATAGAAATTCTGGGTGGATTTAAATAGAAATGCCACTTTATTAGCTAACTACTCAGGCTTGGTAAGCTTGCATGCTTCCCTTAAATGATTGGGGGGCTTGTAGAATTCACATACCTATTTCTAAATAATCAAAACTTTCACTGCATTTAGGTTTATAATAAATATTTCCTCATAATAACTACTGTTTTGTGTGCCACTGACAATGCTCTTCATTAATTCCATCAGGAGGTCTATAAAGATGTCTATTATAACATTCCTAACTTAATACATCCTAATGCACCGAACAGTCACAAAACTTTCATGATAGTTATCCTTTTTATAATATAATGAACACATATTTTGGACTTTTATGGTATCCCTTACCTAAAATACATCTTATACTAATTGATAGAAGGTAAAGAAAATCCAGAAGCAAATTATATAGATGTATATATAATACATGTGTTACTGAACATGCCAGTGACACAGACTGGCATCATTGCAATGGTGGCTTTATCCAAGTTGGATATGCTTTAGGGCTTTAGCTGTCGGTTTGCATACTTGAGTAATTCAAACTGGTTGAAAGTTTTGCTGTCTTTGCTTCTGAGATACATAGTAGAGAGCCAATAACCTCAGTAACTAGAAACTCTAGGAAAGTCCAATCAAAGCACAAGAGTTCTTCGTGCCAAGCACAGAGAAAGGATGTCAGACAAACCCAAACAAGTTTTGTTCTCCTCATCTGTGCACTGCAGTTCCTTTATTTCTTTTGCTGTATTATTTTTTAATGATTTTTTTTCAGAAAACTCTGAGCTTCACTGACCACAAAATATTAAAATCAGGTCTTGTGTCTTCCTAGAGCTAATGGGGGTAATTCCATGAAATCTAGTATTACCCTACACCTGCTGAAACTCCTCTTCATGACAGAGAGCTACCTACTGTATTACCAGGATATTCTCTCCTACGTTGCTGTGGCTTCCTTTCAAGGCAATTCACACATGTAGTGACCTTGTCTGACTCCAATTCAGAAACTGAATATGAAAACACTCAAGAGGATGTGGCTGTGATCCTAAAAATACATCAGTGTTTTGATAGAGATCTGAAAAGACAGATCTCTAAATTTTCTTCAGTTTAACAGCAGATGCTGAATATCTTCAGCTGCTAAAATATATCCTTGGTCATGCACCACCATGCAGATGGACACCATGTTCTGCTGAACCACGGCTTTCAATGGTAGGTTTGTCCATTTGCATTGAATGCAGGATCAGATCCCAGGAAATCTCACCACTCTGCAGCCTAACAAACCTGCACATGTTCTCATGACTTTTCACACTGTCTCCCAATAGTTTTATTATAGAACATAAAATCACAAAATTCCATAGCAAACACAAGGGAGGTCGATTTATGCACTACAAGGAATGTAAAGAACTACTGGTTAAGCCATACCTTGAGTACTGTGTCCAGTTCTGGGCCCCTCAGTTTAGGAACGATGTTGACTTGCTGGAATGTGTCCAGAGAAGGGCAACAAAGCTGGTTAGGGGTTTGGAGCACAAGCCTTATGAGGAGAGGCTGAGGGAGCTGAGGTTGCTTAGCCTGAAGAGGAGAAGGCTCAGGGGAGACCTTATTGCTGTCTACAACTACCTGAAGGGAGGTTAGTCTCTTCTCCCAGGCAACCAGCACCGGAACAAGAGAGGACAGTCTCAAGCTGCACCAGGGGAGGTTTAGGCTGGATGTTAGGAAGAAGTTTGTCACAGAACGAGAGACAGGCCATTGGAATGTGCTGCCCAGGGAGGTGGTGGAGCCACCATCGCTGGAATTGTTTCAGAAGAGACCAGATGGGGCACTTGGTGCCATGGTTTAGTTGATTAGAAGGTGTTGGATGACAGGTTGGTCTTGATGATCTCAAAGGTCTTTTCCAACCCGATTAATTCTATTCTATTCTATTCTATTCTAACTACAATCATTTAAAACTTTGTATTTATGATGGCTGTTAGACCCCAGACTGAATTCTGTTACAGCTGTCTCATGAAAGTTCCCTTTGCATGCGGCAAAGAACCATTGCATGAGGAACACTTAGGGAAAGTCATCTACAAAAATACACCATGCAAGTACCTTGCTTGAAACACAAGACAGACATGTCCCTGTTTTAGGAGAAGCCTACAAAGGATCAAGGATCAGCATTTTCACAAATAAAACAGCAACCCTTATATCGATAGCAACTTCCAGCAGCTCTTCCAGTTACAAGGTTCAGCTTTGGCTAGCCCATGTTGTCAGCTGCTATGTTCTTTGCAATGATATTTTTTCTTTCTGATAAACAGCAGATGCTCATAGTCATTACTGTACACAGAGAGCATGAAAATATGAAATCATCATAACCAATGAGATGGTGGTTCCCTCAGCTTGTAAACTGTCCATATTCATTGCTTGGCATCTAGCTGCTCAAGGTAAAATGTTAGGTTTCATAGATATTGTATTTTATATCCTCTGTGCAGTGGGCTACTGTATCTGAGAATCATAGAATTATAGAATCAATATGGTTGGAAAAGACCTCAGAGATCATCAAGTCCAACCTGTCACCCAACACATCATGACTAATTAAGCAATGGCTTCAAGTACCACGTCTAATCCCCTCTTGAACACCTCCAGGGATGGTGACCCTACCATCTCCCAGGGCAGGACATTCCAATGGCCAAACACACTTTCTGGGAAGAACTTTCTCCTCATCTCAAGCCTAAACTTCCCCTGGAGCAGTTTGAGACTGTGTCCTCTTGTTCTGGTGCTGGCTGCCTGGGAGAAGAGACCAGCCTCCACCTGGCTACAACCTTCCTTCAGGTAGTTGTAGACAGCATTAAGGTCTCCCTGAGCCTCCTCTTCTCCAGGCTAAGCAACCCCAGCTCCCTTAGCATCTCCTCGTAGGGTTTGTGCTCCAGACCTCTCACCAGCCTCGTTGCCCTTCTCTGGACATGTTCAAGAGTCTCAATATCCTTCTTAAATTGAGAACTTTAAAACTCTCTTGTTAAGTGTGAAGGAAGCATGCTATGGGCTGCTTACATCAAAATGTTTAGCTCCTGGCACAACAGGAAAACAATCAAAATACTGTCCTTCTCCTAGCATTTCCCAAAAGTATTCTTATATATAATACAATAATACAATAATAATACAATAATACAATACACCAGGTTGGAAGAGACCTTCAAGATCATCGCGTCCAACCCATCAAACAATCCAACCCACCCAACAACTAGACCATACAGCCAAGCACCCCATCAAGTCTTCTCCTGAACACCTCCAGTGAAGGTGACTCCACCACCTCCATGGGCAGCCGATTCCAATGGGCAATCACTCTCTCCGTGTAGAACTTCTTCCTAACATCCAGCCTAAACCTGCCCTGGCGCAGCCTGAGACTGTGTCCTCTTGTTCTGGTGCTGGCTGCCTGGGAGAAGAGGCCAACCTCTGCCTGGCTACAACCTCCCTTCAGGTAGTTGTAGAGAGCAATAAGGTCACCCCTCAGTCTCCTCTTCTCCAGGCTAAGCAACCCCAGCTCCCTCAGCCTTTCCTCATAGGGCTTGTGTTCCAAACCCCTCACCAGCTTTGTTGCCCTTCTCTGGACACGTTCCAGCACGTCAACATCCTTCCTAAACTGAGGGGCCCAGAACTGGACACAGTACTCAAGGTGTGGCCTAACCAGTGCAGTGTACAGGGGGAGAATGACCTCCCTGCTCCTGCTGGCCACACTGTTCCTGATGCAAGCCAGGATGCCATTGGCCTTCTTGGCTGCCTGGGCACACTGCAGGCTCATGTTCAGCCTACAATCAACCAGTACCCCCAGGTCCCTCTCTGCCTGGCCACTCTCCAGCCACTCTGACCCCAGCCTGTAGCACTGCCTGGGGTTGTTGTGGCCAATGTGCAGAATCCGGCACTTGGATGTGTTCAATCTCATGCCATTGGACTCTGCCCATCTGTCCAGCCTGTCGAGGTCCCTCTGCAAAGCCTCTCTGCCCTCCAGCAAACCAACTGCTGCCCCCAGCTTGGTGTCATCTGCAAATTTACTGATGATGGACTCAATGCCCTCATCCAGATCATCAATAAAGATGTTGAAGAGCATGGGGCCCAGTACTGATCCCTGGGGCACACCACTAGTGACAGGCCGCCAGCTGGATGTGGTGCCATTCACCATTACTCTCTGGGCTCGGCCCTCCAGCCAGTTCCTAACCCAACGCAGTGTGCTCCTGTCCAAGCCACGGGCTGCCAGCTTGGCCAGGAGTTTGCTGTGGGGAACGGTGTCAAAGGCCTTGCTGAGGTCCAGGTAGACCACATCCACAGGCCTCCCCACATCCACCAGGCGGGTCACCTGATCATAGAAGGAGATCAGGTTGGTCAGGCAGGACCTGCCCCTCCTAAATCCATGCTGGCTAGGCCTGAGCCCCTGGTCATCCTGCAAGTGCTGTGTGATCGCACTCGAGATGAGCCGTTCCATAATCTCGCCTGGCACTGAGGTCAGGCTGACAGGCCTATAATTCCCTGGCTCATCCAACCGGCCCTTCTTGTGGATGGGCACCACGTTAGCCAGCTTCCAGTCTTCTGGGACCTCTCCAGCGAGCCACATGGACATTTTTTTCTGCCTTTAGAGTCTAGTTGTAATAATACCTGGGTTTCTTATTTCACATTGAGTTATTGGTCATTCTGTGCCAGCAGTTTCCAACACTGAGAGGTCAGAACTGCTCACAACCGGCACTTAGTGATTGAGTTGGTTTTATTTATCTCTGTGCACATACTTCTCCCCTACCCAGTTCAAGAAAATAAATTACTATTCCTTTCATTTGTTGAGAGAGACAGGAGAATAATGGCGTAAGTCTGATAGTGCCATGCGAGAGGGTGTAAGCTGTGGCATATAAGACATCATTGGCAGAAGTTTGGATAGATGCATTACACAAATGAAAAGGCAGGCCATCACAACAGAGAGCTATAAAACTCATATATCACATCATTTTTTTCATGTATTCTTTATATGACACATTGAACAGAAATGCTATTTTAAAAATGTATCACTTTCTTAGCTTTAAAACTTTTTATATGCTCTTTAAAATCTCAGCACATGGCCGAGATGCAAACCTCAGAAAAAGAAGGGAGAAAAATAGGAAAACATTTGAACTTATCTGAAAGCTACCAGAGTAAATTTTAAGACTTTCCAGAGCTACGAGGGCCACGAGGATGATCAGAGGGCTGGAGCACCTCTTCTACGAGGACAGACTGAAGGAGTTGGGGCTGTTCAGTCTGGAGAAGAGAAGGCTCCGAGGTGACCTCATTGTGGCCTTCCAGGATCTGAAGGGGGCCTACAGGAAGGCTGGGGAGGGACTTCTCAGAACATCAGGTAGTAATAGGACTGGGGGAATGGAATGAAGCTGGAAATGGGGAGATTCAGGATAGATGTGAGGAAGAAGTTCTTCACCATTAGAGTGGTGAAGTCCTGGAATGGGTTGTCCAGGGAGGTGGTTGAGGCCCCGTCCCTGGAGGTGTTTAAGGCCAGGCTGGATGAGGCTCTGGCCAGCGTGATCTAGTGTAGGGTGCCCCTGCCCATGGCAGGGGGTTGGAACTAGATGATCCTTGTGGTCCCTTCCAACCCTGACTGATACTGTGATACTATGATACTCTGCATTCTTCCAGAAAGCTGAGTCTCCTTCTCAACTGTAACATAACTTCTAGCTTTGAGATAAAATGCTTTTATCCAGCCACAGCGCAGGCATTTTTGGCCCTCACCTAAGGAGTTTCCAGCCCTCATCTGAGCAGCTTTTAGGAAGGAAGACTCTTTCCCTGTTAGATCTTAATGTCTGGAAAAAGAAATAAAAAAGAAAAAAATTCTGGATGTCTGTTAGTGGGCAGTTTATAAATGTGAAGTTACAAGGCCCTCACAATTAAGAATTTTATCACCAACACTTGACACATTAGCAATGTTGAAGCTTAATGCATTGGCATCCTAGTGCCCTGAAGGTAAAAAACTTGAGTGTTCTCAGGAGAAAGCTTGATTTGTTAATCTTGACTTACAAAACTATTCCAGATTTTGACGTTACACTAGATAAATTGCCAACATTTGATGATTTATCATGATTTAAGACTAATGTTTAAGCTGCCATTTCTTATTTCTATATGTCCAAGACATTTATTTTTAGGGGAAAATCCTCCAATACAGAATCTGCTAGTTGATAAGTTTTCTAATTTGTAGTATGGTGTATGCACATGTTGCCATCTGGTAGCCAAGGTCTGTTACGATACTTGATCTTGAAATGGATGTTTTCCTTACTCTCCTTTTAATATTTCTCCTGAAAAATCAGATGCAAATACTTTCAACTATCATTTAGCTATCAGTCAGATGTTGTCCACCACATTCAGGAATGGTCAATCAGAAGAGCAAATAAAGCAAACATTTGACAAACTCACGCAACAATTATAACCAACATCCAAACATGCGACTGATTCTGCCCCAGGACCTAGGAAACATGTACATTTCATTTAGGCTTTTTTGAGAGGAAACTAACACAGCCAAAAAGTTTAGACTTTGAAGGGACAAGGAGGGATCTGTTTGCTTCTGTTGTATTTTGGAGTCCACTTGAATAACCTACCACAATACTACGGTGGGTTTTGTAATGCTGTGTTGGACTGATTCTAGTCTCCATACTCCTCCCTACCTGTAGGATGGTTCCTGCACCTACCCAGAAGGCTTCTGAAACACAGTGGGACCTCTTCAACTGCAGAGGCCCAGGAAAGTAAAGTAGCTCACAGAATCAGAGCTATAATTATTACAATTAATAACATAACCATAACAACAACTAATTAATTAAAATATCAACTCTCCCTTAATTGAGAAAGATAAGAGTTGAAATTCATTATGGTCACAACACTTACATTAAGCATTTTTTAGTGCATAATTTCTTGAAACAGATTTGGTTCTGATGTAAAATAGACACCCTATATTTCATGTTGATCTAGTGTCTAAAACCATTCCAATCATGCTTAAGGAATGTGTCATCTTTCTACTCCCTTGTATCTTCTTATTCTACTCAATGACAAAATAATTGAAGTAATTTGTGATTGATGCTCCACTCTTACATAGTTATTTGCTGGCAGTGTAAATTCTTCCTGATCTGCTTTCTCATTCTTCCCTAGAGGTGTGCATGACTTCTCTTTTTCTTTAATTCAAAAACTTTTAGCATATGGTTCCTAGCAAAGCTTAAAAACTGTCTGCTTTTGCAACTGCAGTGGTTGTGCCAAACAGGGAGCAGAGTGCCACGTTACTTGCCAGGATACGTATCTTTTTATTCAAACATGTGTAGGCACCTTTTTGAGAGTTAAAATTTCTCACTAAAATTTTCAGAAGTGCAATTAAATCTCTCTACTCCCTCTTGGAGTCATACAATTGTTAGGGTTGGAAGAGACCTCAAAGATCACCAAGTCCAACCTGTCACCACAGACCCCATGACTAAACCATGGCCATCTAGTTCCAACCCTCCTGCCATGTGTGGGGCAGGGACACCTCACATTGGATCAGGTTACTCTTTATCTTGGAGAAGAGGAGACTGAGAGGTTACCTCATTCATGTTTATAAATATGGAAAGGGCAAGTGTTGGGAGCCAGGCTCTGCTCAGTCATGTCCAACAATAGGACAAGAGGCAAGAGCTGTAGCTAGAAAACAGATGCTGTGGGAAAACTCAGTGTAGGTTTTTTTCTTCCTGTCTCAATCTTCCTATAGTCTGAAACAAGGTTTCAGACTTGCTGATCTCAATGGCATAGTCCTTGTTGGCTGTTTGGCTCACCATTTGCCAGAAAGCAATACTACATTGCCAATACTGCTTTTAGCAAGAAAAATACGTTACTGCTGGTTACCATGTAGATAATCCTTTCTGCACAGAAGAAAACAACATTCCTTATTTATTAAATTGCTAAGCCTCATTAACAGCATGTTATCTGACTAGACCAGCAACCTGCCCTGATGTGCTGCTCATTTAAACCACCTCTTTTTTGAACCTGGGAATAGTAGAACTGCTACCTTCTCAATGATACTGTCAGTGGAATCCTGTCCTACTCTTATTATGTTTTCTCAGGGTTTCACTTGAATAGATGTGACTCAGCTGGAGGAGGTTATGTGCAGTGACAAAGGCTTGAAACACGTCTGCAGCATGTATAACTAACATCGGCACTGAACTGTTGAAAGTGATTCCTTTGCCACCTTCAGTTCTACCACAATGAGCTTCGGCATAAAAATAATATCTGACTCGTTCAAATCTTTTTTTACAGATTTTAATCATGAGAACTGAAAACTCTCAGCAATTCTCAGCTGCAGATAGCTGACTTCACAGTCTGAACCTCTTCTGGAATACTGTAATGGGATACGGATCCCAAGAAAAGAAATTACATTCCCTGAACATATTCAAGCTACCTCCTCCACCCTTCAGCTTCAAAACCCTCACTTCCTAGCATTTACTTTTTCTTCACATGTTTGAAAACCCAAAACACTTAGAGAAATTCCAGTTGCTCTGTACTCTTGTCAATATTCCTGACACATTTCTGCCTTAAAATGTTTGGGTGTGGTGACTGTCATCTTTCCTACAGGAACAGATTAGAAGCTGGGGGAGGGATTCCCACTTCTGCTAAGCCTTTCCTACATCTCCCTGAATGACCTGCATGCAATTCTATACCAGTGTCTTGGTTTAAGCTGACTAGGAGAGATGAAGGTACAAGAGATGGGGGACAAGGGCTACCCTAGCCCTCCAGTGGCATTGAGCAACAGAGCAATCTGGGACATATGTTCTACACCGTGCCAACATCATGCCTACTGCATGGCAGGAGAAGGTCTGTCTGGGGTTTATGGGACTTGTAATACATTCTATAGCTTGCAAAATTAACTGTTCTATCTTTTGTGTGTGTGTGTCAGGTTTTCCTGGGTTTCCAGGCTGGGGTTCATCCCTTTTTTTCCAGTTTGGGTTTGCATGTGGCAGTTTTGTCTGCCATGTATGCTTGTACCTTTCCTACTGTTTTCTTTGGTTTGCCTTTGTCTACTTTGATACCCCTGAAACAGAGTAGTAAACCACGCTTATCTCAACTAATTACTGGGCTTTTGTCTGCTTTCCTGCTTGTCCACAGCAGGTCAGAGAAGGAGAAACCCTTCTGTTGAAACCGGACTGCCAGTGCTCAGCTGCCAGCTGAGTTAAAACCAGGACAACCACTTAGCATTCCCACACCCACAGTAACTCAGACTCTATGCTTTACTTCAAAAATTATTTTCCTTGCAACTGTAAACAGTAGCTTCATTTTTTCTAGTGACACACAGTGTTGCAGTACATTGCTTTACAGAAGACCTCTTTATATATGCACTCCATGTTTTGTCTTGGTTTGTCAATGTTTTGATTTAAAATTATGTCTCTTTGCAATGTGTTCATGTTTGCACTCAAATGCTCTTCCCATGTTTTAAGATTGATGTCACTGTTATTCCTATATCCTTTCCAAGAGAAGGCAAGTGGTCTATAAGTATTTTCCACTTCATTACATAATAGAATAGAATAGAACAGAACAGAACAGAAAGGTTGGAAGAGACCAACCCATCATCCAACACCATCCAATCAACGACACCAAGCGCCCCATCAAGTCTCTTCCTAAACACTTCCAGTGATGGTGACTCCACCACCTCCCTGGGCAGCCCATTCCAATGGCCAATCACTCTCTCTGTATAGAACTTCTTCCTAACATCCAACCTAAACCACCACTGGCGCAGCTTGAGACTGTGCCCTCTTGTTCTGGTGCTGGTTGCCTGGGAGAAGAGACCAGCCCCCACCTGTCTACAACCTCCCTTCAAGTAGTTGTAGAGAGCAATAAGGTCCCCTCTGAGCCTCCTCTTCTCCAGGCTACATCACTGCATACATCTCTGGACTGACCTTTACTTCAGCAGTTTCTCTGCTCCACCTTGCTGTGGTTTGGGATCTGGCAAAGAGTTCTTTTCTCTCGGGTCACTCTTTAGGCTTATCAGATGAAAAGTCTTTAGGCAGGTTAACTCTGAAACTTCTTTCCAGGTTTATTTTGCTGTTTTAAAAGTCAACTTGCAACACTGTTGTGTGACAGGAGTAGAGTCAAATAGAAAACAGCTTTCCTGTAACTTGGAGGCAGGGGTTTTATTGGAAGCAAACCAGCATTACACTTGAAAGTATTTTCTCTCTCTCTCTCTCTTTGCACTACCATACAGCCTCTCCTGTGTGGCCTCTTGCTAGATGGTCAAAGCAGCACTTACTTCTTTTGGTTGAGGATAAATGCAACACCACCAAAGCACTTATACACTCCCCTTCCTAAAGGGGAAGCAAAACATGGAGACCTATATTTGGGAACAATTATTTTGTTGATTCATCTTCTCATATGTAGATAGTGAGAAGAAAAAAATGGTTCTGCCCCCTTTTGGTCAGCAGGTAGGGAGGCTTCTAAGTAGTTTGGTCTACTGCACCATCATCTACTGCCAATAACTATTACAGTAAGGAGACTCCATGAAGCTGGATGGGGCACTCTCACTGCTTTCATGTCTGCACTGACTGCACATTTGCTTCCAAGCTCTTATTCTGTATTCAGAGGCAACCTCTTGTTGCAAGACCACTCTGTTGAATTTCCTGGTTAATAGCTCCTGAACCTAGCTATCATTTTCCCAAGCAGCCTGTTCCCTGCATAATGTTATCTAATAAATCCATTTATGCTTGCAACTAAAGTAAGCTTGAAATGCTACTGCCTCTTCCCTCCAGATATAATTTGTAAACTTCACCTTCAAAGTATTGTACTGCTTTAAGTCCTTTGATTTTTTTTTAAATTAGTTCTGTCTATCTGTTATGAGAAATCATTGGCTCAGATCCTCTGTACTGCTTTGCTAAAGAATGCTGGATTTTCACATATTAAACTGAATTCCATTCTGCTTCTCTTTTGTTACTACAATCCCTGTTTAGTCTCATGCACTCCTATGGATGGTGTATCTATGCACAAGGATTAGTATTTAAACAATTCCTTGCTTCTGCTTTTGCCCTTATTTTGTCATCTAATTGTTAATTATGCCTTCTCCAAACACCATATTCTCACCTTATTTTGCCAGCCTTCATTGCTGTTATTACTTTCTCCATCAAGTCCTAACTATGTCTCATTTACAGATCTTTCAGATTCATTTATCATCCTCTAGCTTCTCTATCTACAACCTAAGATTCTTGATCATTAAACATCCATCTCACAAACTTCCCTTTAAACTTTCCCTGGTTTACAAACACAAGTGTCATCACCTAACAAAGACCACCTAATCTAGGCGATTCATTATATGATGCTTGGTATTTCAGAGAATACTGGCTTCCAGGAGGAGAGAGAAATCTGCCTGGTGCTTTCAAAGACATTCCTTCCTCACCATATGAAACATCATATGATCAATTACTGCAGGCAAATAAAGATCACCACAGAAGGCTAGGCTGCAAACATTCTTGAACTGGCTATGCCCACACAGACTTCTGCAACACCTGTTTGGCCCAATTAATTACTCCCTGAGAAATCCCATTCATTTTAATAGGGTTACTTCTGCGTTTTGATACTCTAATAACAGCAAATGGATATATCTTTCTGACAACTCAGTAGTATTCAATTATTTGCAAGAGTTTTGTCAAAGGCAACTTTGAAAATCAAGCTATTGTCAACAGACCTAATCTTGTCAGATGAGGGCTTGCATGCTTACCAAAAAAAGAACCTGCAAAGGTCTGCAAAGTGTAGGAAGACACTAGATTTTGAAGCCTAACACTTTTCTGCTTATACTTCTGTGTTGTGCAATGCAAACAGCCAGACTGCACTTTTCTGTCCCTATGAGCATCAGTTGGAACAGCACTATTATCTGCTTTGGGTTTTGTGCTAGCAGACCTGGGAATCCTCTTCCCCAGATGTTACTGTCCAACCAACCTTGGTCAGATCATAAATCAGTGCCTGACAGTGTTACAAGGACAGAAAAAACTTATGCCTCCCCTTCCTTCTTCCTCCTGTACACCTGCAGTGCCACAGGACAAGGAGAACCGCAACACCCCATTCCATTTCAGGATAAGCTGAAATTATCTGAGAGTGAGAAAAGTGAAAAATGAAGATTCAAAACTCTGGATATTAGCCCAACTCAATCCTAAAGAAAACGTGTATTTATAGCAGACAGCAAAAACATTATTCTAAAGTTCTCTTTCCCTATGTTATTACAAAATGACAATATTGTTTTTAGCCCATTTCCGTTAACCAGATTGACAGAATTACAGGTTGACATTACTGTGAAATTTTATGATGTATTATGTTAAGCATGCCACTTTGATTAGCCTTGATTGACAACTAGTACCTGCACAGAAAGTTAAATATCTCAGGAATATAAGAGCGCTGAATAGTGTGTTGCATCCCCCATTAGTATAAACACACAGGTAACTACAAGTAAGAAGAAATATATAACAACAGAGGAAGTAATAATAAGGTTACATACACCATTAAAATAATCAGAGTGTTATTACCATATTGATCATTTATATTTTCTCTCCCCTAAAGCACTCCACACTCAACAGACTTCTTAAATGCATGCTGGCAAACATAACAAGTCTGGGAAAAAGTTGATCTTTGGTTCTGTAAACATGCTGTTGCCAGATATGTGCTACCACAGCTGAGGGACTACATTTTAAAATCTCAGCACATGCAGTGGCTGGATCTGAACTTATCTCATCATAATAATGCTTCTCTCCTACAGCATCTTCAAACCTTATTTAAGCAGAAGTCAAGATTCTTTCAGACTGTAAAACAGGAGGCTAAGGATGCATCATGAGTTAAGCACAGAAGCTGCGTGTTCCCCTCTGGCTTTGGAGTCTGAACCCAGCCTACACTTTAACATGGGATGCACTCACCCTGTAGATTACATAAATTCATATCACAAAGTTGCTGTGTGTTACAAGACACAAGCAGGAACCATCGTGAGAAACTGCTTTGCACTTGTACAAAACCAGGGAATTCAGAAGGAGTGTGATGGGAACTCAGACTTTTAAGTGCAAGAAAACTCAATATAGTTCTCTGAAATAATCTCATAGATGGTCAATTATATATATATTTTTTTCCCACTTCATTAGTTTAGAAATCAAGGGATAAAAAGTAGGAAGGACATCCTTGCTAACTGAGTTTGGTAATCTATTTGCACAAATCATCATATATTTTTTCATAAGCGTATTAGTTGCCTTTTGAAAAGGACTTAATGTTTTGCCCCTTTTGCTGGAGCTCTTTCAGGTCCTGATTACTTTAGCAGCTGGATATCTTCCCTTATATTTCCATCTTACATTTATTTGTGGGCAGTTAATAACAAACTCTTCTTGGAACTACATAATCCTTCAAATTAAAACATTTTGCTGAGTCCCTGGCATTCTAAGCACCCCATGGAGAGCAATCATACTGCCTCCTGGCCTTCTTTTTTTAGTTACATCTAATTTCCATCCAAATTCATCCAAATTTCCAGATTTCATATCCTCCTCATCCCCAGATAAACAAGCCATTCTCCTGGTGATCCTCAAAGCCTTTAACCTCCATCTTTCACACTTTCCCCTTTTCTCATCACAGACTGTGTACAGCCCACAGGGGCAATACCTGCTTGGGAACAGTGGGGTATCTTCACACTAGAGCCCTAGAACCCCCAGTAAAACTTCCCATGTCTCATTTCCCTACCATACCAGGCATAAACAGCATATATGTTCACACTGAAGCCACCAATACAATACCCCAAGTCAGGGTGCACACCCTGGAGGCAGAACCCTGGGGCAAGAAGCAAAACAGACTTTGGCTGGGGGCACCACAAGTATTGGCCGCTGGTTTCCAGTATTTAATATAACTTAAGTCAGCCCTACCAGTACCGTCCAATCCCCACTGGAAGCAGCAATCAGACTTTGGATTACAGTTGACTTTTTCAGATTCTATTGCAGTGGTGCCTTTTAAGCTCTTTAAGATCAAATTCTCTGTTTCAGGCATTCCTATTCGGTGGAATTCCTTGCCTTAAGAGAATTTAGTACTATTAATCCCCAGAGGCATCATTTTGCACTTTCTGCTATGCTGTTTCATTCCATGTCTGTTACTTCAGTCCTCAAAATTACTCAGCTCCAACCGCTTCTTTCTCTTAGTTTTGTGTCACTGCTCAACATTTTCAGATCTTGAGAAGTGCCTCAAAAGCTTTTCTCCTGTTAGGAAGCTCCCTTTTGCTGTCATCTCACTGTATTTAATTTCTTACCCATTACACAAAGTAGTTATTCCTATACTTTCTGGTTGAATAAATATTTTCTCACACAGCACTACAGCAAATTAAACTCCAGAAAGACTATTATGGTACTTTTTCCCCCTTAAAAAAAGTCATTAATACAATACAATAAACCAGGTTGGAAGAGACCTTAAAGATCATCGTGTCCAACCCATCAAACAACTAGATCATGTCACCAAGCACCCCATCAAGTCTCCTCCTGAACACCTCTAATGACGGTGACCCCACCACCTCCCCGGGCAGACCATTCCAATGGGCAATCACTCTCTCTGTGTAGAGCTTCCTCCTAATGTCCAGTCTAAACCTGCCCTGGTGCAGCTTGAGACTGTGTCCTCTTGTTCTGGTGCTGGCTGCCTGGGAGAAGAGACCAACCTCTGCCTGCCTACAACCTTCCTTCAGGTAGTTGTAGAGAGCAATAAAGTCACCCCTCAGTCTCCTCTTCTCCAGGCTAAGCAACCCCAGCTCCCTCAGCCTCTCTTCATGGGGCTTGATTTCTAGTCAGATTTCTGGTTAGAAAAATATCAGACAAACCTTGTGTGATCTGCCTGAGTTTCTTTTTTAAAATTCAAACTTGATTTCCTAATTCTCCAGCCAGAAGTGAGGAGAAAGTTCTTCCCAGAGAGAGTTGTTAGCCATTAGAATGTGCTGCCCAGGGAGGTGGTGGAATCACCATCCCTGGAGGTGTTCAAGAGGGGATTGGATGTGGCACTTGAAGCCATGGTTTAGTAGTCATGAGGTGCTGGGTGACAGGTTGGACTTGATGATCTTTGAGGTCTCTTCCAACCTTACTGATTCTGTGATTCTGTGATTCTCTGAAGAAACAGCTAAAAAATCACCTAACAGAGTCTGATTTTGTATCTTGTAATAAATTACTACCTAGTCTTCCTAACTTCCATTTTTAATCAATTTGGTCCACGTAGACAAACTCTTTTGGTCTTTGCAATAACATCTTGAACTAAGTCATGTTGGAAGGCAAATCTTTTGATGTAATGTATCAAAATAAATGCCTCTTCATCCATAAGCCTACAGGAATTGCTTCAAGGGGCAAAAAAAGGATGAGAAATTGAAGAATACAAAGGTTTACTTCCCCACAGCAATGTTTGGTAATATGGTTAAAGCCTGCAAAAATGATGGCTGGGATTGATGGCAGCAAATTTTAGATGACTAAAAGCGTTTCTTCAGAAGGTACTGCTAGCAGTCTGATTAATTCATTCATCTATCAGGATTGTGCATTTAATCTGTCAAGTTTATATGAGAAAGAAAAATAGGAAAGTTTACAAGTACAGAGTCTGTGTTGCACCATTCTTGTCTTTTAACCTGCATTAGTAATATAGGCAGCCCAATACTTTTACCTATTAATATAGCTATCCTTTGAATAAAAAGTTGCATATTTGGGGTTGAAACACTTAGTGTGACATTCTATCATTATACTGCTAACAAAAAAAAAAAACTTCAGAGTCTTACTTTCTTCCTTAGTTTAGAATGTAAGTCATGCTTAGATATTATTTGGCAGCAAAGGGAGCATTCCTGATGTTCTGGTAGAAATAGAAAGTGTATTTTCATTGCAACCTCTTTTCTGCATTCACTTCATTTCTCAATGGATGCAAAGTCATTCTAAGGTGACAATGGTTGATATATGACTAACAGTCCCCTTTTTTTTTTTTATTCCTTAGTCCTACAACCATGATAAGAATCATAGAATCAGTCAGGGTTAGAAGGGACCACAAGGATCATCTAGTTCCAACCCCCCTGCCATGGACAGGGACACCCACACTAGATCATGCTGGCCAGAGCCTCGTCCAGCCTGGTCTTAAACACCTCCAGGGACGGGGCCTCAACCGCCTCCCTGGACAACCCATTCCAGGGCTTCACCACTCTCATGGTGAAGAACTTCTTCCTCACATCTAGCCTGAATCTCCCTATTTCCAGCTTCATTCCATTCCCCCTAGTCCTATCACTACCTGAGATCCTGAGAAGTCCCTCCCCAGCCTTCCTGTAGGCCCCCTTCAGATACTGGAAGGCCACAATGAGGTCACCTCGGAGCCTTCTCTTCTCCAGACTGAACAGCCCCAACTCCTTCAGTCTGTCCTCGTAGGAGAGGTGCTCCAGCCCTCTGATCATCCTCATGGCCCTTCTCTGGACATGCTCCAGCACGTCCACATCCCTCCTGTAATAGGGGCTCTAGAACTGGACGCAGTACTCCAGGTGGGGTCACACCAGAGCTGAGTAGAGGGGAAGAAGCACCTCCCTTGACCTGCTGGTCACACTTCTCCTGATGCAGCCCAGGATCTGATTGGCCTTCCGGGCTGCAAGTGCACACTGAAAGCTCATGTTGAGCTTCTCGTCCACCAGCAGAAGATGATGAACAGCTGACCTTAAAAATCACTGAAACAAAATTATGATTCTAAGGTACATCTAAGTTTCCTAACTAGCTTCTGCTGGAGTACCTCACATCCACACTGCAATGGTACACAGGAACAGGAATTGATTCCAGAGGGAAGTCTGCTACAGTCAATCACTCAACTGCCCTGGCTGCATAAGCCTGTGGAACACTGAGAGCCAGTATTCCTTCAGTTATAAAAAAAGTCCTCATGTCACAATGAAATCTTTAAAAGCTTTCTTCCCTGATGAGAGCACAGAATTTGGATTTCTTTTTGCACTGCAGGCTCTGCCTAGAAGAAAGCACATAGAGATCTAACTTTGGCACTATTTGGACAGAAGGTAACAGAGGAAAAGGAAAGCACTGATGAGAATTTAGAAGCAGAAATGCGTCCTGCCTAAAGAACAAAAAAATTGCCAAGTTCAGTGCACTTAGAAACATAGTGTCTATCATCTGCCACTCCCATGACTGTGAAGGTAACTAAAAATAGCAACAATTAAACATGCCTGGAATTAAATCCAGAAAATGGTCAATAAAAGTAAATTTGGTCTATTTTAAAACAAGCAAACAATAAGTGTTAACTCGATAGCTGTTGTTTCATGGTGTAGAGAACAAAGTGAGCACCTATCTCATGCTCATAGCACACACCTCAGCTTATTTGTGTGAAATCAGCCTGCCCTGCAGCATAGAACTGAACCAAAGGAGTCTGCAAATGGAAAGGCAGCAGGAAATAAAACAAAGGCAAATTTGGCAGGTGTGAGATGCAACTTGGCACACTGCACGCAGAATCCTCCAAATGCTCTGCCATTAGACCACAACCGTCTGGGATTGCTTATTTAAGTATATGGATTAAAAGCAGCTTGGAAAGATCAGCAGATAACAGAATCTAATTCTAGAAGTAGTAGAGTAGCTGTGTGGATGGGGACCACTGGCAGTGCTGTTTTAGAGAAGGCTACACATCTCAATTTTGCACACAAGCTGAATCTAGCGAGCTGTTAATCCAAGGTTGTACAGGTCCCTTACAATTTGCTGATGCGGTCAGGAATTATATGGAAATGGAGATCTGCAGAGTCCAAGGAACCCATGCTACATGTAAGAGTTTTAGTATATCCACCGAGCTGCTTGCCAGCAGGTCAACCCCTAACCTGGACTGATGCATGTTGTTATTTCTCCCCAGATGAAGGACTCTACGCTCACCCTTGTTGAACTTCAACAGGTTTCTCCCCTTTGCCCAGCTCTCCAGTCTGCCCGGGTCTCACTGGTGCTAATAGTCCCAGTTTCATATCATCAGCACACTTGCTGAGGGTACACTCTGTCCCTTCATCCATGTCGTTGATGAAGATGTTGAACGAGACTGGACCCAGTTCTGAACCCTGGGGAACACCACTAGCTACAGGACTCTGCACCATCGATCACAACTGCCTGAGCTCTAAAATAAAGCTTAATAAAATATATCTTTGATGATAGCAAATTCCCCTTTCCAGTGCCAAATTATTATTCAGTTACTGGCACTTCTCATGGAGGAAAAGATATAGTCAGAGTGAATGAAATTGTTATTTCATTGTGACGGCAGAATGGAGAGATATGCTCTACGAATATGTGTACAGCAGAACGTGGAGATGAAAAGGGGGAAAAAAATGACAAGTTCAGTCTAGATATTCCCATTGCTTACATAAAAGTTGTCTTAAATATGCTGTAGCTTTTGCCTTTATAACAGATGCAGAAAATACAGTAGTGGAAATAAAATCTGTTTTACATCATAAGCAATGTAAGCTATGTTCCTACTGCTTATTCTGCTTATTTTCCAGTGTATGAAACTTTAAGTACAAAAAAACCCTATACACCCAATCTCCTACCCCTTACCCCCCACGAGCCCAGATCAAAACCACAATAAAACACATTCAGTGCAATAGGACCAAGAGGAAATACTGCTAAGTCAGAGAGAAACATGGTTCTGCACGGCTGCAACCCTTTCCAAAATAAACATCTTGACTGCTTGAATTAAAATGGAAAAGAAAATAAGACATGCTAAATATGGCAGCTTAAAGGTAAGGCACCATGAGAAAGAACTCAAACAAGTTTGTTTCTAAATAAAATGAAATACATAGTTTCTGAAAAGCCACTGTGTTTTGTCAGTCTGCAGTATCAGTTCAGTGTACTATTAAATACAGAGGAAATCTGTGAGTTCAGTAGTGATTTGATGCAACCATTTATGTTGAATATATGACAAGCACAACACAAAACCCATGGCCACTAACTCCCAGATTCAGCATGATAGAAGAGGCATTTCCCAGATGTTATTCTAATCCAGAGCTTCAACAAAGTATCTGGCCTCTAACCAAGTACCAGTCTCATCAGGAACCACTGCTCAAAGGTTGACAGAGTGGCAGATTATAGGCCTTGACCAATGAGCACTGCCATGTATTTGCTAAGGGATCCTGCTGTTTGGGTTTTATTTCATTCAGGAGATGCAGTCATACTAAATTATAGCTCTGCTGAATTCTATTTCTTTCTTTGTATACCTTATTGGTTTGACTGTCAAATAATCTGTCTTCTGCTGATGTTGAGGCTGCTCTTGTTTTATGGACGTTTAGCTTACTCAGCTTCCCTTGCACTAACACTCATGAAATGCAACAGCTGGAATCCACCAGACAGACCTGGCTCCTAAATTCCAAGGAGGGCATCATGTTCTGCAGCCCCTTGTGAGGCTGGGCCACAGCATAGCAATGGGGAGCATGAAGTTGCTCCAGGGAAGGAGCTTTGAAGTATAGTAGTGCTACAGCTGGCAGTCCAGTATGGTCTCCACAAGGCCTCAAAGGGCAGTCATGGGTGCTTTCTACACCTCTGGCACACAGGAGAAGGTGTTTTTTTTTCCCTTCTGTCTAATGGGTCTTCTGTTACCTTGCTTTAAAGAGATTACAGCAGTAATTTGGTTGGTTTTGATATTGAAAACAGACAGTGCACAGCTGCCCATTCTGCTGAGCTGTTAAGCCAAACAGCATTGCCAAACTTCAATGAAGAGATGTACAATTACAGCTAAAAGTGAATTCCTTTATGCCCAGCACTGCTTAGAACAATTATCAGAGTAATATGAAACAGAATGGAAGTTTGATTGCTTTAGCTAGAAAAGCTAACCATGATTTTTCCAGAAATTAATTTTATGGGTTCCTTAGCATTTGTGCAGAGCAAGTTCCAAGTGAAAAGGAACATCTCTACTTAGACTGCCTTGAATTAGGATTGCCTCTTTGAGTATCATTTGGAATATTTCAAAGCAGACCCACTAGGCAGTTTTACAAACTCGTGTAATCCAAGCTGCCTTTATGAACTGTGATTTGATTTGTTGATACTTGCATTGTCTTTATTTCAATAAATATTCTACCATAAACTCTGTTAAGTTCATCTTGCAAGTAGAGCAGCATATTTTAAGCTGCAATGATAGACCTGAAAACATGCACTACTCATATTCCCGACCTGCTACAGACTAACACAGTAGCAGATTGGTTAGAATACAATTAGTCCAATTTCACATTTCCTAGCAGCTGAAAAATTTTGTGTTATTTGAGTCACAGTGGATGGATGCCAAGTTCACTGGAAACAACCCTGCTGATTTACCAGTCCATTTTAATACTTTAGAAATACTGTTAAAACATGGCTGTCCTAATTACACAGGGATCAGTGCACAGCGTCCCTCTCACCCAGGATTCTCCCAAAAGAGCTGCAATCACCTGCATTCCCCTTAATTTCACCATGCAATTCCAACTAATTTCATCCTAGTACAGTGCTGTCAGACAACTCCCATGTCTCTGCGGTTTTAATCGATTAGCTCAATGTCTCTATAATGCATCACCAGCTGCCAGGCACAGAACTGGACGCTTCGCAAGCATTTCAACTAAAAGACAGTTTAATTACTACAGCAGCATCTCAGAGGCATAAGGCACAAGGACTTGGAAAGGAATTATTAAAATATTTGGTGTCAACAAACCACTTTATAACTGAGCAAACAATGACAATCAAAAGGTAGAAAAGAAGGCCTCCAAAAAAGTCACCTTTTTAGTCCTTTTTTTAATAGACTCTAAGATGGCAAATGGACTGCCCTAATACTGTGTACACAATGCAACTGCACTGCATTAAAATTCCTTTCCTGGAATTCAGACATGCAAAAACTGACATAGCTCTTCGTAAATCACAATACAAGAAAGATATCGTGGATTAGAAACTAGTTGAAGCAAATTAGACAACAGGCTGCCTTAAATTAGTGAATTACTGAACCAGACTCTAAACTTCAGTTCATTCTTTGCATTGCTTCTGTGCATGGCTGCTCGCATGAGTGAAATCAAAGGGGCTTGTGGCTGCCTACCCAAAGCAAACACGTGCATAGGGAAATCCAGACATTTTAAACAGCAGAACCAAAAATGAGGCTGTGGATCAGTCAATGAGACAAATGACCACAGGAATTCAGGGTGAGTCTTTTCCTCCTGCTTTGTGCAGGGCTACAAAATGGTGAACACACAGTAGGAAAACAGGCAGGAACAAGGAAGCCAAACTATACAAGCCCCAAACAGTCAGATCCAGCAGCCCTCTAACAAAGCACACAAGGAACCAAGCTTTACCAAGACTCAAAGAGTATGACTGCAAACTACTGAAGTTTGATTGGATTTAAAGCCTTTTCCAGCTGACTTAAGCATTCACCCATTCACTCAAAGCTCTCCTTCGACACAAGGCTCACACTAACTTCAGCTTGGCTGTATCCTAAAACTGCCTATTGATGGGTTAGCAGGTACTGGGAAAGAGTTCAAGGTCACATGCTCCACAGTAGTGGGAGATGTCTATATTTGATCTTGGTGACCTCTTCCAGCCGCCTGAAAGGATGGCATTGACAGAAGCTGAATAAAGACTTGCCCATTTTTCTTTACCACAAGGAGGATCACTGTGATTTAGTGCCTCTGTGATGCAAAGAAAGAAAAAGATGGAAAAAAGAAAACTTGCTGCACTTGCAGTTTAAAGAACCTGCAACATTGCAGGTAGATGGGAAATTATACAATTATGAAGTGCTTAGGCATTACACAACACAGTGCAGCACATGAAGCATGTGAGCCTGGGTGCCATGACATTTCTTAAGTTTTAAATGCTATAAATGAACAACCTAAAGAGTTTCATTTGATTAACTTGCTTTTTCGGTGGATTTTCAACCATGTGATTTCCCTTGGTGTGCTGAAACAAATCTTGAGTTTTAGGAACATGCCAAACCAAGGGTCCTCCATTTTAAAAGCAGAACAAGATTTTCAACAGTTTTGCACTCGGATTAGTTTAATTACTTTAGATATAACAAATTATTTAAAAAAAAAATATCACAGAGGTGGCTAATTTGGGCAAGATAATATGCCTTCCCTCAAGAATAAGTATATTACAGAACTTTTTCTACGTATTGGGTTTCTGTGGCAAGGATTTGATAGCAGGAGGGCTACAGGGGTGGCTACTGTGATAAGATACTGAACGCTTCCACCGCATCCATTTGAACCAATGGCAGCTGGCTCCAAGATGGAGCTGGTCAAGGCTGAACCTGTCTACAATGATGGCTGCAGCTCTACAAGAGCATATTTAAAGGGGTTGGGAGGGGTGGGAGGGGTGGGAACCATAGGAATGAGAATACAGGAGAGAAACAGCTCTGTCTACCAAAGTGTCAATGTAGGAAGGTTGGGAAAGGAGCTGCTTCAGACACCAGACCAGAAGATTCCCCTGCAGCCTATGGTGATACAGACTGTCCCCCTGCAGCCCATGGAGGTTAGCAGTGAAGCAGATATCCACCTTCAGCCTATGGAAGACTCCACAGCAGAGCAGTTGGATGCATCCCAATGAGACTGACCCCATGCGAAGCTCACACTAATGCAGGTCCCAAGCAAGACCTTTGGACCCCTATAGAGAGAGCTGCCCACACCGGAGTAAGTGTGCTGGCAGGACTTGTGACCTTTCAGGAGACACACATTGGAGCAGTCTGTCCCTGAAGGAGTCCACCCCGTGGAAGGGATGTGCACTGGGGCAGTTCATGAACTGTAGCATGTGTGAAGGACTCACACTGGAGGAGTTTTTGGAGGAATGTCTCCCATGGCAGTGACCCCATGGTGAAGCAGGGACAGAGTGTGAGGAGCCCTCCCACTGAGGAGGAAGAAGCACCAGAGACAACACGTAATGAACTGACCACAATGCCCACTCCCCTGAACTGCTGATGCAGAGGTAAAGAAAATTTGGAGTAAAATTAAATGCAGGAAGAAGGGAGGGGTGGAGGAAAGACGTTTTTAGCATTTGGTTTTATCATTATCCTACTCTGATTTGATTGGTCATAAATTGATTTTTCCACAACTCCAATCTGTCTTGCAATTGGTGAGCAATCTCACCCTGTCCTTATCTCAACCCAAGAGCCTTTTGTTATATTTTTCCTCTCCTCTGTCCAGCTGAGGAGGGGGGACGATAGTGCAGTTTTGGTGAGCACCTGGCAACCAGCCAAGGTCAAACCACCAAACAGGGTAACACTGTAGAAAAATCAATTACAAAACTTTTTAAAAATCTCTCTTAAACTCACAGTTGTTTTGATTTCTCTTCTTCATCAGCCCCATTACTGGTCAGGTCCCTAAAGAATGGGTAATTTACATTTTTCAGTGTTTACATACCATCTGCAAGTGCAAGTACAGTCAGCACGGGGCATGGGTTTGTTTGTGCATTTGCTTACTGAAAAGATTTATTGAGAGATAAAAGTGATCACACACATTGCCAACTCAGTGATGCAGCAGGAGTCATTCATGATATTATCTTACCAGTAGACTCCTACTAATACAAAACTGTTATTTAATCTGTGGTTAGGTGAAGGGTTAATGTGATTCTCGCTGTACTGACTTGTTTAAGAAGTGATATCTAATTTTCTTGTCCAATTATGGGAAGTTCCTGGAGGAGGCTTGAGATTTGGTGATTTGAGGGTTTTTCAGAGTAATATCATGCATAGACAACAGCATTTCCTTGTTTTTTTTTTTTTTTTTAATGCTGTTTCATAATGAGTTGAGAACTGCTTCTTATTCATGTCTACAAACAAATTTAGCCACTTCACCCTGGAGGATTATCCATTGGGTTTTCTAGTGTCTGATTAACAAATGTCTAGAGACCATTGTTCCCAGGTCTATCAGTCTTTCCCTCTACCTTCCTTAATTTTTTGTCCAAGGCAAATTTAATGACAGCAGTTCACTTCCCTAGTTGAAGCAAAGTGATTGAACTTTCTAGCAATTGCTGCTAGGAGGTTCTTCACCATGAGAGTGGTAAAGCCAGGGAATGGGTTGTCCAGGGAGGTGGTTCAGGCCCCATCCCTGGAGGTGTTTAAGACCAGGCAGGATGGGGCTCTGGCCAGCCTGATCTAGTTGTGGGGTGTCCCTGCCCATGGCAGGGGGTTGGAACTAGCTGATCCTTGTGGTCCCTTCCAACCCTGACTGATACTATGATACATTCACATAATCTAGAAGTATCTAAAAAACAACCAACCAACCAACCAAAAAAAGACAACTAACATGCAAACTTGAGCTGAAATACCTATTTGTCTTGCAAAAATGTCTCCAGGTTCTGTAACTGCACACAAGCACACTCTTTAAATATGAATCCTAGCTTAGATTAATTTAATACTGATTTGACTCCAGAAGAAATAAAAACCATTTAATTCATTATCACCCATTCCTGAATTAGATACATGAATGTGAAAATCTCTGTTACTAATTTTAATTGCACTATTCCCTCTCCACAGGAGACTGTTAAATTGGATTGGTGAAATAGTAGTGAATCACATCAAAGTAGTGGGATACATTTTATAATATATCTAAATAACTATTCCATTTTCCCAGCATGTTGCTGTGTATTTTAAGTATTAATATTATGACTCCAGTTTAGAAGAATGTAGCTTTATTTTATTCAAATAAATTTTCCTAGTACTGCATGTTAGCACTGTTAAAAATCAGGCTAAATTCTAAGTGGCCATCAAGTAATAAAGGAGAAACATTTACTGCAGAAGCCAACATGAAAATGTGTTTGCCTAGCCATAAAACACTCACGAAAGGAGCTTGCAGATGCATCATTTTGATGCAATAATAGTCTTTCCCATCTAATCCCACTTTTTCTCCCTCCTTCAGCTGCAATGTTTATTACCTGAACCTAGAATGGGTTTACTTGTTTGCTTGTTATGCTTTGTTGCAATTCTATCAGGTTAGACACTAACATTTCTCAAAAGATTTCCAGCCTTATTATTTCCATTTATCACCAACTCCCATCCAGAAATGCAAGTCAGCCATCAACACTACCTTTAGCATTGATTTCTTAAGAATGCAAAAGCCTGTATGACTGAAGAGCCTGATAAATGTTCAAAGAGCAAACTTTGAAGAAATAATCCATCCTATTGCAAGATAAGATGTTTAGAAGCCAGATTTTCAAACCACACCTGTACCAGGCTGCTAAAGCAACTGAGTATTTCAGTACTTAAAGACAGTCCCTGTATAAAGAAACTCCCACTACAAAGTCTGAAGAGTGACTCACTGTGACTGGGGGAGAAAGCAAGAGAAGGGAGATTACAAGTCTGCAAGTAGTACTATTTATCAGGCTGATAGTTTGAAGAGAAATTACACATCATGACTCATTATCTCGGTCTAAATTTTCCATCTCGATGCAAAATTTGTCTCAAATTTAAGGCCATTTCCCACACCTGAAATATCCAGTGTTTAAGGTGAGCAGCTGTATGGTATTTTGACGCCTACACAAACAGAAAGATATGTATTTCAATATAAAATTTTAGGCAGAGGAATACAGCAATGCAAAATTTGACTGCAGAAGGAGAAAGAAGAGCTTCCCAGACAGAGCCAAAATTCCCTGCTCTGACACAGAGTGACATTACTCTTTCACCATCACTTGCCCACTGCCCAAGTTACTATCCATGTTTCCTTCATCAAAGTTGACAGGGACAGACTGTTTTGAATGTTGTCAATGGCTTAAAGACTAGATAACATCCCTACTGATCATAAACTACCTTTACAGAAGACATACCACATGGCAAACCTGAAGGGACAAAATGATGGCAAAAGTTTTCCTTAACAGGAGGATTACCAAAGAGTCCAAGAGAATACTCAGTTTTCATTCACTGGTATATGTGGCTGCGAGTACACATTGCTCTCTACAACTACCTGAAGGGAGGTTGTAGACAGGCGGAGGTTGGTCTCTTCTCCCAGGCAGCCAGCACCAGAACAAGAGGACACAGTCTCAGGCTGTGCCAGGGGAGGTTTAGGCTGGATGTTAGGAAGAAGTTCTATACAGAGAGAGTGATTCCCCATTGGAATGGGCTGCCTGGGGAGGTGGTGGAGTCACCATCACTGGAGGTGTTCAGGAGGTGACTTGATGGGGTGCTTGGTGCCATGGTTTAGTTGAGTAGGTGGGTTGGATTGGTTGATGGGTTGGATGCGATGATCTTGAAGGTCTCTTCCAACCCGGTTTATTCTATACTGCTCTAGCTAGAGGTCTTCTCCAATACTGCCATCAATATTTTAAAGCTTGTGTAAGAACGCTATTATATCCCCAAAGTCATTTAGAACTTGAAGACAATGCTTGAAGATAGAATTTTAACAAGAGTCATCATCAATTAAATTCCATGATTTAACTAGAAAATGTATTCTCACTTAAAATTGTAAATAAGTTGGAGTACATGGTAATGTAAGAAAGACTGGGAGACAAAAAAAAAAAAAAAAGTGCTAATTTAATTATGCTAATGGTGCTCTTCTAAGTGCAAAAACAGATGGCAGAATGAACAACAATGGATTGTTTTTTCAATCAAGCCATTTTGAAATATATATATATTTGTTCTCAAAAGCAGAAAGCAACCATAGCATGGCTGAATAGTGGTAGCTCTCAGAATATCCATTTTCCAGGTGTGCTTCAAACAATCAGTTAAAAAACAATAAGTAATAACAATATTGTCCATGGTCTTATCACTATCCTCATGTATGACATTCCCTATCGGCTACTCCCAAAACAGAACTTATTTCTTTGCTACTGAACAAAACCTGATACTCATGCTGTTCTTGAGCAAAACTATGCAATGGCAGGCATTCATGACAGACTATGAGTGTTATTTTTAGCACATATCTAATGGGTATAAGCAACTGAGACCTTACAAAGACCATAAGCTGGCACAGGAGACACAAAGTTCTTTGCTTGTACAGGCTTAACACTTTAGCCAGCATTCCACACAATTAATTAAATGACCATATTGAACTTTAGAAGTATGGTTGATAATCTCTGTTTTGACCTGCTGCCACATTATAAAAAGCTAATAAAAACTGTTCATCCTCTCACATACATTTTCGTAATGATTAGTCTAATTAGCAGTTTTAAACTGTTGAATATTGCAGGCCATAAACTAACGACATTTAAATAAGTTAAAGTGCACAGTCTGTTTTTCAGAAGCCTTCAAGGTCAGCAAATAAGGTCTTTATGTTCTAGCTATAAATTTTATTTTATTTTGATTTAAAAAAAATAGAGAGAGAGGCACAATTCTCTTTGTTTAGCATTACCCCTGGCACTATATTTCAATCACTTCATTTAAGCAAGTTTTCGCAGTCTTTTAACAGAGAGAAACAAAAGTCAACTCCATAGGTTAAGTATATGTACTTATGTATATCATAGAATGCTTTGGGTTGGAAGGGACCTCCAAAGTCATCTAGTCCAACCCCCCTGCAGTGAGTCTGACCTTCAATATCTCCAAGGATGGGGCCTCAGCTACCTCCCTGGGCAACCTTTTCTAGTGTTCCCCCACCCCCATGGTAAAGAACTTCCTCCTAACATCCAACCTAAATCTCCTCTTCACTAATTTCAAACCATTGTCCCTCATCCTATCACTCCAAGCCTTTGTAAACGGTCCTTGTACAGCCTTCTTGTAGGTCCCCTCCAGGTACTGGAAGGCCACCTATTCTCCCTTGAGAATGACACAAACCATGAAAAAATGATTGTTATGAAATACAGTTATAATTTTTGTCTTTAAATTAATCTTTAAAGCTTTTAACCTTTAATACTTACAAAATGACTAGATAAATTACCCAGGCTGTTTTGGGAAAGCCTATAGAAATTCTGCATTATGAGACGTTCACTTGGTTTATGTGGCAGGAAATAAAGTGACTGAGAAAGTACCACTTCTAAGATGAAACATTAGTAACATGCCTTAAAGTTAACATTTGACTGTACATTCTGTAATATAAAACAAAGTAATAAAGATTACTGAAACAAATCCACGAGACTATTTCATTAGCAACCACCTAAGACTACAGTGCCAAATTCCCTGAACTTTTCCAGCTGTTTTTTAATCTTCATACATCTAAAAGCCACCTCAGTATGATAAGGGAAGGACAGTCTGTAGAAACATCTAAAAGTCAGTGACTTCTCCACTACCCAACTGGCCCAACATGCTATCTCTGATGAGCAGCTTCCTCAGGTTTGAGGTAGCTATAGGACAGATCCTGTAGTCAAACTACACGTGGACTGGCACTCAACTAGAATTTACTTTCACACCCTTCTTTTTCTACTAAAGTTTAAAGCAATGTGACAAAAAAAGCATTTTTACTTCCATTAATTGTATCTCAGATATGTATATTTAATAATTTGCATTATTAAACAACACTTTTGTTTAATAATGTCATTAATAAATTATTTACTATTTTGCATTATTAAATAACATGTCCTACCAACGTGCATTAAATACACAATCGTGGGTTGTGACTGAAATCACTGAAGTTGTGTATCCAGCAAAGTCCAAGGGAATCAGGTGAAAATATGACCTTTCAGATAATAGCATGCAACTCTATCAACCAGTTTTATCATGTACTGCACTTCAAACTATCTGCACATGTAATGACTCTAAAGAAAATAAATGCAAACAATCTATTTCTTAGTTATACCTCTTACTTCTAATGAAGTCACGTTCAGACACGTAAAAAAATACTGCATGTGATAGTAATCCAGAAGTGAGGCACAGAAATTTCACCTGTGTAAAAGTTATTTAAATGAAAGCCAAGGAACTATTTGACAAGTAAAATACATCTAATTCTTATCTTTGAGTTGACTCAACATAAAAGAAAGTTGGAAGCAAGCATGGAGAGTATATCAATAGAATCTTCTCGAGCAACACACTGCTATTCATTTGGAGCCTCCAGGAAACTTAGTAATTATTTTTAGTGTCAGGTGTTCTGAAATGTGGTTATGAATCACTACCAAATTTAAGTATTAAAACTTCTTCTTAAAGTCCCACAACTCTCTGCCAACAAAACAGTGGGGCAAGCAAAAGAGAAATTTAAACACTTAACCCACTGTAGTTTTGCATAGCACATACATAGTAACTACCCATCTGGTGAGATAACTGGAATAGTGAAATATTAAAGATTCCCCACTGTAAGTTTATTGCCAGGTACTTATCTACTCTGCCATTCTTTCAATATTTCTGAATGGAACTACTTATACCAGGGGCATTAACCTTTAACAGCTGAAAACAACCTACATAGGAAAGAAAAAGAAATAAACTCAACCCTTCAAAGCGGCATACAACTCCTCAATAACATTTTTTCAGCATGTTCATGTACTGCTTTAGGCCATGAGTCTTACTGGATATAAACATCAGCTTTCACCTTCAGAACCACACCACAGCTCTGTCCTCAGGTCCAAATTGAAATGTATTTCACGGCCTGAATTTCATCCTGTGGGGATTATTAAACCACATTCCAAAACCACTGTAAATAACATTTCGGTTTAGCATGATTGGCAATTCACTGAGGAAAAGCCCTCTACTACTTAAAAAAACCTATAGACTTTTGACATCCAGAAAGGACAGTTTTTACAGGTCAAGCTTCAGATCACTGGTAGCAAGCCTGAAAGCTTATATCAAAGGTATCTGCACCTTACCTACCTGTAAGTAAATAAAGAAGAGTTCAGCTTCTAATGTCATAGTGAACAAAGGGAACAACAATATTAAAAGCTTGTACCAACTCTTGGTTTAAATCAATATTTGCTTGGCCTGTTTACCCAACTACCTTTTATACAAGTAAATATCGACTTACATCTGAAGACTGACCCAAACCAATGTGACCTCCCTCCCCACGCTCTTCTGCCACTCTATCAGTCCCTCCCTACTGCTAACACATCTTCGACTTATTTTTCTGCTTTCTTTTCCAAACTCTCCACTTGCCACACTGACCCTATCTCTGCCTGACCTATTACTGTCCTTACTCAGCTCTCCTTTTGCATGCTTCCCATACTCATCATGCCTCTTCTGATTGTTTTACAAGCTGTTTATGATGTTCCCATTCTAGTCTGGAATGAAAAGTTTGCATACCTCAACCCCGCTTTGCTTTTTCAACACCATCCATCTCACAGTGCAACAATATACAGGTTGGACTTGATGATCTTTGAGCGCTCTTCCAACCTTGGTAATACTGTGATAATATCATACAAAAGTTTCCTCTTTGGGTCTTTAATCCCTAAAAAGGAATGTTCTCCATCAGAAAATCCCTGTTTACTCACCAGTGACCTCTTCACACCATGAGAGTGCACCTCTTCATTAGTGTTGTAGGCCTCCCTACCCCTGTATATGCCAGTGCCTTCTTACACTGCTGTGTGGCTGCATTAACAGAGAGATGGTCAACATCATCTTATCATTGGCTTGTGGATATTATCACAGGTTTGTGATGGATGAGCTCTCCTTGCTCTCTTTGAAGAAATCACAAAGCAGTTCTGATACCCACAAGCCAATGACATAATAAAATACCACATGGCCACCGACCTCGCATCCTTAGAAATCAGCAGCACAAGCCCCAACAGAACTTGATTCTAAGAAATCAAACCAGGATCAGATTAATGAAGATAGAACACATGCAAAACAGAAGGGATGATTCAGTTGCTTTTATTAATTTATCTTTAGATATATTTTTCTTTTAATTGTAACCACGGGGAAAAATTAATCAGTACCTTAGCCAATCAAGTGTTGCAAGCAGCAATTCGCCTCTGAGAATAATCTTGAAAAATAAAATTACCAGAAGTCTGCAGTACACACACTTGTGGAATAAGAGTTGCAGGGGGCCATACTTTCAAGCCCCAAAATGTCAGACAATGAAATGGAAATAATCAAACCAATGTTTATATGTAAGGGTTCAATTATTACTGTCATAAAGTTGTGCGCTTCTTCATGGGGTACATTAAGGATTGTTAGCATGTACATTTGAATAGCAGTAAATAAACCAAGGACACAGCAACAATGTTACGCCTAAGAATGTCACACTTCCTTTTTGTACTAAATCTTAATTATCAACCAACAAAATGACCACAGCCACTAAGTAAATAATGTATTTTAAAAAAATATTCTGCACATAATCTGGCATTTAAAATAAAACCAAACAATACCATGAAGAAACAAAGCAGAGATTCTTTGGAGCAGGTCCCTGGATAATCAGGCTGGCCTAGGAGGGATTATGTAAAACCTCACTTAAAATACAATATCTTTTATTTCAAAGTTAACACATCTCATCAAAACTTTTTGCTTCTTTCTTTTCAGAAAGAAAACAGGGGCAATTTTTTCAGCAAGAGCTTTATCAGAAATTAGTGGGAAGTAATTATTCACATGGCCTGCTTTATTAGGAAATCAAAGGGGTTGTTTCTTAAAAATAATGATTTTTCCATCTTGAATTATTTTGTGCAAGGAATACTTCTGCTTCTATAGCTGTCAATTAGGTAGATGCATTCAATCATTTGGAAAAGGATTTGATTAAGCCTATCTCTTTCACCATCCTTACAAAAGAGCTGAACAAAATCAGAAATGATGAAAAACTACCAGTAAACAGAAACAATGAAATTCTTTGTACTCTATCTACAACCTAGATTAGAGTTATTAGAAATGCTGGAGAAGCTCTTTAAGTTATTTATCCCTTACTGAGCAGAGTAGAAAAGTTGATAAAGCAATTAAGGCAGCTTAGATGTTTTACTTTGAGCCATGTTCCAAATTCATGCACCAAGTTGCCTCCCCTCCACCTAACTGTAGCAGGGAAAGGAGACAAGGGTTGTTGGCTGTGATGTTCACTATACCATTTCCTTGTATGCTGCTGGGTAATGCAATTGGAGTGCCTCAATACTACCAGCTTGTTGACCACTTCTGCTCAGGAAGAACATTTGGGCAGAGAAATTTCCACTGGAAGATAAAACAAAAAGTACCTGCCAGTAACAAAACACATAACTTGCTCATGACTAATTTTTTTTCCCCAAAAAAGCCACTCTCTCTTTACAGACAGATAAAAATAAATTATTATTATTTAGAATAGAATGTCTGCATTGATGTCTTTGGCATCATTCACTGGATGTAGTTAAAATACTCAATTCGTAGGGAAAATAATTTTAGGGAAATGGACTAACATAGGGATATTTACCCTATTTGTGGTATTACAGGAGAACATGAAAGAGAACGTATCAAAGAGAGACTTCCTGTTCATTTAAATTCTGAAATACTTCCAAAACCCACCTGAAAGTTTTGCTTGATAGCATGTGAGTACTATACATACACATAAGAGTCAGATTTGAATGCTGAAGAGAGATCTAGCCATACATACACCTAGCGACAAAACTGGTGAGGGATTTGGAGCACAAGCCCTGTGAAGAGAGGCTGAGGGAGCTGGGGTTGCTTAGCCTGGAGAAGAGGAGGTTCAGAGGTGATCTTATTGGTGTCTACAACTACCTGAAGGAGGTTGTAGCCAGGAGGGGGCCGGTCTCTTCTTCTAGGCAACCAGCACCAACAGAACAAGAGGACACAGTCTCAGGCTGCACCAGGGGAGGTTTAGGCTGGATGTTAGGAACAAGCTCTTCACAGAAAGAGTGACTGGCCATTGGAAGGGGCTGCCCAGGGAGGTGGTGGAGTCACCATCACTGGAAGTGTTTAAGAAGAGACTAGATGGGGTGCTTGGTGCCATGGCTTAGTTGATTAGATGGTGTTGATAAGACCGTGTTGGGTGATAAGTTGGGACGCGATGATCTCAAAGGTCTTTTCCAACCTGCTTAATTCTATTCTATTACTGCATAATACATAACTAAATAAAGAAATAAATCAGGCAAGTCTGAAAGCACTGCAAGACCTCTCCTAGTGTATAAAGGACATTTTCCAAATAAGGGCGAATTGCTTTGCCAGAGTGCTTACAATAGTAAAATTCCTTTTTAAAATGTAATATAAAGTTGCAGATCAGTCTATTACCAACCTATTCAAAATATGCCCTCCTAGCTCCTCTACCTAGGAAGTATGAGCGAAGAGCCGCAAACTGTGAAGATTGAAGTTACAGTAGCATACAGATTAGGAAAGTAATTAGCTGCATAAAATATTTAGAGCACTGTCATTTGTATTGCTCATGAAGTTGGTGGTGGCACACTAATTTGTACCATATTCCCAGATGCTTCCAGGAACAGGCAGGGGAAGGATGGTTCTTTCTCATCTGCTTGCATCCAGTGCCATTGATTCGCCTACTGTAGCCTCTGAGAGAGGGAGTCATCCCTGTTTTGATTCCTGACCACTCCGGATTCTTGTGCCCAAGACTGGGTGAAAGGTATTAAGGCAGAGATACTACACATGCCCGTTTCCACATAAAGGGAAGAGATAGTACAAGCATGTCAAAATGCTCCAATAGTTAAGTGGCTCTTGAGATGCTTCAACATACTGTAAATGTCATTCAATTGTGATCTAACAGGACAGAGCCTACGTAAATTGTTATTATTCCACCCTAATTAAACTAATACAAGTCTTCTAGCCATCACTAAAGCTTCTTACAACTTCAGCATCTTTTCTAATCATTTGCAATTTACTTCAGTTGCAGTTGTGCAGTAGAAAGAGGTAGAGGAATCAATGACAAGACATTGCCTTACTTTTCCCCACTTCCTATATTTAAAAATGGCGAATTTACACTTGAAACAAACAACATTCACTAAGTCCAAAAAGGCAAAGACTGTATGCCTCTTACTTTCTGTTGAAAGCACCAAACTCGGTGTTAAGAAGATTTTCTATTATACATAGTTTACTCTGGTTTTCTGGTGAGTATTCTTCTGGAGTTTCTGCTCTGCACAAAACAGAGAGACATGATTACTCTAGGGTGACTGATGTGGGGGCTGGAAGAGGTGGGAGGTGTTTGTGTCTTCCTATATAGTGGGGGTAAGGAAAGAGGGGGAGGAAAGAGAGGGAGAGGTTGTGCATTCTTGCAATGTGAAATGATAGAATTCATCTATCTACCATGAGGGTGGTGGAACACTTGAACAGGTTGTCCAGAGAGGCAGTTGAGGCCCCATCCCTCCAGATACTGCTCAACAAGGAGCAACCTGATGTAGTGGAATGTGTCCCTCCTCACTGCAGAGAGGTTGGACTAGGTGACCTTTGGAGGTCCCTTCCAAAGATTCTGGGATTCTAAATGAAACAACAAAATGGCTGGGTTGGATGAACTACCTCTATGTACACAAAATGATATTTCTCATTCTTCCTGTATCTTCATGATTCTGCAGTATTATCTATTTACAGACTTTTGGCACATTCTGGAGAAGAGGAGACATTTCACCTCTACATCCCCACTTTGAGTTATTACCTCCTTAAAAATAAGCAAAAATTAGATAGCTAAAATATGAACATATGAGAAACAAGGTTAAAAAAATACAAATCTTGTCTGAGGATTTTTATAATCAAGCTGGCTATCATTTCAAAAAGCATAACATGTGTCCATTATGAACATTTACATTTACTTAAGGGAAAAATACAGAATTGTTTTCACCAGGATGGGAAGTGATGCATGTAAGGGGCAGCTGTAACATTTCATAGGCAGCAGGTTTATCTTCAATGTCCTACATATGTGGGATTCAGCCTTGGGAGCGTGACAAAATGGTAGATAAACATAACACTCCACGCAGCTTTTAACTACAAAAGTGGGCAAGGGTTTCCTTATCCAATAACTCCCTATTACCCACAACCCAGGACCTCAGTTCTTTCCAGAACATTTTCAGTGATAGGACAAGGGGCAATGGGTGCAAGCTGAAATATAGGAGGTTCCACATGAACATAAGGAAAAATTTTTTCACTGTGAAGGTGACAAAACACTGGAATGGGCTCTGCCCAGAGGCTGTGGAGCTTCCTTCTCTGGAGACATTTGAAAAAGGGGAGGCTGAAGGGAGACCTCATCGCTCTCTACAACTACCTGAAAGGACGTTGTGAAGAGGCTGATGCTGGTCTCTACTTACAGGTAATTAGCGACAGAACAAGAGGGAACAGCCTCAAGCTGCAACTGGGGAGGTTTAGACTGGACACTACAAAAAAAAAAAAAAAAAAAAAATCAGGGAGAGAGTGGTCAGGCGTTCAAATAGGTTGCCCATGGAAGTGGTTGAGTCACCAACCCTGGATGTGTTTAAAGGTTGTTTGGATGTATCACAGTATCACCAAGGCTGGAAAAGACCTCAAAGATCATCGAGTCCAACCTGTCACCACAGACCCCATGACTAGACCATGGCACCAAGTGCCACATACAATCCCCTCTTGAACACCTCCAGGGATGGTTGACTCCACCACCTCCCTGGGCTTGAGGTGCTTGAGGATACGGTTTAGGGACGATCCTCATAGCGTAGGGTTATCGGTGATCCTGAGGGTCTTTTCCAAGCTGAATGTTTGTGTGATTTCTCTGAAAACCCACCTGGATGCATTCCTGTGTGACCTAACGCTCTGTGATTCTGTAATGCATGCAGCAGGCAATGCCATTTTTTGGGTTTGGTGCTACCTTTTAAAATGTGTACTTAGCTACCAGATAAATAAACTTTTAAACTCCTACATTTTGTTTTATGTTATGTCTAGTTTTCCAGAGCCAAATAATAAAATAAAAGAAAGGTAAACATACTGAATGCTACTGATAAGAAAGATTGATTACTTCAGATTTGTCTTTGTGTTTACTGACAAAAGGCAGTGTGCAGTAGCACACCAGGTTTGTTCTGGTTGAAAAATGCAGTCTAGCTGGTAGATTAACCATCTACAAAACGATTCCTTGCAGAGTGCAGTATGGCTTTTTGCACTCTAATATCTTATGCAGCAAATCTGCCTAAATTACATCTTTAATAAATCATTTAGTACTTACCACATTCTGTTAATTATTTCAAAATACTGTAATCCTACATTATTTATATGTTAATTTTTTTTTATCCTAGAAGAACAATACTGCACGTAGTGGATTGGTACCTTCAGTAAACAGCAATATGAAATATATAACTACCAAGAGAAGACACCATAATTATGTAGCAAAGTGCTCATTTAAGATTTGGATAAGGCTAAACATACAATGCATTCTACTGTGTGCCAGTAAGGATCCATATCCTTCAGACAACTAAAGGGGGGTGGGAAATAAATCAGAAGTCACAAAAATTAAGCTGCAAAAAATATAAGGCAGATTTGTAACCACAATCCAGGCCGAACAATTGCAAATTTCAAATGTAAAGATCATTCAAAATAAATGTAACTGATGGCTAATCCTCACAGGGTGAAAGTCAAAGTAAACAGACAGTCCACTCAGAAAGTGTCTAGTGAATTGATTTAACAAGTTTAATGCGAGCATCAGTGTGGGGCTATTACTGATCGTAAGCTTTACTGATGTTATTTGTTCGCTTGGAAAAATACCGCTCTTTGGAATGAGCACATTAAGGCTAAAATTGCAGAGAAAACCCTATTACAACTTTATTGCTGGCAAATTGGAACCAAACCTTGTCTGTATATCAATTACTTAGAGTTACCACAGAGATAAATCCTTTTTTTTGTATAGGCTCAATCTTGAAGACAGTGATGAGAAAACTCCTTATTATACCCTACCAACATCACTAGGTTTTCTTTGCAATTTCAAGAAATTGTCAATTAAGTTCTTTTTATTAGGTTCCAAAAGCTGTTAAGTCAAACACAGATCTATCATAAGGCTTGTAACAGCATGTTATTTAGGCACATTTCAATGTTTCACTCTTTCATTATCTACCTACCCAAACCCTAATCAAAAGTTCTCATAAAGTGAAGGAGTTTTCAGTTCTCCCATCTCAAGGTTCAGATAAATTCAGGGCAAGTGAGCTCTCATTTCTTGTAACTGGTCATATAAGAAATGCCCATTAAGTGAGCAGAAATATCATTATTTTGATGGCTTTAGATACTAATACAGTTGTTCACAAGATCATTAATGCTGAATGACACACTGCTGTGTAATTGCACAGGGTAGTTAAAGCAATAATATTTACAAAGTCTGACAAATATTAGCACAAATGCACAGATTTTTATGTGCCTTGCTGCCTGGTAGGGTTTCCTTTAAGACAAATTACTACCTCTAAAAATGAGTTTATAAGGGAAGTTGCTGTACAGATCCCAGAGCTGCAACACCGAAATGGGCTGCACTTCTTGTTCCCTGAGCCGTGAGAAGATAAACTCTTTGTAGGGCTGATGCTTACAAGTCCCAGGAAGAGTAAAGGCTTAGCTATTGCATACAGGAACAGCACAGCAAAGGGCCAAACCGGTCAGCAATCAAAACAGCTGCTTACCTGATGTCCCAGTCAGACACCGAGTGCAGGAGGGAAAGGAAAATGACGACATAATTTTGATGAAGAACTATGGCTAGTAAGTAGTATTTCAATACTTCTATAGTATTTACGCTGTAAAGTAGCTTTAGAAATGTTAAAACAGAGGAACCTGGTAATGCACAATCCAAATTTATTAATAAAGGGAAATTTATGTTCCTCCATCTGACTGTTCCATCATTTGAAAGAAACTGGAAACCATTTTGCACTCTTCTAGTTGGTTTGAACAACCTGATGATCAGGGATGCTTATTGTTTTGACCAGAAAGAGCAACATGTTGTAAGCCCATATAAATCTGAATGTTAAAAATGCTAATCAGATGTGTTAAAGCTAAGTGGATAGCTATAGTGGCTAGAATGTAAGAATGTCTTAAGATAAAACACCATGTTGCAAGACAGAAAACAAGACGACCCAAAAGTTACAACACAGTCTTCTGTGCTCCAATCTTCCCTTTATTTTTTTGCTTCCATGGCTGGTTTCCTGCACACTCATCCCAATTCTTTCTATAGCATCCTGACTAGCTGGTCACAGGCTAACGACATTTGAAGTGGAAGAAGGTCAAAGCTATCATTACAGTGGTGACAACCAATCACAGTTAAAAAAAAAAAAAAAAAGAAAGGAAGTTTTATTTATTACACTTAATATAAGAAACCTTTACTGGGGGATATAATTGTACTGTCACTACACACCAGAGATTTTTAATCCCCAATCATTCCAACATATTTTACAGTTCATTACCTTTTCAGTTAGATATTGCAGGAAAGACTCTCCTGAGTCTACACAAAAGCCTTTTAAAAAAAAAAAAAATCTACCATTTTTACTCTCATATTTCATCTATGTGAAATAATGGATGATGAAATTCAGCAAAGAAAAATAAACATGTTCTGCATGAGGTTAGTGAAAAATTCAAAAAAACCAGCCCACCCAAGAACAAACAAACAAAATATTTTGCTAAAGTTTTAAAAAGGTTTAACATTTTGTTCATCAAGCCATAAAATACCAGTATAAGATGTTTATAAGAACTTGGGTATGGTACTGTAGCATTGTCTTAGCTAAACAAGATGGACTACGTATCTCCCCAATAACACACAGCGCACTAACAAAGAAATACCAAGTGAGGTTGCCTCTAGGAATGGATTTCCTCTTATGATACTCCTAAGTTCAAGTAAGTGTCACTGTGAAAAGGTAGGGAATTGGATCACTATAACTTTTATTCTGTAAAAATCAATCATATAAGGTGATTTTTTTCACATAATATAGCTCAAGCATTACTCTGTATTGACTCTGTATTACTCACAGCTCAAGCATTACTCTGTATTGACTTGGATGTACTCCAGTCTCCAGAACAAAAAAAGGCACTCAAAACTAAGGAGGTTGCCTGGTAAACCAAAGCACAATATAAAAATCCAATTTTGCACTCTCTTTTTTTTTTTATTTTGTTTTGTTTATAAATTGGTAAAGTAGGTCATAGAATCATAAAATCTTAGAATGATTTGGATTGGAAGGGACCTCCAAAAGCCACCTAGTCCAACACCCATCAGTGAGCAGGGATGTCCTCCATTAGATCAGGTTGCTCAAAATCCTGTTGAGCCTGACCTTAAGTATTTTGAGGGATGGAGCCTCAACTGCCTCCCTGGGGAACCTGTCCAAGTGTTCCACCACCCTAATGGTAAAGAACCTTCCCCTAATGTCCAACCTCAATCTACTCTTCTCTAATTTCAAACCATTGCCGCCCATCCTATCACTACAGGCCTTCACAGACTGTCCCTCTCCAGCCTTCTTGTAGCCGCCTGGAAGGCTGCTATTAGGCGTCCCCAGAGTTTTCTCTTCTTCAGGCTGAACAGTCAAGAAAGTATTCTACTTATGGAGATAGAGAAAGCCAGATCTAACTTCTGTTTCATTAAATAATTTTTTTTTTAATTGCAAAAAAAGTAATTCCATCAAATCATGACATACAGCAAGGAAATCTCTGACTTCCCTACATGAGACCTCACCAATATGTCAAAAAGCAAATCTAAACACATCACTGTCTTTTGTAAGAGCTTGAGAAAAAGTCTGTTTGCGTTCTATTCAAATACAATTGCATTTCTTCGGTGCCAAAGATGGAAAAAACCCCACAGTTTGTGACCTGTCAAAACGCAGGGGGGGGGGGGAATGGCAATGAATAACCAAAATAGAATTTACCATTTTTTCATATTATTTCTTTTTCTTAAGTTTTGTGCAATTCGTGAACGCTGTAAAATCAATGTGGTCTAAACCTTGAGCCTATCTTGTTTGACAAAAGTTGTACGGGAGGGAGGAAAGAATGAATTCCAATTGGTACACTCAAGAAAAGAGTGCTTAGTCTAGCAGACAAGATATAATAAAGACAAAAAAAAAAAACAAAAAAAAACCAAAACAACAACTATAGAAGGATGGAATCATTAGTATTAGTAGTATTACCAAGGTTGGAAGAGACCTTGAAGATCATCGAGTCCAACCTGTAACCACAAACCTCACAACTAGACCATGGCACCAAGTGCCACATCCAGTCCCCTCTTGAACGCCTCCAGGGACGGCGACTCAACCACCTCCCCGGGCAGCCCATTCCAATGACGAATCACTCTCTCGGTGAAGAACTTTCTCCTCACCTCAAGCCTAAACTCGACAAAAAAATGTAACCAGCAATTATGAAATCCTCACTGTTTTCCACCATATTTTCTTCAAGGCCAGTTAAAGCAATATTAGTGGAATTTATGCTGACACAAGCAGATGCAACACAATATGTTCTTTGCTTGGAAGAATCATTCAGAAACCTTATCCTTGTGAAAACCAGACACCATACAAAAAAGGATTTTGGGGGGGGGAAGCATCAGTTTGGCTTGCCAGGCAACCTTGAGATATCATTTAAAAAAATTATAACTATTATATAAAAAAAAATCTGAAGTGGAATCCTTGAAAACTTGACCCACTGAAAATAGTTTTCTACTTTCTTTGGCAATGGAAGGTCTGGTCATATTTTGCCATTGAGTTTTGCCATCGGTGTCACAGAACCCGGATTTTACTTGATGGTTGATCATTCCTGAAAGACCGCTGAAAAGAATTTTGGCTATCAGAAGACTCAGCATAGAGAGGAGATCCAGATTGCCAGTATTAGTTAGTCCACAACCTTCTCACAGCATTTCACTAATTTTCAGTGAAAGTATTCCATATTCATGCTGATGTAAATATGAAAGAGCTAAAAGAACACAAGTGCCCCAGCTGGAGTTTTACTAAGATGCATCATCTACAACGGAGGGCTTATCCACTTGAATCTAGATGGCATGACATAAACCATCGATGATTAAACTGTCACTGTGGGTAAAGTTCTGATTAATCAGCAGGTTGAGAAAGTAGCCTGAAGTGAGGAAGGTGAAAGGCATTTAAGGAAGTTTTGCACTTAACTCTCAAAACCTTTACACAAGGCTGTAATGTGAGACACTAGAAGTATGAAGGAACTCAGTGCTCAGAAGACAAGTGCAGATCTGTCATAAGCAGAAATTTAAGGCAGACCTTCCCTGTTCAACTCTGCATTCTCCTTTCACAAAATACTAGGCTTCCAGATGCTTAATGAGATTATTTACTTCCCTTCACCTGCACTTCAGTCACCTAAAAGTTGGAAATTTTTACCCCTTACCTATGACTGGAGTAGGTTATAGGACAAGCAATTGGACATCCATTTGCTACACATCAAAAACAAAGTAAAACTTGTTTTTCTTGCAAAACACGAGGCTAGATGAGGTCCACAAAAGACTGTAACCTCTTTTTTTCATAGTACACGTAATAGCTTTTCAAGCTCATAAAAACTATCTCTGAAACCAGAGGATCTGGCACTGCAGGATGAGGGGTGTGTGCTCATGTGGCCAAGGTGCATGTGCTCGTGTGGCTAGGGTTATAAACAAAAGTTCAATTCTCTCATTAATTTCAACTTCTATACCTATGTATTTTCCTCTTGCGCTTTAACCACTTTGAGAATCCTAGCATCCATTTATGCAAGCATATCAGAGTGTATTAACTTAAAGAATATTCTTAACAAAGGAGGGAAGTCACCTGTCCCTAATTTCCAGAATATGAGGTTGAGGCAGAAGAGTTTTTCACTAGTAAACCTGTCTATGTTGTTTGGGTTTCTTATACTTTTACAAATAGTTTTATTGAATAGACAGAGAAGCTGTATGGTCTTTTGGTTGGTTGGTTTTTAAGAGAATGAAGTGTCATTGGGGGGCACTGAATGTAACAACAAAAGAATCATCAAGAATGGGCAAATTTCTATAGGTACTGTCTTTCTTGGAACCACAGAAAGGTCTTCTTTTTTTACAATTAAAATGCACAATATACATTTTCTGCAACCACATTGGCAGAAAGATGAGTAAATAAGAACTCAACAATTAATATTTGGTTAATATATGTGAACTCTAAAATAGGAACCATTTAAAGAAATGCCTTGGTAAAAGAAAACTATTTGATAGTTTGCCACCTAGTTTATCTTCCCTTTTTTCCTTCTTCCAATTGGTTTCCTTCTTTTACACATTCACCTATTAGCACCAATTTCAGCCATCCAGCATTGCAATGACAGATAAAAAGCCTGCAGAGTTTCTACCCCAATAAAAGGCTGGACCATTCAAAACTAGGATAAAAGGCAGATTTTTCAAATATGAGTGGACTGCAAAACTATTTTCATCTTTTACTTAAAAACCTTAGGTCAGTAGATAAATACTAAAGCCAGACTTACTTAAAACTTTAAAACTGTTTTCGTGTTGCATCAGTATGTATGTCTAGAACCTTGCTTAAGAAAACTATTCACCATGCAAAGTTTTAAATGCACAGTATCAAAGAATAATTTTTTGACATTTTGATTCATACATGCTTATAAAGCTCCAAGACAACACAGTTTAATTATAAAACATATTTCTACTGCCTTAGTCATGCCAATTAAATTTGATTGGATACTTTCTTTATTCAACAAGCCCCTTTCATGTCATTTTAATTTACTGTCAAAGCAGCCTGAATATTGGAAACTAAATTATTTACTACAGCCCATAAGCCAATAATGTTCCATTTGTCTCGTACAGAGGGAGACTAGACTAACAAGATTATTAAGGACATTACTTGTAATAGCGAATGTCCTTCACTTTATTTGAGCTTCATGCTGTGCTTTCAGAGATCATACTTCAAAAGAGCTCCATTTCATTCCATCACAGAACCTCTGATATAAATTATTCTTTGCTAGCTTTGTAATACTCTGATCATAGAGAAACTAGGCCCAGTCTTGTTGGCTAAAAACAGAGGCTTCTTTTCTAAGATAACGACATAGTTTATTTTTCCTAAAAACCTTTGATGCACTCCCTTGTGCCAATAACACAGAACAGGCAGAAATCAGCTGAATTTATCATACAATGATAACAGCTCAGAGATTTAACTCATGAAGGCTTTGCTTGTCTTTGCAATGATTTCAACCCATATTCTGCAGTCTAAATGCATGTGGTTAAAATCAGTCTTGTAAATCCTTAAAAGCACCATGTAGGGAGCGCAATAAATGTAATGCAGAACAGAGTTCAGGAAATCAACATATCTAGCATTTCATGAAAAGAGACTTGAAAAATAGAATACAAATTGTCTCAAATATAATCCTGTCATAGAGACTGATAAATTGATAAAAGATCACAAACAGAAAGACTGAAAAAATAATAAGCTGAGGAAGGTAATTCTTGACCTAATGTTAGACCCACTCTTTGCCTTTTTGTTATGACTCAAGTTAGCAAGACTTTTAAATAGATTAGTAACTCAAAGCAAATGAATAATCTTTAAATCAAGAGAGCTGCTTACATGCCTGAAGTTAAGCCCAATTTCAATCTTCTTAATTGAGAAGATTTGTTATTTATGATACTGAAAAGTATTTCAAACACAAAAACACCAAAACACAACAGTAGAAAGGTTCTGGAAATAATGACTAGGAAAACCCTTTAGAAAAAGACAGCATATGGGAAAAACCCTCCTTTGAGAACACTAGAATAATTCCTTTAGCCTCACATATACACACAAGAAAAACAACCACCCTTGCACAATGTACTGTATGCTGAATTTCAGGTAGCAGTGCTAAGGGGGAAGATAAGCAATTATTAAATCCTAGCCCAGTTTCTTCTGCATACAACTCTGACTCTCCTGAGTTAAGGAGATAAACTTGAAACAGTTGTGGAAAAAACCTTACCATATGGCTTAGGGACAGTTGTGTAAGTCTTGCCTACTTGCTAGCACTTATGAAAACTGGCATTATGTAGAGTTTGCTCTTTCCATCCATTTTCACGACCTTTTGTTTTTATGTAGATGTACAATACAACGTGATAGGTCTGAAAGAGGTAGCAGACAACAAAGATACGAGCCTCTTCTTATCTGTTAAGAACATAGTATAATAGTCAGATAATCTTTTACAAATCTTAAATACCTTGGAAACACTTAGATAAAGTCGGGTCAAGGCTAAATTTCTTAATTTAATCTATTAAGGATGGACTTTCACCAGTATTTCTCTGTGTCTTTGAGGTTACCTGGTCAGGCTATTCGCAAGTCAGGAACTTTTAAACAAAACATAACAAAAAAGTTCCTGAATGTGCAGAATTAAAACGAAGGGAAAAAACAGCAGCAGTGCTTTATTGACAAAAGCACTTTCTCACAATGGAGGAGGGCATAAGGTGATAATTTAGTGTTCCAGCACAGATTTACTGGATAATGGCCAAATATTGCCAAGCAAACACAGCTGTAATGTTTATGTTCAAAACAACAGGCTCTGACAGCAGTCAGGCATTCTATCCTTCAAGTAGTGAAAAGAAATTGTTTCTTTTCACATAATGGAGATTGCTAAAGTGTAACAATACAATACAATACACCAGGTTGAAAGAGACCTTCAAGATCATCGCGTCCAACCCATCAACCAATCCAACCCACCTGAACAACTAAACCATGCAGCCAAGAACCCCATCAAGTCTCCTCCTGAACACCTCCAATGAAGGTGATTCCACCACCTCCACGGGCAGCCGATTCCAATGGGCAATCACTCTCTTTGTATAGAACTTTTTCCTAACATCCAGCCTAAACCTGCCCTGGCGCAGCCTGAGACTGTGTCCTCTTGTTCTGGTACTGGCATGACAGAAAACTCTGAGAAAACCGTGTCCTGCTTATAAGAAGGACTTCTTACTTGCCTTTTTGAGTGCCTTGTAAAGACAATCCCATTCATTATCATCACTTAATGATTATATCAGAATTCAATGTTAGAAGTAATGCTACTAGTAATACTACTGCTGTTAATGTACAAATCCATAAGAAAGGAGGAAAGTTTTAGGTTTTTTATATATTCAAGGCCATTTGCAGTCTTTTTTTACAAACCTGGATTGGAACTGCCTATATTATAAACAGTGCTCCTGACAACTGGGCAGAAATTTGTCTTTAAATCGGGGGAAACACACTTTATCAAAATGAGAATTGCAGAGTTTGATTCTATGAAATCAGATAAAGGAAACAAACTTTTATTCTCTGTGGCACCTCTATTTCAGATTATCTGCCTTACTACAAACTTATTGGAAGATATAAAATAAAAAAGGACTCAATGGGCCAGATAAGAAAAAGTCTTACAGTACTGTTTTTATATTGAAATGTACTTTAAGATTCTACTACATTTAAGAATGTTTATGAATGTTTAAATAAAGATTTTTCTGAGGTTTACAGTGTACTTATCAAAACACACAAAATTTCTTAAGATAGACAATCTTAAAAATAAGTCAGATTACAGAGTAAGTATTAGTTATTTTTAGACCACATTGCCAACAGCTGTTAAATCTGGCTGTATCTCTACAGCATAAAAACACATACTCATACTCAACAGAAACCTTTGAGAAGGTGCTATCTATCAGTTACACACACAGGACGAATGTTTCCCACCTCAGCTACAAAAAGTGAAAGAAAAATAATCAATTAAAAGAAAAACCAAAAGCCACCACACAAAAACCCAACCCAACACAAAACCCTCCACCCTGAATTCCGAGGCTAAATCCCATAATGTCCATGTAATTTTGTATGAATCAACAGTGTAAATTGTAAACGTTAAGCTGAGTCTTACAAGCAGTAATCCTTGTGTGCCTCCTGAATTGTCACCACTTTGTCTTTACATCACTAATACTTTTGTAGCTCATGAGTTGATCAATGTTCTAATCCCTTTTTCTAAAAGAATTTTGAGAAGAAATGTGCTAAGAACACCTAAGAGATTCCTACTTTCTGCAGGAAAAAGCACAAATGCAGTACTGATAAAAAACCTACCATGAAATATGTATTGCACTCCTATATAAGACACATTAAATATGTCTATTAATTCATGCAGGCTCAATTTCAGTATTTTATGCATGTATGCATGTAATTAAACACAGATATACATTAATGCATACACTACTGCCTACATCTAATGTAGGCATGAACACAAAGCATTAAAATATACTATATAGAGAGGAGTCATCAAGGTTCAGCTTAGCTAGTTTTTCCCTGGGAAAACACATATATGTGTAACAAATTAATATGGTCCCTGTGCATATATATTTATACACACACACACACACACATATACGTAGCATAGAATCATAGAATGGCTTAGGTTGGAAGGGACCTTAGAGATCATCTACTCCAACCTCCCCACCGTGGGCAGGAATGCCTCACAGCTAGATTAAGCTGCTCAAGACCTCACCCAGCCTGGCCTTGAACATCCCCAGGGAGGAGGCATCCACAACCTCAGGAATCCCCAAGACACATATAATAGGAGCCGGAACTCCACCAAGGGAATTTCGAAATCCAGCCTCCTAGGTTTTATCCCAAGCATTTATTTCATATGGGATGAGATGACAGAAAACACACGCTTTTTTATATTTATATAGGGAGATGGGGTGGTGGTGGGTTTTTTTATAAACAGCAAAGCTCAAATAATCCAATGACAAATTAGGCCTTGTAAAGCTACACAGAAAGATGTTCAACAAGTAGTTTCACGATACTTTTCTCGATTTATGTTACAGATCTATTTGCATTAAAAGACAAAAAGGATTAATTCCTTAACATTTCTGTATATAAAAAAAAAAAAAAAAAATGTGCATAAACTAATGTGGGTTATTTTTTTCCCTGATTGAACTTTATACACCATGTTCCATTTTGACTGAAACAGTGAAATAACTAGCATGTTGCCTCTCTGAAGCCGAAAGCAATTTCCTTTTCTAATTTTAGTTATGCAAAGCCTATGGGCATCATCAGCATTTAGTAATTAGTTTTATAATTACTGCTGTTTTGCTCACTGTCATTCAATTTTTCTTACAACATGGTCTGGGATTGAAACATCCCACATCCACAGCTGTGTAAATTGCCATCCATTTATAAGACAAAAAAAAAGTAACATTCAACGTACATCATTATTCAGTCAAGAATGTGTTATTGGTACTTAGGTGATGCTTTGGGTACATAAGCTGCCCAGTAAAATACAAAGAAAAATATAATTCCAATGCTTAGTAAATTGTACATAATATAGGAAAGGAGGGGAAAATCCAAATTAAAAATAAAATAATTTCCATTAAAGAGCATTTCAGTCTATAATTGATAAAAACACTTATTCCCAACATGGAAGCAAAATTAAGCTCTCCTTAAAAGAAGTAAATAAACAAGGTATTGAGCTGAAAAGCAACTGAATTCTCATTTGCTGATGATGTAATTTGGACATTATTTTTACAAGAATTTGTAGTCTGGCAACTAACTACAGAGACATCCAAGCTAGAATTACCTATTGATACGGTGTCAGTCTATATAGACATGATATTACAAAATGCGGGCTACTTAATTTTATGGATCCTAAAAATACAAGTGGGCTTTGGTATGACAGTTATCTAAATACAACAATTTGGCTTAATGATGTTACGCCCAGCAAAATTAAAGAGATGGACTAAAATTCTTGCATCACTGTTTCACAGACATTGTTTCAAGAGTTAATTTTTTTAGTTCAATTTCTAATTCAGCAGAACTACAATCTCCCTGAGAGCCACAACACAGGAAGGGGATCTGTCCCCAGGGTCTGTCGGAAAATCTTTAACAAAAACATGAAGTATATCTCTGAAGGACTGATGCCTACACACCATGCTAATAGCTGGCTTTCATCCTTTCTGAATTGTTTCGTGTTTCTTCTCTTATGAAGGCAGAACAATTCAAATTGACAAAGGAAGGGGTTTGAGGTTTTCTGCTAGGCCTTTTTTTTTTTGGTGTTCATGTTGGTTTTTCTTTAACTTGATATATAAAAATCTTTGTGTAGACAATTATCATTAACAACTCCACCTCCCTTCCTAAATAAATAAAAGAACCATATTGTGCATCATCTTTGAGTAGCAAAAATAATTTCCATTTTGAACCCCTGAAAACAAATCAGCAGTTAGGAGATTATCTGGCTACATGAAACTACATCACTCTTTCAGAAAACAAAACAAAAGCAACACAAAAACGCCACCAAAAAAACAAACACACACACAAAAACCCCAAACAAACAAAAAACAAACAACCAAACCAAACACAACCCACCAAACATAAAACCTCCCAAAAGCCAACCAACCAACAACAACCCACCCAAACCCCACAAAAACACTTCACAACCAAAATCAAACAACAAAACAAAAGCAACACAAACATAAGGGGAAAAAAAAAACCCTAACCCACGACACACCAAAAAGACCAAACTGCCCAGAAATCCTAACACAAAAATGGGTGAAATCCATATGTGCCTCAGATGTTTTGAACTCAGTTAATAAAACACATTGATCCACATGCAAAGCTTTCTTTTCATCTTTGATACACTTACTGAAATAGAATAGAATACAATAAACCAGGTTGGAAGAGACCTTCAAGATCATCACGTCCAACCTATCAACCAATCCAACCCACCTAAACAACTAAACCATGCAACCAAGCACCCCATCAAGTCTCCTCCTGAACACCTCCAATGACGGTGACTCCACCACCTGCCCGGGCAGTCCATTCCAAAGGGCAATCACTCTCTCTGTAGAGAACTTCTTCCTAACATCCAGCCTAAACCTCCCCTGGCACAGCCTGAGACTGTGTCCTCAACACACCTGAGTATTTGTATACCACACCAGATGATTTCTAACAAAAGAACTGAAGTATTTTCTTCATTGATGCACCATTTGGGATAGATGAAAAATGTTTCCTAGCCCATGCCTTCCACTGACTTGAATGAAATGCCACACAGCGTTTCAAAGCAAGCTGTAAAATGTCCCCTACACATTTTTTGGGGTTTTTTTGAGGACAACTACCACTCATCTGCAGTAATATCATTAGAGAAAGATATTTTAGAAGCTGGAGTAACTGATTAACTGGAATTTATTCAGGTGTGAAAAGCTAGGTGTTGAGCTAACTGCACTCCTAACAGGGAGACCTGCTTTGGGAATTCTGAACCTGTAAGTCCAAGGGCCTGAAAAAATATCTTCTTCATTTTGGATAGACCCAGTAAAACACTGCAAAGGAGGAAGAGAGAACTCACTATGGAAGAAACGCTGTCTGACGGATGGAGCAGATAACATAAGTTATTAGCTGTAACACTGTATTTTTTTGCTAGCTTTTGAATACATTCTGCAATGACATGTGCAAAGTATTTTGAGATCTTCAAATTACAGATCCCATATAAATGTGAAGAAGTAATATTGTACATTCCAGAAACCTCTTCATTCATAAAATATTCCTGGCCATATGCCTGTAAACTAATAGCAATCACCAAAATTGCATGAAACATGGCACAAAGAAGTGTGAAAAATAACACATGACATAGATCTGATACATCTTCAGGGAGAAGTTTCAGGGGGAAACACTCTGATGTTAGTAACATTCAGTGGCTATCAGAAATTTATTTCTTTTCATTTTGTCAGTGCCTATTAATCCCAGCTATACTGACAGTCAAAGGTTAAAAAAGGGAATAAATTAACATTATTGTCAATCATTACATACAGAAGAATAATTAACTCAGTATGTTTATTTATATACTTTTGCTACTTGATTAAATGAATGACTGATGACAGGTTCCTTGTTTTCTTTTCCTTCTTTTTGTCAGTATAAATGATCAGTATGAAACTAAACAGAGGCATTACACTGGAATTGTTAGAAGCATAAAATACACTACAGATGGATTCAGATGATTTCAACTTTCTTGTTACTCTAGTGCAGCTGACTAAAATACATTTTTATTTATGCAGACAAAAAAAATAATCCATTAGTAACAGAAATAATCTGCAACCTGAATTTCCTCTCAAATATTCTGTATTTATATTTAGGTATTTATATTGTTTAAAAGAGTGGTTTAAAAGCTCTGTAGAGAAATTGGCAAACAAATGCAGTCACCCAATTTATTCTTTGATAACTCACCACTAACAGTGTGTGCAATGCCCAAAGCATTCTTAAATAGTGGCTAGTGTTTTGAGTAACACAAACCTAGCAAATAGCTTTGAGGAATAAAGCAGGGCAAATATGGGTATGGTAAATGGAAAAAAATCGACATTTGGGTAAAGTGAGGTAAGAGAAAGACAGTAACAGAAAGTCAATTCTCTCTTCAGTTTGCCTGTAAGAGTACATCCCGTCTCTCCCAGCAGCCTGCTGCCAGGCAAGTCAGTGGTGAATGAAACCATTGGATCCGAGGTTTTTCTTTTCTCCCTCTCTTCACAAACAAGAGAAGCAAGACCTGAAGTTCTGATATTGCTCACCTTAACATAGCATCCAAATGAACCAATTGCTCCATATTTTTGAGCACAGATGAAAACCCAAGCCTCTGAAGTGAGGACAAACAGAGTTTCCCCTGAGCTGACCAAAGGTTGCTGGCTAGGCTAGGAAAGTTAACTGAATGCAACTGCATTTTTGGAAAGTTAAAGGAATTGACCCAGAAGTCTGAGAAGACAGCTTTTGTATGGGCTTAAAAGAAAGTAAAATGTCTCTCTCCCAAAGCAATTCACAGTGGTAAATGGCTGACAGCTTGAAAGCTTTGTCTGTTACTTACAGAATTTACTGTTCAGAACACAAACTGAAGCAAAATCTGCAGCTTCGTTTACACTTGTAAAGAAACTACCTGACTGAAAAAGGCAGTTTGTTTCTGAAAGTCAAGGCTTATGTCTTTTTGTTAGTTCAAAATACTAGACAGCTGAACCCAAATCACAAAGATAACCTGTGTCCACATAACTCTAGTTTTGAACTAAAGGCAAGTCTGAATTCAAAAGGAGCTATTTTCTTCCACTTGCCATACAAATTTTGGCTCCAGTTACTGTGCTGTCTTAGAAAGTGAGTTCCTTTTCCTTGCAGAGCTCCAGCTTCTGTGCACCACAGTGCTAGGATTCTGATGACGTGTTTAGAGATGACTGGGTCTGGGGGAAGGCAACCTTTTGCGCATGCTTAGCAAGGATCTCCTGATCTCTCTCGGTTCAGTTGTGCTCTGGTTACTCTTGTCCAGATCAGAGAATCACAAAATGTTAGGGGTCAGAAGGGACCTCGAAAGATCATCTAGTTCAACCCCCTCCTGCCAGAGTAGGATTGCCTAAAGTAGGCCACACAGGAAACAGGTGGGTTTTCAATGTCTCCAGAGAAGGAGACTCCACAACCTCCCTGGGCAGCCTGTTCCAGTGTTCTGACACCCTCACAGTGAAAAAGTTTTTCCCTATGAAGAGGTAGAACTGCCTGTACTCCATCTTGCCCCCACTGCCCCTTGTCCTATCACTGGACGTCACTGAGAAGAGCCTGGCTCCATCCTCCCAAACCTCTTCAAGTATTCATTGACATGAAAGAGGTTACCCCTCAGTCTCTTCCAAGCAATGAAGCCCCAGCTCCCTCAGCCTTTTCTCATAAGGGAGATGTTCCACACCTTTAATCATCTTTGTGGCTCCGCACTGGAGACTTTCAAGCAGTTCCTTGTTCCTCTTGAACTGAGGGGCCCAGAACTAACTGGACACAATATTCCAGATGCAGCCTCACTGTGGCCGAGTAGAGCAGGGAGATAACCTCTCTCAACCCACTAAACACACTCTTTCTAATACACCCCAAGATACCACTGGCCTTCTTGGCCTCAAGGGCACATTGCTGACTCATGATCATCCTTCTGTCCACCAGGGCACCCAGATCCCTTTCCACTGTGCTGCTCTCCAACAGGCCAGTCCCCAATCTATACTGGCAACATAGGGTTTTTTCCAACGCAGCAATTCCAGTTCTTTGAATAAGACAGCTATCAGACTAGAAGGTGGCAAAAGGAACAATTTGGACAAACCTGGACTGATATGTGTTTCCAGAGATATTCCAAATCAAGGAGGCAAGCTAACGTTGCCATCGCAGCCCATTCAACATATTAACTATGAAAGCCACTTTCCTCAGAAGATTAATTCCCCAAGCTCACCTTGCTGTGGCTGCTCTCTACATTCAGCTCTCTGTTGCACAGCCTAATCATACTGAAATCATTAGGTCACTGTAACAAAATACAAACCAAGTGTAACCTTCAGCATTCACCATTACTCGCAAGAATCTACTTCTTGACATTGTTCAGTTCTTATCAGTAAAAGGAATCCAGAAACACCACAATGAGAAACTTGTATTAATTTCCAAAGTTTAAAAAAAAAAAAAGGATTAAAAAAAAGCTACTTGCATTATCTCAAAATGCATACCAAATATATATCATGGGGACAAAGGAAAGAATAGCACACTGGAATAGACACTGCAGTTTTTACTTGAGGCTTCTCTGACACTGTTACTGAAATCCTGTGCTCACCTGTGGCTCCCTCCAGTCTGAAAGTATGTTAGAAAATTGGATATGACTCAAATGAGAGCTACAAGAGTGATTAAACTTCTGAAAGTCATTCCCTATGGTGAAAGACTAAGAAAGCTCGATTTATTTAGTAACTGCAAAGAAGGTTAAGAGGATCACAATACCTACATGTGGAAGAGATTTCTGACAGTAGGCAGCTCATTAATCTAGTGAAAAAGGCATAACAAGATCCAGGGCTTGGAAGCTGAAGCCAAAATAAGGCTACACATAAGGTATATCTTTTTCCACAGTGACAATAATTAACTGTTGAAACAATCTGCCCAGGGATGTAGTTGATTCTTCAGCATTTAAATGCTTTACATCAACGTTAGATACTTTCCAAAGAGATAAACCTGTATCACAGATACAGAAAACACTGGATGAGTTTCTCTGTATGGGTCTGCAAGAAATCCGACTGGATGCTTACTGCAGCTGTACAACATAGTACCTCAACAAAACTGTTCTGCAAGAGCTCTACACTTCAAGAGGCAATCATCTCATGACCATCGCATCTAACCTTTGTGTGCAATTCAGATCAGACTCAAGGGAGGTGGTCTCCAAAATTCATCTTCCCGTGTGGCAGGTGAAATAACCCTTTCAGGACTGATATGAACATCTTCAATGATTATCCCCTGCCACATTTACTGCCCTGTATCATAACTGCTGGAGACCAAGGCTTCAAAACTGCCAGCAAGCACACAATGGAAAGCTGTTTGACTGGTGCTTCTAGCCACAGAGCATCTGTTGGGCTGACTTCAAGCTAGTGATGGGTAAGTCAATATGCAGACCATGTAAAATGTTGGAGCTTTTAGTCTCAAGGCTGCAATATTATGAGGTTAGGAGAGCTGTTAATTGTCCTCTCAATTCTTTAGTAATATTTATGAGAGGAAATTTACCCTTTTAGTCTTCAGGAGAGGATGCTAGAGCAAAATGATAGCAGAGGAAAAGACCACCAAGATAGAAACCATAGAGAGCAGGACAAGAAGTCTAAATATCACTGTTTATACACAAAATAAGCAGAAACAGCCTGACATGTAAGGGCAAAGATAAAACAGGGTGATAAGACACTAAATAAATGACCAATATATTCATCTTCAGACAGCAGAAATGTCCTAGATTCGAGCCATGAGCTGCTCAGGGCAACAGGACAGAACAGTATTTTCATAGAATAGAATCATAGAATCAGCCAGGTTGGAAAAGACCTCAGTGATCATCAAGTCCAACCTATTACCTAATGCCTAATGCCTCATGACAACTAAACTATGGCTTCAAGTGCCACATCCAAGCCTTTTTTAATCACCTCCAGGGACAGTGACTCCACCACCTCCCTGGGCAGCCCATTCCAATGGCCAATTACTCTTTCTGGGAAGAACTTCCTCCCAACATCCAGCCTAAACCTCCCCTGGCACAGCTTGAGACTGTGTCCTCTTGTTCTGGTGCTGGTTGCCTGGGAGAAGAGACCAACCCCCACCTGCCTACAACCTCCTTCCAGGAAGCTGTAGAGAGCAATAAGGTCTCCCCGGAGGCTCCTCTTCTCCAAGCTAAGCAACCCCAGCTCCCTCAGCCTCTCCTCATAGGGCTTGTGCTCCAGACCTCTCCCCAGCCTTATTGCCCTTCTCTGGGCACGTTCAGGTGTCTCAATGTCCTTCTTAATTTTGCTCCCTTGGGGAGTTTAAAACACTCACACAGAATTGGAGGTTAAATTTGAATTCTACTTACAAATATATACAGAAATACAACATGTATTCAAGGAAAAGGAATATATACACAAATTAAGCCCAGCTCTCCACCTGGGCCAGAACCTTCCAAAACCTTCCCACCCCACCCCCAACCTCAGTACGCCCAGGAACAGGCCAAACTGACACACACCCCCACCCCTCCCAAGGAACAGACCCACCGAGGCTTCGATTCCAACTAAGCCCTCCTGCCCCACCACAATGCTAGGGCAAAATTGCATACCATGAAATTCACCACACAAGGCCCAAACATCCCCCATGGTACCAGAGACATAAGAGAAGCCATGCCACCTGGGAGCAGAGAAAGGGAGGAAAAGAGAAAGAACAGACTCTGATGGCTGTTCATGTAGGAAGATGCAGGATGATGGAAATGAAGTAACAAAGATTACACTTTCCTGTGTCCACTCCCTTGTACTCTCTGGTACTTCTGGAGGACTTTTTTTCTATGGTGGAACATTCAATCCTTAGCCTATAACAAGATTAAAAGCTCCATTTCTTAAAAAAGGGCAGTGAGGCTGGTGAGCGGTCTGGAGCACAAGCCCTAGGAGGAGAGAGGCTGAGGGAGCTGGGGTTACTTAGCCTGGAGGAGGCTCAGGGGAGACCTTATTGCTCTCTACAACTACCTGAAAGGAGGTTGTAGACAGGTGGGGGTTGGTCTCTTCCCACCAGGCAACCAGCACCAGAACAAGAGGACACAGTCTCAGGCTGCACAGGGGAAGATTAGGCTCGAGGTGTGGAAAAAGTTCTTCATCAAAAGAGTAATTGGCCATTGGAATATGCTACCCAGGGAGGTGGTGGAATCACTGTCCCTGGAGGTGTTCAAAAAAGGATTGGATGTGACACTTGAAGGCATGGTTTAGTTGTCATGAGGTGTTAGGTGTTAGGACTTTATGATCTCTGAGGCCTATTCTAACCTGGTCGATTCTATGACTCATCTGTAAGAAGGCTCAGAAACATTTAAAATGTAAATAAAGCCACTATGCCATCAAAATGTGGTATGAGGGTGAAAGTCCACAGGAAATTACACCTGAAGGGAGGTTGGACTCCTTAATGTTCGCAGGACCCTTCCAACCCCTAACATCCTGTGATCCTGTGACTTGCCACAGATTTCTGTCAGGTTTTTTAGAATACCTAGTTACCCGAACTTTTTTTTTTTTCCTTGTGGCACATAAGTTGACAAGAGATTGCAAAACCTTTACAAAAGAGTGAAGGCACTTTTTCTTTTTATAAAATATACCTAATTAAGGCAATATAACCCAGAGATTCAATATAAAATGGATTAGTAATATTGCTCCTATTTGATTGCTTCATTATCCATTCCAAGCATAAATCTTAATGTTCTGAAGACTATGTCCTCACAGACATGGGTTACATTTCCTAATGAAAAGCTGATTATATACGGTGTTCTTGTAAAGAACATGAAGATACTGTTATTGCTTAAGAACTGGACTCTTCACCCAGGGACATGGGAAGAGGACTCTATTCCCTGTTCTACCACACACTTCTTATGTGATACTGAACAAGTCACTCTTGGCTGGCTTTGCAAATGTGCTTAGCAGCTGCTTCTTATGATCAGATTACCAAAGTGGTGAAATCTTTTGAAAATCTAGCTATTTATTTTGCTGCTGAATAGGATCAGAGATCTTTTGAAATCTGGCCCCAGTTGGGGTGCTTTGCTCTTTTTGAAAAGCTAGCCCTAAATCTGTACATGCCTCAATTTCTCTGTTAGCATTATCATCACTGTTCTGCTTCATCAAGAGGATGAGAAACAGCTAGAGTACACAGCAATTCAAATTGGAAAGGGGATATAGAGCTGCTCTGATAGTTCTAGAAATGCCATACGTACTTAAAAAAGCAAACATAAAAATCAGCTCCTTATTTTTCCTAGACCGTCACACAAGTGTGGTTTCCTATGAAATCTGAAGTGGGGCAACGCTGACAGTATTATTCTGCCTGCTAGAAGTTATGCTTGGTCTCTTCTCCCGGGCAGCCAGTACCAGAACAAGAGGACACAGTATCAGGCTGCGCCAGGGGAGGTTTAGGCTGGATGTTAGGAAGAAGTTCTCTACAGAGAGAGTGATTGCCCATTGGAATGGGCTGCCCGGGGAGGTGGTGGAGTCACCATCATTGGAGGTGTTCAGGAGGAGACTTGATGGGGTGCTTGGTGCCATGGTCTAGTAGTTTAGGTGGGTTAGATTGGTTGATAGGTTGGACACGATGATCTTGAAGGTCTCTTCCAGCCTGGTTTATTGTATTATTGTTGGTTTAATTGTCCACATATATACAAAAATGTGAACAAAAATATTTCTCCCGCTGCCTTTTATGACTATAAATATGCATTTCATGACTTTCAGATGAAGTAAAACGGAATTTTTTACTTCTGTGGGGTACTCCCCACGCAAAGCAAGGCAAAACCAATTTTTGTATGATGCAATTAAAACATAAAGTAAAAACACACACATGTACTTGACCTAACTCTAAGAGTTATAGGGATTGACATGCTCGAGCACTGAAATTAAAGTAAGCATTTTTGAATAAGTCTATTTATGAGAACTGTGGCACTACTGGAGTTAAGCAGTTTATTAGGGATTTGTCTTTCATTCCTTCCTTCAGAACAGAAATCATAGTATGACTAAAACCTTTGAAATTAAAAGTAAAAATATTCACCTTGGCTTAAAAGCTACCAAATAAACAGAAAAGATGTTTCTTAAGGGAGCTTGATATTTTAAGACCTATATCCTCAATTGTATGGAGATTCTTATTTGGTTCAAAATCTCGGCTAGATATAGTGGCTTACATGTTCTCTACATTGTAAGCTCTCTATGAAGGGTGTTCTTTAATTACAGGCAGCTAATGAAAACAGTTTTTACTGATCTCTCTAATGTCCTGGGAAAGTCTTTACTATGGATTCATTGTGTTCTATTTTATATTCCTGATTGAAATGGGAGACCACAAGAGCACAGGGATTTGGTGGAAACTCGATTTCCTTCCCCTGGCTTCAAAGAGAACAGTTGCAGAAATAAAGCTGCGTTGATACTGTGGTCAATCTTCGGTCCAACTGCGGTTCTACTTGCATATTATATAGATACAAAATCACTGCACTTTGGTTTCTAAAATTACTGGGTTTCCCCTCATGATCTAAATCTCTGTCTGCTGACTAGAGGTATTTAAAGTAACTATTACATGAAAATAAGTATTATTATTAAATCCAGATACTGCAAACTTCACTTCCAGGACTCTGACTATTATTTACTTCAAATAGTGAGACACTTCGAAAAAATGCTAACAAACATATAACTGCAAATATATAGGATGGGAAACAGATTTCCTCTTTAGGTTTAGAAGAAAAAAGGTTTGTGTGTTTACTTAATTTAGACAAAATGTTTTCTTTGAGTCACAATTTTTTACTTATAATGTAACTCTTAGTAAAACAAATAATATAAAATCTCCACAATGCATTCATCAAGGTATAAAGGAAGCAGACATTCAAGTGGAGATATACAGTAGTTCATATGACCCAGAAAACCAATATACCATATTAGCAGAAGAAACAAAGGCTAAGCTTCATTGAATTTGCAGGATTCTTAGTGTGTCCTTACATTCTTTGCTCAGATGAGGAGACAAATGTATGTTAGCTATACTTGAAACTGTTAAAACCAAGCACAAGATCCAATTCCTTGACTGCTTTCATTTGCAAAATAGAACATTACAATATCAAGTGTGACTGAGGCTCTGTCCAAAACACTCCAGATAGCAACGACATTTTCCTTCTGTTCAGAAAAGGACAAATAAAAAGACAAATTAAAAGTTCTATCAAATCCTGCAATCTACAGGTAGCAAATGCCTTTTTTCATATCAAAAACTACAGCAGTGATTATTTGTTGTCTGTTTCTCACTCCTAAAAACTAAAAAAGCAAAACAAGTGCTTTAGGTAGACAGGGTTTATTGCACATCTGTAATTGGCTAACCCCATCATGTGTGTTATTTGAAAAAGTTATGTAGACTGCACATATAATTTAAGATATGAATGCTTCTAAAAAAGACCACCTGGAGCTAGCCCATGCTATGTAAAACATGAATGTAAAAATCACAGGGAAACGTTTTATTAAGAGCTTTGGATAGGTGGACTGGCTTACATACAAATTTCTACTGGATGATATATCCCTATAATGACAAGAAATTAACTAGGTTTTAATTGGAAAGTTTTCCCTGACTTTACCATCATCACTCATGAGAGTGATTGCCCATTGGAATGGACTGCCCAGGGAGGTGGTGGAGTCACCTTCATTGGAGGTGTTCAGGAGGAGACTTGATGGGGTGCTTGGTGCCATGGTTTAGTTGTTTAGGTGGGTTGGATTGGTTGATGGGTTGGATGCGATGATCTTGAAGATCTCTTCCAACCTGGTCTATTCTATTCTATTCTATTCTATTCTATTCTATTCTATTCTATTCTATTCTTTTGATCTTGCTTATTCCTGCAGTAAAATCTAATCACTGTTTTCTGTACAAGTTTTCTTTAAAAATGGTATAACACCACAGGAAGTTTAACTTCATGACTCATCATCTTCCAGCTTGACAGAAAAGCTGATATTCAAAGACTGCACTGCTTGTGAATTAGGAGTCAAACAGGAAGCAAAATCTTACATTTTTGGTGAGAAGTGGCCCTTGATCCTTGAGGGATACAAATTCACTTCAACCTACATGACACATCACATCACATTACAGAATACAGAATTAACCCGGTTGGAAAAGACCTTCAAGATCATCAAGTCCAACCTATTACTTCACACCATCCAATCAACTAAACGATGGCACTAAGTGCCTCATCCAGTCTTATTTTAAACACTTCCAGTGATCTTTATTTCACCACCAATGACCTAATGAACCTAATGACCAAGTCAATGTAACAGCACAAGAAGAGAGAAAGGAAGATGAAATGCAATGGAATAGAACAGAAATACAGTAGTAACTGGGAGTGAGAGAAAAAACATCAATGTCACCTGTTCTATTTCCTTGCTCTTATAAGCAGTTATTGTCTGGTCATTTTCCTACTTAACAATTAAGTTGTAAGGTGGAGTTCTACAAATGAACAACTCTTTCAGAGACTGACAGACATCTGATTGACAAGATTTTAAAGAGAGTATTAATTTTTTTACCAGCAGTAAACGTGTATCCACAGAAGCGCTGGATGGAACTTTTTACAATACAACTAAAGCACAAGGAGAAACTACATCATTTTAGCATTTCTGCTAGCAGAACTGGAAGAATCAGGTAGGTTCTTTTTATGCCTTTGTTCATGAGAGGAAAAAAAAAAAAAGGAAAAAAAAAAAAAAAGACCTGAACTTGAAAGGCTTTTCCTTTTATTCCTGTTCTGCATCACAAGAAATCTAAAACATTTCAAAGTCACAGGATCACAGTCTTGTAAAAACAAAAAGCCACCTACAAAGCAACAACTAGTAGCCTGGAGTTTAGAATAGTAAAGATAAAAATGAATAACAACAACAACTATAATTTCCATTTTGTTACAATGAAATAAATACATTCCAGGAGCTTCAGTTTACTAAGGTGCACAGATCATTGTCTACGATTCAAACATCATTGTAATTTGCAAACTTGGAATCAGCACTTATGCTATATTTAGTCCCAGTTCATTGATGATCATGGGCACAGTGATTTCTGGAGAAGGCCACAAAAAAATCCTTTCTTAATAATACCTTTCATTTCAATCTGCTTTCCAAGATCCATCAGTGATAATGTGTTTAGCTTGGTTCTGTCAATATAATGTCCTTCCAGTATTTTTAAACCATACCTCTTATGGCAACTTAAAGGCCTTACTGATACTTCAGTATAAAATACATATCTTAGCTGGACTTGCCATTTCAAAGAAATAATCTGGGTGTGTTTCATAAGAATTACTTTCCACTTATCTATGTTTGCTGAAAAAATAGACAACCCTTCTTTTACCCCTTTAATTAAGGAATTTCCCCACTATTTTCCCTGTAACTGCTTTGAGACTAACACAGCCCAGCTCTGCAAACGTCACATCAGCACTGTAAAGAATGGATGATGCTGAAAATAATATCGGGCTGATCTCAGAGGTAACCCAGTCCTTGCCTGAAGAACACATAAAAGGCAATACAATACTGGAATACTTGAGAAACACTGCAAGCTGGAGTTCAGGAATACAATGCCCAGGAGTTTCAGAGTTCCTTGCTTGTCCCACGGCAGGTAACCTATTGAATCAACACAGAGCCGTGGCAATCACAATGAGGCAGTGCCAGTGGGTATTACTGAGATGTCAGGAGTTTCCCTGCTTTGCTGGGAAGATCTGCTTTTTTTGGCGCACCTTAGAATATTTTTCAAGTGCTTTTAAGTTTGATTCAGACACCAGAGAAAGATTTCTCATTTTCCCATCAGAAAAGATAGAGCCTGAATTTATCATGGATAACAGTATGATTCACAGATCTTGCAGAAGTTGGGACCTAACGCTTGGCACTCAAGCATTTCAATTCCAGAGGCAGAATGCTTTTCCAGGAGGAGCTTGAGGAAGAAACAAGGGAAAAGGAACAAGGCAACAGAACCCACAACAAACTACAATAATCTCCTTTTGACCAAGAAGATAATCATAGATTCATTTAGGTTGAAAAAGACCTTTAGGATCATTGAGTCCAACTGTAAACCTAACACTGTAAAACTTAACACCACCAAACCATGAACTCTGACAACAGCATTGTACTTCTCAAGTCGTTGTATTGTTGATGACAAGGACTCAGTATGCTATTAGCAGTAAGCTGAACTGTAAAGACCTGTAGAACTGATTCCATACCGCAAACCCCTGTCAAGCTCTCCTGCCTTTGCTACACCAGTTTTACTGTACCATATCAACGAGTCTACACCATTGCCAGGGTTCTTCCCATTTCTAATATGAATAGCATCAATTTTTCTTTAGTTTTTCTAATCTTGCTAGGTTTTCCCTCAGTGTCTCCTCTTTGTCAACTTTCTGCATCTCGGATATTGTAGTTTATCTCAATTGCTATATTATTTCCCTTTTATTCCCAAAGTTTTCCATAAATACACATTTAAAACCACATTTTTTCAAATTACAGATTCTGAAAGAGGATGCAGTTCTATAATTTTCAGGTGTGCTGGAAAACAATTATTTCATATTTTTTTCTTTTAGACTTCTAGTCATCTTTTTTTTTTTCCTTCTAATTTTTCTTCTAATTTTTCCCCACCAGGCATGTTTCCCCATCAGGCAATTAGCCTCTCAAAAACACTAAGTATATTGGCTGGCACCTTCCTCCACTTGCAGAGCTTGAAAGCAATCAGATCATGATCACTTGTCACTAGGCAACAACCAACTCTGAGTCCAGTATTCAATTCATCTTATCTATCACAGTGAGATTCAAACAGAGCAACCTCATTTTGAGTTTCCCATCTTTCTTACTAGAAAACGATCAATAATTCTCATAAAGAACATTAATGTTTTACCACTGTCTGAAACTTTCAGCACTTGTTTGCTACATTCAAACAACACCTAGTAATCTTTCTCTTTAACCTATGTAATAGTTCTATATTCCCATGGCTGCACTGCCCCTGTGGCCACATAAACATGCTTCAGAATGAATAGATGCTACATTTACCAATCAGTGCTTGATGATGCTACACTTTATAGTGGCCTACATATAAAAAAGACTAAGATTCCCATAAGAAAAACACCTGCAAGATAGGGAGAAATAAATTACAGAGATATCAAGAATTCTCCAGCAAAAGAGCAGATATTCCACATGAAGTGGGATGGCCAGATTTAGACACCTTTTTCACAACAAGCAATAGCACCAATTTATCTGCATTTTGCTCTTTTCATCTGATTGACCTTTTCATGTCTAACAGTGAAAAACAACATCTTAGGCCACAAACACGGAGAGTAAGTAATTCTTATTGCCTTGCTCCTGTAGATGGTTTCCCTGAGACAGAATTGTGTGGTGATTTGGAATAGAAGACTGTTCTTAGCAGAAAGCTTGTGTGGTTTGGCAGGAAAGGACTTGTATTATCTTGCACCGCCTGCTCAGGAAACAACACTCAGTTTAAAATATAAAAGGCCAACAACAGGTAATGTTATTTAAAGGGTTTCCACAAGGAGATAATTCAGAAGAGAATAATTTATTTATCTCTTAGAAATGCATAAATATCTAGCATAAAAATTATGAGAAAAAAGGTATTTAAATTAATGAAAGTAATCCCACTTGACATTTGGGATAACAATTACCATACTTTCCAATTATCCTTATTGCTTATTTTCTTTCCCAGAGAATTCAAAGCACTGGACTTATTTCCTCAACCCTGAGTTCCCTACTATGAGACATCAACTTCATTTTCCAACTATACTTATATACTTTGTTTAGACTGAGAATGGATCCTTTGAAAAACATGCTAGTTTGAAGGAAAGAAGTGCAATTTTGTTTTAAAGCAAAATTTTTCTCCTTGTGATTATCAACACATCTTTCTTAACTTTATTACCAATGCAGAGCAGAAGTAACAATGAATGCTTTACTGCATACATGTCAGAGTCACATTTAATAACCTTGGACAAGAAAAAATTTCGACAGGAAGAATTTCAGTTCACCAGCATTCAACTTATTTTCATACTAATATATATTAATTCCAGAACATAGATGTGTAAAACTAGCTAATTGCAGAACATGTAATGCTAGAAAATGGCTAAACTGAGCCACATACTTCACACAACCTACCAGCCAGGCAGTACTATTTACTGAAGTTCTTTTCACTCCTCGGCTAGAATGTCTCATTCACCTCTTCTCTTACAGTAGAAGTAAGATTATTTAACTTATGTAATCTAAAATGTAAACATTTGTCTTAAGAAAAAAAAGAGGCTCAAGATAAACCTACTGATAACACAAAATTGTGCATAATCCCACAATTACCTTTTCTCATTCAAGGAAAAGACATGCCCAAGGTTTGTACGTGTCGTGTCATTCAGCAGGAAATTAGACTCATGGCCTTGCACAAACATTTGTATCTCCAAAGACAGAAACAACCTCACGTCAACCAAAAAAGAATAAAAGCATGATAATTATTTGGATGTCATCATGGCAAATTTCCAGGACAAAGTTTTACAAAATTAGGCAACAGGCTATCGGGTTTAATTGCAGCTTCTAAAGAAAAAGAAATGACAAATGCTGGGAACTCTGTTCAAGAGAGAGTCATGAATCTTCTTTATTTTATAGTGATTGTGGCCCCAAGTCAGAACCAGTGTCATAAAGACTGTCCCAAAAGGAAATAAATGGCATGACTTCAGATCAGCCAAACACAGTCAAGACACAAGAAGATATCATGGTACCTCACGCTCCTCCTCCCTCTTCTTCACTTGAAAGTAAGGAAGAAATTATGGCTCGGGACGACATATCAGAAAAGAACATAAAAAGCCAAATGATCTGTGAATACTTTCCACAACAGTTTGTGTTCAAAATATAAACTAAAATTGCAATGAATCCTTTAGGGACAGTATTCCAAAATATGAAGGTTCTCACAAGAGTTAGATGTTGGAAAAGGACTCCAGGGCCTTTTATGTGACAGACAATAAGAATGCACAGGATGCCTTCAAGTTCCATGCCACATAAAGTACCAGTTACTAGCTGAGCACACTCCCAGATCACAACTTCTAGAAAATTCACCTTTAAATGCAAAAAACCAATTGATCAGCAGCTCATTTAGTGTTCCCCTCAAAACATAACCCTTAAATACTGGGCATGAAACAGTCTTCTGAAGGAATGGAGACAGAGGAGAATAGTACTGCTATTCATAATATATTGCGCACAGTATGTGAAGAAAAGCAATTTTATTTCTATTGACTCTAAATAACTTTAAAATTATTTTCTTCAAAATGAGAATCATGTCCTGGTCTTTAAGAACTGTAATCTTAAAACTCATCTGCTGCAAGTTCTGTGTGTATCTGTTTACAAGGACTAATACTTCCTACGTACGGAAAGCCTTAGACAATGCACCAAAAAAACAACATTGACTGAAACCTGCTGTATTAGAAGATGGAAAATTTATCCATTTTTAGCAAATGTCAAATCATTGGCTATTGCTTTTAAGATTAATAAAAGATATAATGGTTTCTAGATAGCCTCTAAATAAAGATTGCTATGAATGGAGAAATGATTTACCAATAGTCACCACAATGTGATTTCTTTAAAGGTTACAATCATCAGTTATTTAGCTGAAACACTGCTGAGAATGCCTGGTCATTTCTTGAATAATGCATAATGTTCATTGTAGATTTGATCTGTATTATAACAATACAGATATTTCTAGAATAATGGAGAAAACTATCTGTCACTTTCCAATTGCTCAAGATATTTCCATGAAGTAATTGACTCTGAAAATATTAGATGGAGTTACCTGAGTGTTCATTTGCAAGCACAACTTGTTGTGATCGCTACACAATAGGCATAGGAAAACAAACTCATCAGCCTTTATAGACTTTTAAGAAAAGCTGTGGTAAATACAGGGCAGAATAAAAGACCTTCCTGAAATACTGAATTAAAATTATTAAATTGCTGTACAGTACTGGGGGACGAATTTAAAACTAAGCTTTGAAATTTAATTGTGAGCACAAGCAGGAGGAGAGGGGGGAAAAGAATTTAAAAAGCAAACAAAAAATAAAAAGGCAGTTGCCTTTGCAACATTAAGTACCTCTCATAATTTTCCAAATACCTTTAAGTCTATTCAGAAGATTGCTTGGGCATGCACAAAGTATAATATCTAGTGTTTTACTGTAGGATTACAAACCATACTTCACATGAAGCTGCAAGCTATTTCTGTGAGCTTGTTTACCCATATGAAGCTCTTTGAGAGCAGCAAAAAAGCACCCTTAATAAATGAAAATGAATTTCTTTTGATGTAATTTCATAAATGTTTGATCAGAATGTGTTAACAGGTTTCTATGTGAGGAGAACTGGTGGAGTAATAAAATATACCTAGAGAGTTAAACCTGCTCATTGGGAATTCTTATACAACAAAACACTGTTTCATCAAGCACTGTTTCAATATACTGACATATAAATAATAGAGTCAGGGTTAGTATAAACCTAAGTACTCAAATGGGGGCTGGAGGGAGGGAAAGAATAAATTCTCCCCCAGCTCCCCCACATCCCTCATATCCCTTTATATATCCTCTATATCCCTTATGGAATAAGAAACGTATCACCACATGGGTGGAGGAGGAGGATTATTATATCAGATAGGGTGAAAAGACATTAAATGTTTATCTCACCTTTTTTAATGGGGAGAAACACGTTAATCTAGGTCAGACCATTTATGCTGTTGTCTACAAACAAGGCTTTGTTTCCCCTTGAAATTATTTTTTGTTGTTGTTAGGTTCCCTGCACAAAAAGGAAGCTACAGCATTCAGGTATATATTCCACGAAAGGATAATGAAAACCAGATCCCAGATAGCCTGAAAACATACACAGAGATCTGCAGAGATCAGACTTTCCATAATACAGGACAGCTTGTATAAGCACTGTATGTCTGTTAGCTGCAGGAATTTTTGCAGGAATTATTTATTTTAACAGACAGATCAGAGACAGTGCAGCCAAGTCCACTTTATAGCCACCTTGAAATACTGTTTAATTGCCTGAGAATAAACTTTCATCTGAAAACCAAGGGAACATTTGCATATTATCTCAGAAGCCTCATGAACCATGTTATACTTCTGCTCTGGATGATATAACTATTACCTTTTTTCTTTTTTTTTTTTTTTTTTTTCTTTTTTTTTTTTTTTTTTTTTTCCCCCTTCCATGAAAATTATACATGATGGGGTAGATAATATAAATTAAATATATGAAATAGCACAAATATGTCGAGCTACTAAATCAGAAGCAGCAGCCTGCAAGTCCTTTCATTCCTGCTCTCCATGTCTATCACCATGCACTGAAATGTTAACTTCCCTTAACTCATATTCCTTTAACTGGAAGAGAGGTAAAAGCCCTTTGCACCACCAATACTGGGAACCCTTCAAGGGCAGTTGTGGGCTGACACACCAGATTCTATTTCCTCCTCCTCCCTCCATTCTTAAAAGGGGCTTTTTCTTTTGTCTCATGCTATATATAGTCCACCTACTTTTGCGTGGAATAAGAGTTTAAATTTTATCATGTATGGAAAAAATGCAAAATACACAAATCTCATACACCTGTACCCAAAATACATTTCCTCCAAATACGAGACCAGTCCTTTTTTTAATGCCATCAAAGCCAGGACAACCACAATCCCTAGATTTTAGTAACTTGGAGTTCTGTTAATGTAACTTGTTCCCCAATTTGAAAATATTTATCAGACAGCAAGATCATGTTCAACTACATAAGCAGCATGAGTTTAGCAAAAAAAAAAAATTACAAAAAGATGTCTAGTTGATACAAGCCATTTGAAACACTATTTAGGACCAGCATGCACACAGCCTCTAAAATAACCGTCTGATTCCTCTATTACCTGTGGCAACTCATGTCTAAAACATTGATTTTTCTGCCCAACTGCTTGTTTGAGCATGAAAAGAGGGTGCTTAATATTGAAAGCAGCCTATTTTGGATGAAATGTTTACAGATGCCTCAGAAGTCAAAACAACTTCTATACACACTGCGAGATGATAAATAAAATCCTAGCCTCTGACCTGAAGATCTACAAATTCAGATGTGATTCTCTCCAACTTCAGAAATACACAATTCTGCCTTTAAGGTTCAGCCAGAGAATTAAAAGATCGAGCCCTCAAATCAAGGAATAATGTCACACTCCTCTCACAGGAATCCTTACACAAAATACTGAAACAAGGTAGCGTAATCATTGCTAACTAACTTTAAATGCTGTAGTCTATGTCACCTGGAAGACTCACAGCTGTAACAGTTATACCCATAATTTTGTTCTTACATTAAAAAAACCCATAAAAATGAGAGGTTTATTTCACCTTCACATGGTGTCTTTCTCATGCAGACCTCAGATTTCCACATATGTATCCCTTTAAAGGATTTGATATGCAGGAAAGAAGAAAGGATGACGGTAAAAATTTCAATTTAAAGGCTGCCATATTCGATACCATGCAACACATTTACTCCATACCTTTTACTGATGTGTTAGGTGGAGGTCCTTCCATTCTCAAGTTCCACGGAGGATCGCCCTGATTAGCAAAGTCCCTCATTTTCAGATAGCTAATTGTAAGTCGAATGATGGATGCCTTGTCAAGCTGGCTGGTAATGGCTGCAGGCAGCGGCAACAACTTTGCCAACTCATAGAATTCGAAATTCTCCTTTCCCCGACGAGAGCGAGCAGCATCTCGGGACTTTTCCTTCCTCAAGGCTTGTAAACTAAAAGAAAATAAACAAAGTAGGACATTCATCAGTATTAGTGTTCTGTCACATTTAACTCATTTGCTTTTTCCTATACAAACAACCACATTTCAAGACGCTGTTGTGGATGGACAGACAGACTTCAGAGTACAGTTAATGGTACTGCACTCTCTGAATGATTAAAAATAATAATAAGTGGGAGCAAACATATTAAGTAATTAGCTCTAATTCATTTCATGCTCTTTATGCTCAGCCTACTCTTCCTTTTTCAGCTGCCAATCACAAGAAAAGATTCCCAAGAATTCTGTGCACATGTGGGGTTTATCTACCGTTTCTTCTCCTGACTTCCTCTAACCTGATTTTGTCTAAACTTATGCCAAATTTTGACTTTTGGGAAATGAAAGTTAAAAGCAGGTGACTGAAGGGAGCACCACCTCTGACAGGATTGCAGTGAAGTCATGACAACCAAACAGGTTGTGCAGTAAGTTCTCTGCCACAGAAATTTAAGTCTGGCATAACATAAACCTTCCTGGATCTCATGAAGCTGCTGTCCCACAGCTGTCCCTGTTGTGAAAACAGCAATCTTTGACAAGGGGGTGAGCAAGCAGTTAAAACAGTCCTGTGCTTCATATTTCTGATTGTAATTCACTACCACATATGTGTCAGATTAGCAACCTGTTGGTCAGGAAGGACCTTCTGCTTTACCCTGAGCAGGTGGAAATGCAAAGGCATTAATTTAGTCCTGTTGCATCCATGTATCACTTGCTACCATCCATATGCAACACCTAAAGGTAACTCAGATTTTACTCTTGGGCTCTTTGTTTAATTGGTGTAAAACTGCTGAATGCACATTGTGATGACAGCGGGTAACCACCAGGGTCTTCTGATCTTTCCCTGAAACTCAAAGGAAACTCAAGTTTCAGGTAGTTTCAACAGCTTTGCAAGGGGAAAAGGTAATTAACATTTTTTTTAATTGTCTGATTTGGGGCAGATAAAAAACGTACAATACTTCTCACAAAATCTAGGAGTCAATGTGCAGACAGTACAAAGAACACATAGTGCCTCTTCTGGTTTTAATGAGAGATGGTTTTGTTGGTTTGGGGGCTATTTTGACACAAAGTAGAGTGTTCAACTCAGGATATAAACTTGACCATACCTCTGCCTTGATGCACAGAGGTTGGTGCTGATGCTGGGGTTGCTGTCTGTAAGTCACTGCACAAGGTGAGTAGAAACTGTTCTTGTTCCTCACAAAGTCTCAATCTTTGCTTTATGTTTTTACTTACTAATTTGGTGAAGTAACAGCCACAATTTCATTAAGTAGTCATTACTTTACAACAGAGCTAGAATTCAACCAGTATGTAGTGGAACATTAAGCACTTCATAGTATCATAGTATCAGTCAGGGTTGGAAGGGACCACAGGGATCATCTAGTTCCACCCCCGGCCAGCTTCTTTCAAGCTTCCACAACCCTTCCTGAAAACCCTGAATTTTGTCAATAAAAAAGCTCTGTAATAGCCAAATGCACAAAACCACACCAGCATGTGAAGTGGATCAGCAGAATTTAGGCACACAGAACTAATACAATGATTTTCAGACCTCTATTTCCCTATATTTCTAATTTGAATATAATTCCAACTACAGTTGTTATCTCAATATTCTTAGCTATGTGCAGTTTTGTGGTTGTCTCTGCCACCTCACATTTGAAAGGGCAGATCAGGTGGGCCATTAAAACACAAATTAAATCCCTCCATCACACTTCCCTAATGATGCTCAATAAACAACTGTATCCTAATAGAAATAGTATTTAAAATTATGGCATGGATGAGAAACAGGGTCAGTGAAGTAGATACAGAAAGAAACTGTATGTTTTCACCCACGTGTAAAGATACACCATCCTACTGAATCTCACCCTAAAGTACATACTTGTCGTCATGAATTCTATACAGACCACCAGTAGTTAGATCTGTAACTGATATTCAAGTAGCAAAGCACCTGAAAAGTGAGATTTCACAATGCTTTTTGTGGATGCATCTCTGACAATTTGCTGACAATCTGCTGTCTACAACTACCTGACAGGAGGTTGTAGGCAGGTGGGGGTTGGTCTCTTCTCCCAGGCAACCAGCACCAGAACAAGAGGACACAGTCTCAAGCTGTGACAGGGGAGGTTCAGGCTGCATGTTAAGAAGAAAGTTCTTCACAGAAAGAGAGATTGGTCATTGGAATGGGCTGCCCAGGGAGGTGGTGGAGTCACCATCACTGGAGGTGTTTAAGGGGAGACTGGATGAGGCACTTGGTGCCATGGTTTAGTTGATTAGATGGTGTTGGGTGACAGGTTGGACTTGATGATCTCAAAAGTCTTTTCCAACCTGGTTAATTCTATTCTATTCTTAAAATCATAATCTACCATCATAAATGTGTAAAATCCCTCAAATGTTATATTAAATATAGCCAGTAGACATATAATACATACACACAAAACCCAGCAAGATACAGCTCTATGAGGTGTGAATGTTCCAAATAATTTCTGTGAAGATCCTCTACACAAGTTAAATACCTACAACAGTAACATAAGGGAGAGGCATGTAAGTGTCTCTGCCCAAACACTTGCAAGTGAAAGCTCATTCTAATTCTAATTTCTGTCCCCTGGCTTTGAGCCCTGGTAACCAAATGGAGACATCTGAGAAATCCAGAACTGAGATTCTAGATCTCTTCTGAAAGTCTGCACCTTATTTCCAAAGCATTAATTACACCCTTATGGGAGAAGAGGGCTTTTGGAGATCCCTAGTAGAACAAATCAGGAACATTACAGATCCCAGCCAGTGCTAAAATCGGGGCAGGGGGAGAGGTTAGAAACCAAATGGATTCAATCTTTGCAACACCAAAGGCTGAATCCACAGTTTGTAAGTCTTGTACAGGGCTCAGGAGATGGCTGGAACGGAATATATTACAAATTAACAGTTTGCAATAGGAGCCAGTTAAACTGAACAGTAAGGCTACCTATGTAAGTTAAAAACATCCTCTGAAAGCCACCTATGTCCATTCAAACTTATACAATAAAAGAATCCCAAAGTATAAGGGACTGGGAGCTGATATAAAAGAAACATACAAAGGAAACTCCTAAGAAACAGTGTTGTCAATAACACATTTTTCCTTCTAGCCATTTGGTATGCTGTCATTTGTGGAAGCTTCACTGAGTGACTCAAGTCAGTGAGTTTGGAACTTGTGTACTCTCCTCCTGGCATCAGAGCATTAAGCTAAATTTAGAAACAGTGTCTGTCGAAATCTGCATGCAAGTCCTAATTTCTACTTTATGTAATTCCACCAGGGAAACACACTTGTAGCATGCAGTTATGCTGATACAATGGGCCCTTAATTTGGGAGCAGTGATTTCCCTAGCAGGAAGCAGGAATTCATTAGATGACCTAAACGTCACTGTTAATCCTCTCTGGCACCTGTGATTCCGATAGGCAACATCAGCTTGATCATCAGATGCTCTTAACAGAGCAAAGTGCTGGCACTGATAATCCCAAGAGCAGGCTAGAAAAGAAAAGTGTGAAGCTCACAACAGAAAGCAGAGGTGCTGACACAGAGGCAAACCTCATCTTAGATCCTGTCATATGCCATCATGATTAGCATCAGTTCTTGATAACATAAATAAACTTGCTAGTGTATCAGGCTGCAAAAAAAGGACAAATACCCACAGGCTCTTCTGCTAATGACTAAAACAAAAATATGGCAAGTTTGGGAAATCTCACCCGTTTACTAAGCAGATTTCAAAAACATTCAGAAAGCAAGCAGGCATTGAACATGTAAAAGCTCCTATGTGATAGAGACGGTCCCACAACAGACCAGCTACCCACAGTACCTATAAGAAAGTAACAGTGAGAAATATACCCAAAGGACATAAGTATTGCTGCCTCTTTGCCCTCTGTGGAGAAGGGGAAGGAGGCTGGATAATTGGATCAGAATGCATCACCATACACCACACATCAAAGGAGGATGTCGTCATACAGCGGTGAAATTTCATGCACCGCGTTAAGAACATACTTCTCACGGAACTTCCTTATACGAAGTCCACCAAAGAAGCCTAAGATGTTTCCAGCCTGATAATTCTGAGATACAGGGCCATATAAACAGGATATTTAATGGACAGAAAATTAATGTGAGTTTAAAGAGGTGGTTTTTAAAATACTTTTTTTTTTTTTTTTTCATTTTAGGGTCTTTCCACCTGGACCGATACCAAAAAAAAAAAAAAAAAAAAAAAAAAAAGAGATTGGCTTTTAAAGATGAAGGGCACAATAAATACTACTATATAATTTTCAAATGGCATACACAACAATTCAATAGTAGATTTGTCTACTGAAGTCACAGCAGATGCAGAGGACATGATAATATGGCGTTGCATAAAAGTTTTATTGGTACTCATAACTCACTTGCGATTTCATTGTGCTTGTGGTCATTCCCAGCTTAACCTGCTTCGTATTTTATTGGGCGTCATTTTAGATATTTTATATTCATACACAAGCCTCCATATCTGTGTGCACATCCACAGCCTCCACATGTCTGACAGATCATCATCTGTCACTTTAAAGATGGGACAATCACGGCCCCTAATTTTTTTGCAGCATATAATGGCAATCAAACATGTTACGGCGTATCAACAGATGCACTGACCTACATTAGCAAGGACTTTTTAGCATATCAATACCTTGCTTCTGTGGCTCAGTTTGGGTGGTAAAAAAAAACAAACAAGCAAACCAAAAACCAACCAAACCACAAAACACACACACACACAAAAAAAAAAAAAAAAAAAAAAATCAGCAAAATAATTTAATTCCCTGAGTTTGCATTTTGAATGAAAACAGGGCAACGGTTGTGGTTACAAATAAATATTTCCGTCTGAAATTTCAGAACGCAACTCGGAAGCAGACATATCACAGGCCGGTCCGGTTTTACACAAGCAGCTTGCATTTACATTTCACCTACGCTGTTCCCTTAAGCCTGACACAAGCAAGACCCTCCTGCCCCAAGCAAGGCTTCAGATGTCTCTCTCCCCCTGCTCAGCCCCATTTACCAGCACCGGTGGGGTTTTATGGTACCCTCACTGCACTTGTCATAAATAGAGATTAGACAGGGGCGATAGCCATCAAACAAGGTTTGAGGGCCAGGCAGGCTGCTGAGCTCCAGATATAATCCAGCCAAAGGGAAGCTTGTCTGTGGTGTGCCCTTCCAGTCTTTGCTCATTTTCATTAACTACAAGCAGAGAAGTATGGCAAACTCACAAAAGAGACAGTAATTTTTTTTTTTACAAGTATATTGAAACCCCTTACAAGTGCAACAGTATAGCAGAGCAGAGCGCTTTTCCCTGCAATATTAAACAATATCACACTTGTTAATTCAGCTGTTATCGACCACTAGTGAATTTCTTAAGCCTCTAACAACAATATGGATTAGTAGCAGCAAAACCAGATACAGTACAGCAATATCTAATAATGTTTATAACAAGCTCTATGGAGAATGAAGTGATATTCATGTGTGTGCATGTATTTTTATATGAGTCCAGTCTCCTGAATTCCAGGATCAGAAGGGCCACTACAAGCACAAGCCCACTCTCCAAAGGCTGTAGTCAGATGGATGTTGTATCCATTTTACAGCAAATGAATCAGATATATGAAAAGTATGTGCAACATCAAAGCCCACAGTAGAACTGTGACCAAAAAAATGGACTAGAGTTAAGTGATCTCCAACCCTATCAGTCCTCTGAAGGAGACTCCCAATTATGTATGACCTTCTATGTACACTTTTTTCCAATATAAAAAAAAACAGAATAATACATACTTGCTATTGAGATTGCTTGTATCTCACAGAATCACCCTAACCATATCCCCAAGCACCACATCCAAACAACCTTTAAAGACTCCCAGGGCTGGTGACTCAACCACCTCCCTAGGCAGCCTATTCCAATAACTGACCACTCTCCATGAAAATTTGTTTCCTACTGCCCAGTCTAAACCTACCCAGTCACAGCCTGAGGACATTCCCTCTTGTTCTATCACTAATTACTTGTAAGAAGAGATCAGGGAATAGCATAAATAATGAAATGACCCAATTATTTGGAATATTTATTTATTTTGCTTCTACGTGACCCTTCTTACACCTCAAGTTTCCCTGGAAGAAGGGATACAAAACTGGGAAGAGTGGTTGTGACTTCAGAAGGCTGTGCTGCCATTCAGCAAGACCACATCAGGCTAGAGCTGGTTAGAGAGCAACCTAATGTTGTCCACAAGGACAAGTAGAGGGTTCTGCACCTAAGGAGAAATAATCCCATGAACCAGTACAGGTTAGGGGTGACCCACTAGAAAGCAGCTCTGTGAAGAAGGACCTCTAAGGACTGGTGGACAATTTAACCATGAGCCAGCAGTATGCTCTTGTGGCCAAGGCGGCCAGCGGTATCCAGGTTGCATTAAGAACCTGGGTTGTATCTATTTCACCCTAGTGAGGCCACATCTGGAGTATTGTGTCCACTTCTGCCATCCTTATCCCAAGACAAACAAGCAACTACTGGAGATAGTCCAGCAAAGGGCTACAAAGATGATGAGGGGACTGCAACCTCGCTCTCAGAAGGAAAGACAGTGAGAGCTGGGGTTGTTTGGCCTGGAGAAGAGAAGGATGAGAGGGGATCTTAACCCATGCTTATAAACATCTAAAGGATGGGTATCAAGAGGATAGGGCCACTTCTCAGTGGGGGTTTTGCTCAGCAACACAAGAGGCAACAGGCACATACCGGAACACAGGATGTTCCATTGGAATGTAAGAAAAAACTCCTTTACTTTGAAGGTGACAGAGCACTGAAACAGGCTGCCTAGAGCTTGTAGAGTCTCCTCTGGAGATACTCAAAACCCATCTGGATGCAGTCCAGAACACACTGCTCAGGCAAACCTGCTTTAGCAGGAGATGGGACTAGATGATCTCCAGAGGTCCCTTCAACCATTCTGTAATACTGATGTCACAAAAGCAGTGTTTAACTCAAGTGGATATTCATCTGAACAGCAGTACATACTTTCAGACTCCTGAAAATTGTTTAGACTGAACACATTGCAGTTGAAAAGTCCAGTCTAGCAAATCAAGCAACACCACTGGTGGCAGCAGGAGCATAAAGCTTCCTACTGCCAAAGGTTTTTGTTATTGTTCTGTTTTTCTAAATGCTATGCTCTAGAAAGCTCACAAATATGCATGAAACTGGGTATCTTTGCAGTGCTGTAGACACAAGGGAAAAGAATGAAGCAAGAGAGCTAATGCTCCTCAGATGTGAATTCAGAGAAGAAAAAAAAATCCTCTCCAACTTCCTAAGACAAACTCAATTGGTTCTCAAAAATGATACTGAAAGTAACTTTACCTCTAATTTATACAAATTATTTTGTTATCTCTGAGGATTTTTGGCTTTTGAGATAACTTCTGACTTGAATTTTTCTCCCTTTTTTCCTTCCTTTTTTTTTTTTTTTCCTACTATCCTATTCAGACTTCCTTTTCACACAGATTGTTTCTGAACCAAGAGTATAAGAACTTCAAGACTAATAAAAATCAGTTACACTGTTTAAAAGAGGCCTACCTTCATGAGGGTAAAAATCTCCAAAAAGAAAAGAAAACAGGAAAGGAGCAGAATCAAAATCCACATTAAATTTTGCCTTCTTTCTTTTTTAACTACATCTGAGAAGTCAGAAGGTAGATTTTTATGGATTTTTCTACTTGTTTGCTTAGGAGATGTGAACATTGCTCAGTCTCACTATTTATCAATTAATCTAGCATGCAGCCTCAAAGGAAAAAGGTCGACCTGTATTAAAAATTCATCCATCAAAAATTCATCAAAGACTTCAGCATTTTAACTCATGAACCTTTGAACACCTGCATACTTGTCAGATCTGCGGTCATAGGTAACTGGAATCTATAGTTACTAGTGTCTATACTTGATCTGACATGAGCTGCATGAGGAGGAGACTTCCAGGTGAAAGTGCAGTAGACAAACTAGGGAGCAACAGTGCTTCCTCAAACCGCTATTTTCTTCAGACAAGGGATATCTGACACCTAAGTCAGTTCAAAGTCAGTCAAATCAGAGCCTTCCGATGAGGCAATTGCTTTTCAGGGGCATTTGGTTTTTTGCCACACCATAAATATCACCATTATTACAGGGCAAAAGTTTGTCAAAAAATGTAAACAAAACCATTATCTGAGGTTAACATGAATGGCATAGTCCACCAATTGAAGCCATTAAATATTGTCCACCCCCAAAAAAACCAATAAATTAATGTTTTCAGAAGACTTTCTTTAGCGTGTGAAGAAAAACTGTATAGTATATGCTGGAAGTTAAAGCTGGAACCTTCAAGTTCAAGGTAAAAACTCTGCTGCTTAACTAATGCACTGCTCATAGCTGTCATCATTAATTTATGTTAGCCTCTGTAAACATCAAGAGTATAATAGGCCAATTTCACAACTAAATATAGATGCACATTTTGCCCTTATATAAATGGCAGATTGCTGCTGTAGATCATCGCTGCAGCAACACGTCAGTAAAGATGCACTGTTTGATGGTCTGATGCTCACACAATATATAAAACCAGTTGTAATGGTTGTTTGGAAGCAAAGTGTAACATAGCAGCAAAATTTCATTTGTTCCACAAACTCAGGATATATTAAGCTTGGCTGACAAAGACTGTTTGATGTGCTAAATCAGTCTGACCTTCATTTTTGCTTTATATTTCTCATTTAACACATGAAATGACCATTATTTTTTCACTATATAGGAAAATATCACAGAACTGCTTTCTATTAGAAAGACTCTTTTCCTGGTAGATAGCAAGAAACACATTTTTTTTTTGCCAAATGTGCTCTAACAATCACTGCAAAAATAATGTGCAACTCATGGGAATTAAAAAAAGAGTAATACCTGTATTAACCCAACCTCTTTATTTTATGTATGAGACCTGAGGCTGTTTTTTAGAGGTTGTTGTTTGACAGAAGAGGTTTCTTTTTATACCATTTTTAGTAGGTAAGCGTGGTTCAAGGAAAACATTTGTGTGCTTGAACTAGCCATTAAAATATATGCTTAATCACCAATAAGCACATTTGTTTCAACATTTAAATAGCAGGATTTATGCCCAAAGTGAGTCACTATAACATAATAATAGGAATAGACAGACTTTAAGAATCGCATCGTCACCATCCTACACAAGCTTTTAAATCTAATGCAAGCTTCAATACAGCAGCAATTAAGTGAGCTGTGATAAACCAGCTCAAACCCAAACTCCACAGAACACCAGCGCTTTGATTTTTTTTCCCCCTGCCTATGTTGAACTCAGCAATTGCCAGCCTCGTGGTAATAGAGAAACTGCAGTTTTATCAAGCAGTTTTGCAGCACCCAATAAACAGCACTTTACCTTGGAGCAACTTGTACATTTCACACCTTAAATTTCTATTTACCAAATCAGCTAATCACTTCACAATTGAACTTCTCAGAACAAAAAATTATCAATTAAAGTGGTTGAAACTCCTGCAAATTATCATTTAGGAATGAAGTAATTGCTTTCATCAGGGCAGAAAAGCCCGCCAGAACAGAAATGTCACTTCAGATTAGTGTTCGCACTCCTGAAGCTATGGATGACACAGCTGATATAAGACTAAATGCCAAGACCAATCAATTGCTTTTGTGGCTCTGTTCTGAGCTGCTGTAAAAGGGGCCATTTTCTAGGATCTACTCTTCATTATAGTAAATGCTATCTCCTTGGTAACATAATTCCATTTCTCATAAATTCCGTCTGAGAGCATTGTCCTAACAATGGATGTTTGTGGAAAAGAATGCTGTTGGTTTAATGCAAAGAAATTAAGTGTGAACGGCTGTCAAAGTACTATAGTTTGCTTGTTCTTAAACATAAATTGAGGTCTTTACATTAAAAAAGGAATACCCTGGCGGAAATGAATGCTCTGAACAAGTGTAATATATTGCATTTGGAAGTAGTGTGTTTCTGATTGAGAGTTTAGATTGATTTTATCTTTCTTTTTGTATACCCATGTTCTGTCTATAGTGGGCACACTTGTCCCTAGCAGAGATTTGTCAGTTTAAGGGAGAGGAGATAAACACTCCACTTATTTCACAGCAGTGCAGTTAGGAAATGTGAAACTGCAGAAGAAAACATGGTCTCATTATCATATGACATGCTATTTGTTAGCAGACTCATCTGTGTATAAAAGCCTTCTTTGAACTGAGCCCTTACTGGAAATGTCTGTATTTCAATTTGTATTGTTCAGCTTCCTAAAATACTAAGAATCTGAGTTATGGTCTCCAATTAAAAGGATATCTGAGAAGCTAATTTGGTGGAACAGCAGCAATTTCCTGCACTGCTCTCCTCACAACTGAAGTTTAGAAACAAATTCAAGATTACAGATTTTCATTCAAAACAGAATGAAAAGTATTCCTCCCTCAATGAGCATAAGCAATTCCAATTAACAATAACAAGAGTTATGCGACAGGAGAATATATTACCAAATACGTACAGAAGTAATTTATTCAGCATCAAGACGAAAGGCACAATTTTACCAGAGTATTTCTATGGGTAACCAAAGAAATATCACAGGTACCCTATTGCCACATTGTGACTTTGGACCTGAATGCTGGCAACCTCACAAACATAAGGAAAAAATGGCACTTATTACATGATGTGGGGGGAACAAAAGGACAAGAGCAACATAAAGTCACTGCAGGTCACATCTACCTGCCTGAAGTAAACCTAGTACTTTAAATTACAAAGTCAGACAACTTTAGTCCAGATTCTCCAAATACCCTCATCTTGTATACCATATGCAATGTTCTATGTAGTATACCACAGTTCAAATGTAAGCTTTACACTTTGGGCTAAGTAGCAGTTACCACATAAATAAATCACTCTGAAATGAACAGAATCCAAACTTATGATTATACTCCCTTTGAAAGTACGGTCTTTAAGAAGGAACGCTTCAGATTAGGGGTTTTTGATCTGCTTCTGAATTAATATTTTAAAGAATAAGTAAGCAGCTGCTATTTTCCTCATCTTTGTCAGAACTAATGTAAAAATTTTTTGCTAGAATGTTTATTTCAACTATGGCCATTATTTTCCATAACATTATTTTACTGGGGATAGCTCTGGCACAAACAGCAGCACAAGTTAAAGAAAACCCAGCTTTTGTTCTAATAAAAGCTGTGCAACACAGTTTATCTATACCATGAAGTTTTATTACTGCCAAAAGGCCTAAGAGCACAATGTTGCATTCAGACATCCCATGTTTGCTCTTTACGAATCATTTAAATAGAGATTTTGTTAGAGTTGGTTGTGCTCTCTCCAACCAACCACTTCCATTCAGTTCCCAGAGCAAGGGAGGAAAAAAAAGGGCAAGAATTCCAACCCCTCTATTTCACTGCTGCCACATAAATAATCTCTTGGTGGTATGATCTCAATTACTGTAATACCAAGTCCCATTCTGAAGAAGATAACATATTTTCTCGCCCTACTCACTCTTACAGTTACCATCCTCATCATTCCATAATTTTTTCCTTCCCATCTAAAAGTTATGCTTTACACTGATGGGTCTATGCTGAACATATACAAGTTGTAGTCTCAAACCCTACCAATGGCAGCCTTGACAAGTCCTTTCATGAAGAGGCATTGAAGGGCTATAGGATACAGCAGCACTGCAATTCAAAGGACCTGCTCCAGCTTACAGTGACACAACTGAACTATCTTAAAACTGACAATATAACTTCAGCAGCACAGACAATGAGCTATACAACCAATGTCAGCCCTGAGCCCTGCAGGCTTTCTGTGATAAAATCTGTACTGATGGAGGTCACCAACATTGCTATTCAGCTACCTCATTTAAAAATACCTCTAGCACATCTGTGTGGTGGTGTGGACACATTCATCGGATGCTCAAAACCAGGCAGTGCATGCAATTTATTTTTTTATTCCCAGTCCCAGTAAGACGCTGCTGCCTGTGCAAGTCTCCAAAAGCTAAGTGATTTGGTAACACTCATTCTTCCAGGAGCAGAAATTCCACTTTCCAAAGTGCAGCATTAGCTGTTGAACCATTGCCTCACTATCACAGAATCATAGAATGGTCTGGGTTGGAAGGGTCCTCTAAAGGTCATCCAGTTCAACTCCCTGTGCAGTCAGCAGGGATAGCCCCAACTAGATCAGGTTGCCCAGAAGCCTGTGGTACATCACTTCCAATATCTCCAGGGATGGGGCCTCAACTACCTCCCTGTTTCAGTGTTCCACCACCCTCACGGTAAAGAACTTGTTCTTAACTTCCAATCTACATCTACTCTTCTCTAGTTTGAAACCATTGCCCCTTTGTAAACATCAGGGTTTGAGCGAGCTGCAAGGTCTTTAATTTTTAGCCCCCTGGCTTGAACCTTGAGCAGTTCAGTGTAAACTGATTTCAGCAGGACACAAGACAGCACAGTTTTCACAAGCAGTTGTCTTTAACACACGTACCACCAGAGAAATAGCCTTTATTACTGCTTACAAAATCCAGGACAAGCTACGAGCTCCTTGCAGAGAGACAGCATTTCCTTTCTATTCAACCCACTGGGACAAGTGGTAAGTTTGTAACTGTCACACCAATACCAAAGAAGCACAGAAACGGTTGCAGCGAGGGAAAGGCCCGGCCAGAAAGCAGTAATGCAAACAAACAAACAATGGACCATTTTAAGGACACTTGTTTTTTTCAAGTCTAAGGTAACAACTTTGATACCATTGGTAGTGTTAGATGGGTATATAAAGTTTCAGAAACAAACCCAGACAAGCACACAGGTTTGGAAACAGAGCAATGACTTAAACCAAAACCCAAGACAAAACACAAAACTCCACCACTCTTTCATAAATCAATATTAAAATGCATTTTCCAAGGCTGGTTTTCTACCTCCTACCTGCTTCTTGGGGGAAACAGACTATACTCAAATGTCCTTAGTTCCTAAAGAATGTGAAAAACTCGCTAAATACTGGAGAATCTTACAATTAGTTTATCAAGAGGAATTCTTTCCCCAAACTTTAAGCAGAATGTCAAGGTAACCATAAGTACATGTTCTCACTGGCACACAGCTACCATTACAGTTCACAAGCGAGCAAAAAAAGCCTCATGAAGCAACGTGTCATTGTGCACAGTTGTGGTGGGTTGAGATTTTCCCCCAACATTAACTTTGCCAGCCCAGCTCAGTTGGAAGCAAATGAAAGCTGTATTTACAAGCAAAACTGCAACCTACAATGGAAGGCAATGAATATCCACAAAATATACAGTATTTATAATATTTTACAGATATCTGCAATTAACAAACAACATGAGAACCCCCATGGTCAAGAAGACCAGGGAAGCTGTCCCTCTGCCCCCTCCCCTCAATGCCCCCTGTCCAAAAGGGAGAGAAGAGACAAGAAAAGGTAGCAATTAGACTTCACCAAAACAATGCAGCCTAAGTCAAGCAGAAGCCGGTTCATCTCTCAGAAGCAAAGTGAGCAGAGATCAGAGGATGAAAGGTTGTTTTGGCACAGCCAATCTTTTAGCAGGTATCTCTCCAGTGAAATTGTTAAGAATTATCTTTGGTTTTCCTTTTAAAACCCAGTAGTGATTTGTTTACATTTGTCTACTTTTCTGCTCGAAATCTGTAACAAAATCAGCCTAAAACTACCACAACAATGTTCCGCAAATCTCTCCTCGGCCCTAATCACAAACTTCCGGTTTTTACTACTTGCAAAAAAAATCACAGTATCACAGTATAACCAAGGTTGGAAGAGACCCCAAGGATCATCAAGTCCAACCCGTCCCAACAGACCTCACAACTAGACCATGGCACCAAGTGCCATGTCCAGTCTCCTCTTGAACACCTCCAGGGACGGCGACTCCACCACCTCCCCGGGCAGCCCATTCCAATGACGAATGACTCGCTCAGTGAAGAACTTCCTCCTCACCTCGAGTCTAAACCTCCCCTGGCACAGCTTGAGACTGTGTCCCCTTGTTCTGGTGCTGGTTGCCTGGGAGAAGAGACCAACCCCCTCCTGTCCACAACCACCCTTCAGGTAGTTGTAGAGGGCAATGAGGTCACCCCTGGTCCTTCTCTTCTCCAGGCTAAACAACCCCAGCTCCCTCAGCCTCTCCTCATAGGGAGATAAATAAAGCGTCTCTCACAAATTCAAATTCAGTAATGTCCACGCCTTTAAAACAACCTCTTCAGATAGTATGAAATACATGAAATGAGCCCCAGAAACCTAAGAAACCCACCCAAAAAAAACGCGTACTGTCCTCTTTCCTCCATTTCAGTCATAATCGATGAATAAATAAAAGAAAACTTACACAGGGGTTAAAGTGCTTCATAACTTAAACAATCAATTTTATACTTAATATTTTATTAGAGGAAACCCTCCCTGCCTGAGTCATCATGTTTCAGTGCATTATAGTAGAACTGCACAAGTGTAACAGCTTGATGCAAATTTTTTCCTTCTTTCAGTCTGTGACAATCTTTTCAAAGAAATAACCTTTCAGTTGAAACTCTTCATGGCAGTTCTCAGCTAGTCCCCCAAATGAAATTTTATAAGCAGACAGATAAAAATTAATTGAAGCAATTTTTAGCTATATGACTATTCCGATTTTAGGTGCATAACACAGAAACTTACAGGTCACATGAAAAAGATATAATATTGTTATATTTTCAGTAGTTTTGATAGAGTGGAATGAAAAAATGAAAGCCACATTGAATGCAGAAGAAAGAACTTCCTTCTTGTTCCATTTACAGATATCAGTACTGGCAACATACATTTACTGGGCTTATGTGCTTCCTGAAATGTCAAGAAGACTATCAGAGGTCAAACACTCAACTCAGGCCACAAACTGCTTCACACAGTGGTATTGCTGTGCTGGAGATGTATCTCTACACATTTTAGTCCTAAGGCAGACTCAAGATCTAATTTCTAAATAAGGTTTTCAGATATGGTATAGTCAAAAGCAATTCTTAGAAACCATTTTAATTAGTCAAAGCAGAACTGATGCTACAAGCCTTTGATGACCAAAGTAGCGATATGACAAAGCCTTTCCTTCAAACACACGCATCATTAATCGCAATCCTAAAACTGCGACACTTAATCAAAAGCCTCAAATGTTTAACAGTTAAGATATAAAACTCATGTCCTTAGCAACGCTTGCCTTCTTCAGTAATCATAGAATGGTCTGGCTTGGAAGGGATCTCTAAAGGTCATGTAGTCCAACACTCTCTGCAGAAAGCAAGGACATCCTCAACTATATCAGGTTGCCCAGAGCCCTGCCAAGCCTCACCTTGAATATCACGAGGGATGAGGCCTCAATCACCTCCCTGGGCAACCTTATACTCAACAGTATCCTAAAACCATCAGACTGCATGTATCAAAGGCATTGAAATTATCAGTGCTCTGAAATACTGCCCAACAGCTTCCCAGGCTACACCTCCACAAAGCAGTAAAGCTCCTTACAAGAACACTTCCTCAGAAAGGGCCAACCAGCCACAGAACTGAAGAAATGACAGCAAACTACAAAATAAAGCAAGAATCAAAGGTAAAAGGTCCCCTTCTGAACAGCTCTTTGCCTGAAGTGGCCTCTTAATTACTCAGCAGGTAAAGCACTCCCCTACAATGACAAGACAGGTCCAGATCAGAGGGAATATTATGATTACCTAGGAACTATCTCCATCATGAGGCATACCGTGCAACATTACCCAGTAATTCTGGTTTCTTTTGTGAAAGTACCAATCCTAATCTGGAAACTCCAAGAAGCAAAGACTTTCTATTGCTAGGCAGCTGCAATGTTTAAATTAGCCTTCCCATTAACATTTTGTGTTTCATTTTCAGCTTCAACTTTGCTGAATTCAGCTTTCATTCACTGAATCTTGCTATTCCTTTGTCCACTAAACAAAAGAAACTCCGAATATCTGCTATCTTCTTCCCGGCTGGGTAATTACAGGCCACGATCAAGTCGCCCTTTTAACCTTCCTTTTGACAAGATACTCGATTGACTAAGTAAACTCAGTCATTATGTGGTTTTAAGTCTTCATTTAGCAGTCTCTAGTTTTTTTTTTTTTTTTTTTTTTTTTTAAACATAAAACCAACCAAGTTTTGGCACTGAAGTCAGTAGCAGTCATCAGCAGGCAACGTAGTTTTCCACGTTTAATATTTCTGCTGATATATTTAAAGATCATTTTAGTCCCTATGTCAAACAGCAATGTCATTTTCCACATTTAATATTTCAGTTGATATATTTAAAGATTATTTTAGTCCACATGTGAAACAGCATCATACTGGACTACAGTGCTATGCTACCCGTAAGAAAACGTAAGTCTTTCAATTTGGGGTTCACAGAAGAAACAGATACAGAGATATAACTATGAACTACAACATTAGTTACACATTTCTCCCCGTGTATTATTCCTGGCCAGTAATGGTATTTATGTTTCAGAAATGGAAACAGATCTGATAAGTTCCATAAGCTATAGAGCATGTGAAAATGAGAGAACAACATTAATTCATTAATGCCAGAAACCAAAATATTTTCTCCCAAGCCTGTAGAATTATCTCGGTCTAATCTGGACTGATTCTCTGCAATCACTTCTTCATATTCTTTCTGAGGGGTAAAGCAATCTCTTGCTCTGAAGAAAAGCAAGAAAGAGTTACTTCTTTTTTGCCACTTCAGATTTTTTTAGTGAAAAATGATAGAATCAGGTTTAAAAATGGCAGAACTCAGAAAGAAGCAGAGACATTCTGTGAAAGTTTCTTAATTTCCCTCAGCACATGATGGGCATTTTTCACGTATCCAGATTTATTTATTTTCTGTTTTCCAAGCACAATGAAATTCCTCTGACAGAAAGGATTCCATGTTTCCTAGCACAGACCACTTGGATTGACCAGACTGTCGTCTGCTCAGAATCAGGTTTCATCAATCATCATCGTAATAAATAAATAATAAGAAATAAAGAATTGAAAATTGAGTCAGTTTGGTTTCCTCCCTATTTAGGTACAACACAATGCTTTAAAATCATTCAGGTTTTTAATAATCATTTGACTTAGACCAACATTTCTCCTCCTAACCTTTTGGCCACCTTCCCTAGTGCTCTGACTGCTACAGCACTGCAAGGCTCACCTGTGAAGGTGAACAGGGATAGAGAGTATTTTAAAAGCATTGGTGTGAATCACTGAGGGCAAACAGCAAATCTGTCACAGATGGGCTGGTGGCAGAATATTATTATTCCTCAAAGGCTGATGAAAACCTTTCAGATTGCCATTAGCCATCAATCTGGCACTGTTACTCAATATCAACAGTAAATCCAGGCCCCAAAAGAACAGACTAGACTAAACCAGACCAGAGCAGGTTGGAAGAGACCTTCGAGATCGTGTCCAACCTACCATCCAACACTACCTAATCAACTAAACCATGGCACCAAGCACCCTATCCAGTCTCCTCCTAAACACCTCCAGTGATGGTGACTCCACCACCTCCCCAGGCAGCCCATTCCAGTGGGCAATCACTCTCTCTATGAAGAATTTCTTCCTAACATCCAGCCTAAACCTCCCCTGGTGCACCTTGAGACTGTGTCCTCTTGTTCTGGTGCTGGTGGCCTGGGAGAAGAGACATCAAGAACATTGTCATGTTCTTGATTTCAAGTCATTGCCCAAGTACTGGACTTTTTAGTATATCCAGACACATACACTAAGTAAGCCTCTGTCATAACATATTCATATGGTCATAGTTTCAATTATGAATTCCTGAGATAATTTCCAAAAGCCATCATTCACACAGATGTTGAAAACATATTCAACAATTAAGGAGAGATTCTTAAAACCACAGTGTTGATATAATCCTGCTCCTAGTGAAAAGATGCCCTGGAAGTTGTGTTTAAAAATGTCACCTTACTCTATTTAAAATCTGTCATCACTGGGATAACCTCGGTCAGGTAAATCACAAACACTTGAGAGTCAAGTGGAAAGAAAACCAAGGTACACCCACAAACACTGCACGTTAATCTTGGAACTTACCTGTTGACAGATCTACAAGTTCATCTGAAGGGGAAAGAGGTGCAAATGACTACTAGACTGCTAGTAATAGCTACTGAGTGATGCTTTAAACCAGCAATTGCATTAGGTTTGTGGGTAGGAGTTTAGCTACAGAAAAGAAAGAGGGAAAGAAGGAACCATCACAAAGAGCTATTACACCTGACTGACTCTACACAAGACAGATGAAATATGAGCTTCAGTATTCAAAATAGAAAGGATACAATCATATGTCTGGTTAAGTTACAGGAAATAGTTCCAGAGACAATTTTATACTAACTACAGTGATTTGAGCAATTTTTAAAAATAATACCAGCCAATTTCTCTCCATTATACTCTGCTGGCAGAAAATAAAACATTTTTCCTTGAAATGATTGCCTCTGGTTTTGTTAAATGATGCAGCCTGTCAACATGTGGTCATCAGTTTTACACGATCTTTCTGCCTCTCTGGAAAAGGAAGAATTTGCAACCTGATCCCAAATACAAATAGGGAACCTGGCATCAGCTAAAGTCGTTGCTGTTACTGCAAAAAAAAAGCAACTGTAATATTGTGATATGAAAAAAATCAAACATGTAAGTCAAAATGATAGATTTTTAAAGTCAAATATGACAGGCTTTTTATTTCTCTTAAATGCTAGTTCTGGCAACTCCTGCCCCTGTAGGATTAGGAGCAGAAAACAAGCAAATAAATAAATAAGCAGAGCCTAATTGTGTCACCAGATGCGCCTGCCCGACTCCATTGATTTCAAAGGACAACACAGACTCTTAGTGGTAAGAGATTTCAGAAGAGGAAATACTTGAAGAACAGAATGAGAAAAAACAACTATGGAATCCTCCTTTTGGTAGACAGTTGCTTCAGAAAGTGCACAGCAGCTGAACAAATTAAATTGCCAACCATTTGCTGTAAAGTGGGAATCATGTACTAATAATCCTGTAACTATTTGGTCGAGAAATGCGTTCACCTCAACAACACGAAAAAGCGAACGCACAACAAAACCCCAGAAAAATAAAACATATTAAAATTGACTTTAATAAATTGAATGTTGAATTAACCTCTATGAGACTCAGCAAATTTGCCTATTCAGTACTCTTTTTAAGCCAAGGTTCTCAGGTTTGCTGTCTCTTCTAAAGACCTTTGAATACTGGGCATCTCTTTTAATCTCTGCTTCGGGATGAAAAGATACACAGAGTCAATCTTTATAATTAAATCATGACTGTTGACAACGGCAGTTGCTGTAATTTCAGCTTACACAGCTATTATTTGCATTCTTAGGAATGCCTACTTCAAAAACGTGATGGGAAAAATCGTGCTCTAAGAGCAAGGGAGGAAAAGCAGCCAAAGTGTTTCCTATAATGTGAAAGGAGTCAATGTATCTCTGTGATGCTCAATGCCTTCCAGGCATTTGAGGACTTCACTAAGCAAAAGGATTTACTGTAGCTTTAATAAGGTGCAAATGCTAATTCCCACACAGCTAGCCTGCTGACAGATACCACTGACATGACAAAATGGGATCTTGACTATTGTGCTCATATGACCTCTGGCAGGGGCTACTGAAGATACACCCACATGTACTGACCCTGCAGTTTGTGACTATCTCCTGTAAAGAAATCAGGGAATGGGAGTCTCATAACTGCCTCCAGCTTCCCTGAAGAGTGGCAGTCACACACAGACCGAAGCCAGGGCTAGAATTCTGACTGAGTAGAAGAAACATTTTCACCCAAGCAGTTTTAAAATGAAGTGCCAAAAACACTAAACAGCTTTACAGACTTCTATTAATGGCCAATATGAAAGAAGAGATGCCCAGAGTGGTTGTGGAGTCTCCTTCTCTAGAGACTTTCAAAACCTGCCTGGATGCTTTCCTGTGCAGCCTGCCCCAAGTGATCCTGCTTTGGCAGGGGGATTGGACTCACATGATCGCTGGAGGTCCCTTCCAACCCCTAACACTCTGTGATACTAGCCTGATATACAAGGATAATAAACATTAGGAGGAGACTGGTGCAGCAAAAACTAGTGACTGCAAGACAATAACAGAACAAGTTGAATCAAGACAGAAGTTTGATTTTCAAGTTACTTCCAGATTTGTTTAGCCCTTCAAAAACTAAAAATTCTTATGCCAATTTAAAAAGTCTTATTTCAAATATTTTTTGAGTTCAGTTTACATTAAAATCTCAAATAAAATAGCATGGATGCTTTGTGTGGCCATCTGCTACTCTCATCAAGTGTCTGTAGTGACGAAAATGAGGATTCTAGTAGTTTTACTGTGGAGATAATTGAAGCCTTTCTAAGAATAATTTCTATTCAGTTCTTTAGAGCCAAATTTTGCCCTTGGATCTACACTCTATCTTATAATATTGGAACATGGTTCTTGTTTGAGCAGTTAATACCAGCCTCTGAACATAAAACATGAGCTGCTAGTATCCTTTCATTCTTTTGCAAAAATGATACAATCTGTATTACGTATTTTGGCAGATGCTTTGGGGCACACTGAGCATGCTTATGTATTTAAGCTATACAAATAATGCCAATATCAGAGGCTGATTGTCAGTGATCCGAGTTTCCAATTCAATCCCACCACTAACTTCTAGTATAATTAGGTGCAAAACACTAACTTGACCCACAGACTCACAGTATCAGCTGGCTAGAAAAAAACTGTTCTGAGATTTAGCTTACGTAATACCTCTTCAAATCACACACAGATCCCAAACCTGCAAAGTTTATTCATATAAGTAATCCATTAATTTCAGTGGGATTATACAGGGATCTCGCGAATAAACCGGAATTTATGATTCAGGCCCATGCCAGCAAGTCCATCCTGTGAGTCAGGTGACACAAAGCTCTGATGCACCTGAACTGCAGTCCTGAAAATCTGTCTGTGAAGAAAGTGTGTTCCTGCTACTGAACTGAAGTTGTAATCCCTGCACTACATACTTTTAAAACCTAAGTACCTGAATCTCATCGCTATGAGATGTTGCCGCTCACTGCTTTTACCGCAGCTGCTGGAGCAATGCTCATATGAGCTGGGAATGTTCCAAAAAGCTGTTTTCCTTTCTTTGCTATGATTGCTTATCAGCTTTCTAACTAGCCCCATATCACAGCATATCGTACTGATCTCGACACAGAAAACACTTGCCATTCAGCTTGTCTCTCAGTAAGTCTGCAGAAATCTGAGCTAACTTGGTCTTAGCTAACATTTCCTCAAGGACATTCTCCTTCCCCCGACACAGAAAAAAACATGTAGAGAAAAGAAAACAGGAGGAGATGAAGATGGGAAGATCTGAGCAAAAGAAAGTGCATTCAGCTCTCCTACCTGAGACTGAAAGACAGATGAGAGGTTAGTCCTGGTACCCATAAGCCAAATAGGAATTACTGGTGCATGATGGACTCCGCCAGTCTGAGATTCCAGGGGACACACATACACATAAATTATGCACTAAATGTTGGGGCTAGCTCTACCTAGTTAATTCTCCATACGATCTCAGGGGGAAGAGAAAATAGGTGGGTCTTTTTATTTTTTTATTTTTTTCTCCTGAAAAGGAGCAAAAGCAAATAGAACTGTGCAAATCCAATGGAACAGATGTAGGAAACTGTTTTGAAGCACAGACCTTGACTTCTCTGAAATACATTTAGCCCTTCACTTGAAACAGCTGGACACCAGTGAATATAGATATCATTTCATACACTACAGAAAACATGTTTTTATTTGGGAGCTGTGCTCAGGAATAAATAACAAGATCCTAGCTACACAAACACATTCAACTGACACAGACTGGCATTACAGCTGAAAAATCACTTTCCTCTCAACACTGGTACCATATTCCCAAACCCATACTATCACCTGCCTTGGGAACAGGTAAGGTTAAAATGACCAAGTGATTTTTACTGGGTTAGTTTACAGGTTCCTTAATCCAGTTTTGCCACATGGACATACAAACATTCATATGAAGGAGGACGGCACAGAATGAGTGAGGACACATCCCTAAACACTACCAGCTTAACATATTCATGAAGGAAAGGCGATGATAGAAGCAAGACTACATACTCAGCTGAAGCTGTCAGAACAATAAGGGCTGCCAGAATGAAACTGCCCACTTGGAATCTGGTCAAAATTACCATTCCTTTAGAAATGCTTACTTAGAATTCTGAAAAGTGCTAAACATTAATAAACACAGCCAGTGAAGATCTTAAACTCTCCCTCAGCTCCATCGGTAACTTAAGGCTGTAGTGGGGCAGTGGTTTGTTTTGAACTTTGCTGGAACTCAATCACATCCTGAAACCACAGACACAGAAGGAAATAGATCTCAATATAACTGACAGCATATGTTTCTATATCTCTATTCAATAGCTGATAGAAATAAATAATACACAGTGTGCCAGTGATAACCACGGCAAATACAACATCAGCCAACTTCCTGAATTGCATTCTAATGGGATCTTAGAACAGATCTCTGCCAGGTTCCTTGGGGCCACTGTTCACTCCATTTCTTTTCCCTCACAGCGGTTTGTGACAAATACAGCAAAACTCACTTATTAATTACTTCTCCTTTTCAGATTCAGAAACAGTTTGCAGTTGTGACAGCTTTTTTCATATCAGGCTAGTCCAACTTTTCTTGCTTGAATCCTTTGCTTTGCTTTCTTAAAATATACAGAAAAGTCTTTAAAGTTTGACTAATACCAAACCCTGATTAAAAACTGTTAGATGCTACCTGCAATCTGCAATAACATTTTCACGTGAAGTTGTTCGGATGCGTAGCCAACTGGGATCTGTCTGGGCTTGTGAGCTGTTGACATATTGTTAAGCCACGAGAGGTACTGAGAGCAAAGCCAGCTTTTGATCATATTTTGTGACTCTCTGACCTCCTGGGAGAGCTGTGGAGCCTTGAATTAACAAAAGCATTATTTTAATCCATGCATTCAAGCACATTTTTTTTTATTTTGTGTTGGGGTATGATAATTTTAATATTTAACAACGTTTTACAATCAGGTCCAGCCGTGGTCTGCTATCCTTTAAAACTGAGTAACTCCACTAACTTCAACTTGGTTCTATCAGAGTGGTCAGAATCCATCGTTATGCAACTCAACTAAAACTGATGCAAAGACAGTTGAAGTTCGATCTCAACTCCCTTTGCAGAGCTTGTCCCACTTTCAGAGGCAAGCACAGCATGTTCTGATCTTGCTCTTACCAGCTGAACGCAGCCATTAGATGCCAAAAACCCAGCTGGGGCTTGTCACAACATCTGGATCCCTTGCAATGCTCAATTTCTTCTAAATATGCACACCTCTGAATAAGGCATATCCAGAAACATATACCCTTTTTCCTTCAAGTATAGGACTCCACAACCAAGAATAGTCCTAAGCATAGGGATTGTTCTGTATGTGTTTTGTGTCTCTATTCAACCTTTCGATGAAATCAGAATTTCTCTTTTCCTGACTGTAATTATATCTGACTTAAAGTAGTTTACCAAAGAACATCAGCCTCACCAGATCTTTGTACACAAGAGGACACAGTCCCAAGCTGCACCAGGGGAGGTGTAGGCTGGATGTTAGGAAGAAATTCTTCACAGAAAGAGTGAATGGCCATTGGAATGGGCTGCCCAGGGAGGTGGTGGAGTCACCATCACTAGCTGTGTTTAAATTAAGACTGAATGAGGCACTTAGTGCCATGGTTTAGTTGATTAGATGGTGTTGGGTGATAGGTTGGATGTGATGATTACAAAGGTCTTTTCCAACCTGGTTCATTCTGTATTCTTCACCTCACAATCTCTTTTTTCTTTTCCTTCAATATATATTTTTTTTGCATTCTGTGCAAGATTTATTCCTCATTACAACATTCATTGTCAGGGTAGCTGGCTGCGGTCAGCATGCCTTTCCAAGGGCACTGGTTAACTCCCTTGGACAATTTCAGCTCCCTGGAACAGATCCCATCTTCTCCAGTTGCCACCTCCTCACTGTGAGAGCCGCTGTGACCCGCAGTCTTCAGTTTGGGTGGGGAAGTGCATTATTCCTAGAGATACTGCGTTCAAAGACCATATCTACATTTTGTACAGAGCACTACACGCTTGATCACAGCCGCAGATTTGGCTCTGCTCCCTCCTGTTCTGGGTTCCTAAAAACCTTGTGTTACATACATTTTGATGGGTTTTGCAGATACATCCTGCTTTTCTGCTCTCAAATTCCCACCTGGGCTTTGGATAAGGAGGAGGGATGAATGACCTTTTGACTCAAAGACCTTCAGACAAGGTAAAGGGAAAGCAATCTCATGGGAAGGGCTTAACTATCACTGTCATCAAAGGGTGGAGATTAAGGTCAGTTGGGAGGAAGGCAAGTTGGGAGATCTTAGAAAAGATGCACATCTCCTGCTTATCAAGGGCCTGTCTTCCCTTTTTTGCACTCCATGCATTTGCTCCATTTGATTGCTGTCTAGTTTGAGCAGCCTGGCATACTCCAGTCCTTCATGCTCAGGGATAGCGAGGAGGGAAGCTCAGAGGTAACAGGAAAAGAAAGGACAATGGAAGCAAGTCAGCTGAGAGCTTATAGGGATGGATCAGGGGACAAATCAACACATCAGGTATCATAGTAGACATCTGCTGTGATCTAGAAAAGGAATTAATCAACAAGGACACAGTAAATCCTTGCCAAAGCCACTTCCAAGCACATGAAAGACTAGAGGTGACTGGAAACAGCAAGCACAAATTAGCAAGACCAAGCAATGTCTGACCAGCTCGACAGCCTTTTACAAAACACTTCTTTAAGAGGGGTACAGGGAGAGCAGTGATATTGTTTGCCTTGCGTTTACAAACATCTTTGAAATAGTTTCCCAAAAATCCGTCTAGCCAAACTGGTGAAATATAGACTGAATAAGATGGGTGGAAAACTCCCAATCATCAGACTCAAAAGTCTCAAAAAGTCCCACTGGCAGATAATTTAGTACTGGTGTCCTTCAGAGATGAATATTGGAGTCAATACCAATTAATGTATTATTTAATGATCTGCAGGATATGATGAAGCACATCCTCAGCAAGTTCCTAAACAGTATCAAATTGGGGAAGCACCAATAGAGGTGCCCCCATGTCCTTCCCTCCCTTCTGTGTGTTTCACAGATGAATCAATTCTCCCACAATCCTGCGATACTGAACTGACCTTTGCAGCTGGGCTGCTGCATAATCAGACAGATGCTTCTGCCCCTTTACTGCTATCCCACACACATGCAAAACTGAACCATTGCTCCCTATAATTTGTTTCTCAGCTAGAGAACTGTGGTATTCAGAACAAAAAAGCCAGATATGCATCCCTGCTCCACCTTGCTACAGCTTGCAAAGGCTCTGTGATTTGCATGACTCTCCCTTACTCTGTGAAGGGCTGCCTGCTATAAGTCCATAGTGAAGGGAGAGGTGAAAACCTTGTGACCCCATTTAGATTAATTCTTCTCACCTCCTAACCTTGGATTAGGGGCATACCCTTCCTCATTACCAGCACTTTAAATTAAGAAGAGATAAGGCAAGGGATAGGGCATGTTAGAATACGCCACTGTCATAGAAAGTGACTAAAGTAACAATAAAACTGTGAATGGTATATTTGCCATTCTTTCACAATACGTGATTAGTGGTGATAATTCCAGAGCTCCAATTCACCACTAATTCAAAAGCTACATTTTACAACAGTAAAAAGCAGAGGCCATATGAGTAAGCTTTGCAGATGGTCCAAAAAAAGTTATTTAATTCTTCATCAGCTAGTAATAAACAGCTGCATTCTTGTGTCTGTTCTGCTTTTGTTTGCTGTATCACAATGTATACGCTTATTTCTTGAAAAACTGAGAACATACAGAAGATCCAAAATATGTTGTACTGCAAATGTTACTTAATTGGAGACAATGCAAGATGGCAAAAGACGACACACAAAATGTGTGAAAGACTGTCAGGCAAAAGGGAAAGACTTTGCAGTCCTTTTTACAGCTCCATTTCTCATTACTTCAATTAAAAAAAAAAGATCAGAACAGGCACTAAAGAAAAAAAATTAGTTTCCATATTCAGTCCAACCTGAATTCGAACTTGGCACTTTGATCAGATATTACAGATGTTCTTGGAATTGTTTGACAGACATCCCCAAACCAGCAACAAAAAAAAAACACCAAACAAAAAACCACCTGAACAAAAAACCCAAACCAAACCACCAAAAAGCCACAACCAAAAACCCACCAAAAAACCACCCCAACCCCCCCACAAAAATGCAACCAACCAAATCCTCCCCACAAAAACCACAACAACAAACAAACTACAACAAAAAGCCCATAAACCAAGCCCTCCCCACTCCCAAAACACTAACAACAAGAAACTGAAGCACAGATATACTATAAGGGCTTGAACACTTGTTATCAATAAATCCTTGCTAGGGTCCTTTTTTGGGCCTCACAGGATGTCAGGGGTTGGAAGGGACCTAAAGAGATCATCGAGCCCAACTCCCCTGCCTCCACATTCTGTGCAATTAGAATAGACTAGAATAGAGTAGACCAGGTTGGAAGAGACCTTCAAGATCATCACATCCAACCTATCAACCGATCCAACCCACCTAAACAACTAAACCATGGCACCAAGCATCCCATCAAGTCTCCCCCTGAACACCCCCAATGAAGGTGACTCCACCACCTCCCCAGGCAGCCCATTCCAATGGCCAATCACTCTCTCTGTATAGAACATCTTCCTAACATCCAGCCTAAACCTCCCCTGGCACAGCCTGAGACTGTGTCCTCTTGTTCTGGTGCTGGCTGCCTGGGAGAAGAGACCAACCTCCACCTGTCTACAACCTCCCTTCAGGTAGTTGTAGAGAGCAATAAGGTCACCCCTCAGTCTCCTCTTCTCCAGGCTAAGCAACCCCAGCTCCCTCAGCCTCTCCTCGTAGGGCTTGTGTTCCAAACCCCTCACCAACTTCACTGCCCTTGTAGCCTAACATACACTGGCAATAGAAAAAAAAAAAAAAAAAAAAAAAAAAAAAAAAAAGTTACATTACATTTGTTCCCCAAACTTATAGGCCTTAATTCTGGTGCTCTTCCATTTCCTTTCCAGTTTGTTGCCATATGAGGTAGCAGCAAGGGCTATGGTTTTATTAATTTATGTTCCCACACTTTTAGCAAAGACATTTAGTGCAGCAGGAGAAACACCAGCAAATTTTCAGTTGCTTCAAGTGTGTTCAGCCAAATGTCTGATCCCACTCCACTCCTGTTATTTCATTTCAAAGCAATAACTGTTTTTTCCCCTTTAAACACAGAAGGATGATTAAGCAAAGCAGTTACAGAAATCAACGGCAATGGTCATAGAGAAATACCAAGCGCTAATTTAGAATACTATAAGCTATGCAGAGGTAAAAGTTTATTATCTGAAAAATGGAAGGTTTAAAGTGGGTTTCTAGAACTATTCACCGCTACTGATTTTCAACTGGAAGCTACTGCTTGATGAAATATGAAAAGGTGGGAGACAAAGCGTTCAATGCACTCAGCACTGTGACTTCCTGTAAAACATTCAGCAAGTTTAAATCTCAGTCCAGCGCCTTGCTAAAATGTCTGAGTTATTTCAATTCACCTGCAAATCCACAGTTTTGGCTAGTTAGCCAGCAGTTGAATTCACAGCTGGCAGCTAGGCAAACAATTATCTAATCTGCATGAGAACTGCTGAAGTTTAAACATTTGGATCTAGAGAGTGCATTTCTCTGTTGCTATAAAAAAAATTACGTAGTCAAATTCTTTACTACTCCAATTTTTAGTACAACCAGGCTTGGTTTCCCCCTCTTTCACGGAGAAGGGTCTTGGATTCTGAACCATTTCAGTGAAACAAAGTCTAACTAAGCAGAAAACACAATGTTGTTGAATTACACGATAACCTATTTCCATTGTTTTAAGATTGTGAAAAATACAAGATCTTACTCCACATTTGCTTGACTGCATTTTTTAAACAAGGATTCTCAAAAAACAGTTAACACAAAATAATTCATCTGCAAAAGAACTAAAACTTCAATCTACCTAACAATTTTTATTTGGGTGGGAGAAAAACTGATTATTCTCATCTTGATATGCATAGATGTAAACTATGCCCTTCTCCCTGGAGCATGCATTGGCATCTGAAACAGAACATGTGGAGGCAACAGCTTTTCAGGCATCAGAAATGACAGAAACAGGAGCACAGGTAGACTCTGGATACCATTCTTTGACCCATATTCAATTAATCCATGCACTTCCTGTGTTTTACTCAACATTAGAGACTGCATGGAAATTGTATTAAGAGTTCACAATACAGTCTTATGTGGTTTCATAACCCTTTAAAAGAGTGTTAGAAAAAAAGACCATTTTCACATTTACAGAAAACTGCAGCGAGTCACTGCCTTCCAAATAATCCACCAGGGCTTTGTCTCTGCAGCAAGCTGAGGTGTGAATGTGTGAGTGCAGGCAGACCAAAGCTGCTGTGGTATGAATGATGGTAGAGCTGCATATCACCGGTCCCAGAGCGCGCTGTGGAGAGGCAGCCAGCAGGCTATTTGCATATTTGGGCACTTAGCATGCACCGAAATCCACGTTACAGCTCGACTGCTTCTGGTTGAAGTTAGTCTGAGTACGCCTATGGATGCTACAGTCTGCCCTGCAATGGCAGAGGAGAAGTAGTCTGCAAGGAAATATTTTTTTCTTTAGGCAATAGTTTACTGCCAAAGTAAGTGTGCATGTCTGCTATTCACACACACACACTTGTAACAGGTTTCTTCACTTTTCATTGCTGGATTGTTGAGTTTTGAAAAGGAGTCTTAGGGATCACTGTGGATGCTTGCTTGCTGCATGTCAATTGAAGAGTGACTCTGCACACAGTAGACATGAGTGCATTATGCAGTACCTCAAACGGAGAAAGCAAAACTTAAAATGATGACACTACCTCCTCATGGCCATTTTTATCTCTCCCAGGCTCTCAGATTATAGAATCTTTCAGTGTCAAAATGTGTTTACATCAATCATGGCTTGACTGATTCATGCCAAGACTTCAAAGACTACAGCCAACAGAAGTTTTTCCACTTATTTCTGTACGCTTGAAATAAAGCCCACAATGGGGTTTGAGGAACATCACCTCTATCACCTGCATACAGGGCGGGGAAAAAAGATGAAGCAAACAATCTGTACACACGGGTGCCACAAACACAACACAGCTTTGTGGCACCTGTTTGTGCCTATTTCCCCCCATCCCCAAATCACAACCACAGCCTTAGAAAATCATCAGCAGCATGTCTGCAAATTCAGCTCAAAATAACGCTATCAACTTGATCTTTAGACTGCTACAGGTTGCGCAACTTTAGGACACAACTAACAAAAGGGGATGGGAGGGCACATTCACTTTGTTGAAAGAGAAGAAAAAGTTCTCCTGAAGGGTTTTAAGAGTCTCAAAAAGTAAAAGCTCTGAGTCATATAACATTGTACAGATTAGTTCTGTATTGTTTCTGGAATAAAAAGCAGAACTGGGTCATTTCTAACACACTGCTAAGGACAAAGAAGCAGTTCCTTTCCATTCACTACTATAAATGGCCAAACTAATATTGGGTTATAAGTAGCAGTTATAATGCAACAACAGAAATTAAATTTGCAGGTTTCTAGCCTCCATTCTGGCTCCATTCAGTGGATGCACTGCCTATGGGCTTGATTCCATAGAATCTCTAACTACTCAAAGAAATATATAAATAATTATAAGCTGATGAGCAGTGTCACTGAGGTCAATGAAACTATTTATGTTTAACATTATGTACATGTCTAAAGTGCTTTTCTGGACAACTGCCCACATTAACTTCCATTTATACAAAAATACAGTGAACAGCTTAATAAAATAGCAGACATCATCTTAAAGGATATTGTGTATCAAGTCAACCTTCTTCTGGCTTTGATATATAGCTCTTAATTAATAAATGTACTCAGATCCTTAGTGAGATCCTGGGCAGGAACACTACATTCTAAACATGTAATGCATCCACAATGTACAATAATACGCATAGAACATAGAGGAAATTATAGAGAACCCAGAGCACCATCCCAGTGTTTTAGTGCCTTTAAGTATTACAACCAGCATAATTCAAGGTGTGAACACATTTGGAAATCTCCTCAAGAAGATCAAGATCTTATTTTGGGAATGATTTTTTGAAGAGATTGCGGAAAAATACTCAGGTGAAAATTCCCATAAACAGAAGAGAAACCCAAGAACCTGGAATGCTCTGAACAGCCTCCAAATTCATCTGTCAAAGCCACTGCACTAGGATTCCACAGAATTGTCAGGGTCGGAAGGGACCTCAAGGATCATCTGGTTGCGACCCCTGTGCCATGGGCAGGGACACTTTCCACTAGATCATTTTGCTCAGAGCCACATCCAGCCTGGCCTTCAAAATCTCCAGGGATGAAGCTTCCAGAACCTCCCTGGGCAACCTGTTCCAGGGTCTCACCACCTTCACGGTGAAGAACTTCCTAACATCTATTCTAAAACTCCTCTCCTCTATCTTGGATCCATTGCCCCCAGTCCTATCACTACTTGACACCCCAAGAAGTCCTTCACCAGCTTTCTTGTAGGCCTCTTTCATATTTGGAAGGGCACAATAAATTCTCCTCAGAGCCTTCTCTTCTCCAAACTGAACAATCCCAACGCTCTCAGCCTGTCATCATAGGAGAGATGCTCCCTCCCTCTGATTATCATCACAGCCCTTCTCTTATGTCTATTTGGTAATAAGCATAAAGTGAATCTAAACCACATATGTTTCAAGAGATAGCATTCAAAATAACCTTCAGATTGTATATAACTACTAGCAGCACTAAGAACAATAACAACAACAACAACAACAACAAACTTCTCCCTTTCCTCGTGTAAAGAATATCGTGGGAAGCATTCTTTCCGTCTTTCAGAACTGCTGAACTCGATAGCTTTATTTGAAAACTTGGCTGTTAAGGATTTTGTTCTTTTTAGCCACAATGAGTGATTGAACAGGGCTATTTTGTTGTTTATGCATTTCAGAGAACCTGGCTTTAGATATTAACACCGAATTCACAATAATAGATTTAAATGTTAATATCTTTCAAAACCCCTTCTTTTGCCCCAAAATACTTTTAATTTTCTGAAGACTACAAAAGTTCATTTTCCTTCTTTAATTTATGTGATAAATTGTAAAGAAGCAACACCACTTACTATTTAAACTAACACAAAATTGAAAGTCTAAGATTTATGAGTTTTAATATAACTTTAGCAATTTAAGAACTCTTAGATTGCTTTTCTTAGCATCTTTTTCCCATAACTTTCATTTGTGCCTCTTCTGTATTGAAACTAAATTTCCCTCCTGTAAAGCTTCATTTGAGAAGCAAAACATTAGATCGAAATTAGAATCCTGTAAAAGGAAAACACTTTTTCCTTGCACTTTACAGAACAGTAAATGCAGAGAATCAGAAAATCACAGTCTCTAGGGTTTGGGGTTTTTTAAGTACCCTCAAAGGAAAAAAAGTAGGGAAATAAAGAAATAATAAATATTTGAGAATGGCACATTTTAAACTCATAGCCTTATGATATTGATTCGCTTTGATTCTTCTTACACTTCATACTATTCTATTACTGTGCTAAGACTACACAAAAAACGGTGCTTGAGAATATTACTGTTCATAAAAATGAAGCATGTCCTAAAGACAGCAGGAAACAAAAGGGAGGAGCCTGCCTAGCTCTTTAGTATAGCAGATTTAATAAACGATACACTGGAAACAAAATTTCCAGGACTGAGATGTCAGCAGGGGAAGAACTAAATGTTGCCGATCAACTGAAAATGAAGATAGGACAGAAAAGACCAGAGGAAAAATGACTACTTCTAAGAGAAGCATCTAAAGAAGTCAGAGAAGAAAGCACCTGGGCTGTGGGCAAAGGGACATGAGAAGCAAACAAAATACGAAGCAAATGAAAAAAGTAAGAACAAAGCAATTATTGTGTTGAACATATTTGAATACCATTCAGTGCTCAATGTTCACTGCCTCCTCCGTACATACAATTGCACAAGCCATCGAAAAATTATGCTTGAAAGACCTCAGGTTGCATGTTACATTGAAATCTGCCCTAGCTACAAAAAACCTCTGTGCTGAGCTCCTCAATACCTGAACCAGAGTTGAGAGGCTTCCTGAAGACCTGGACAGTGCCAGTGCAACGACTGAAGAGGAAAGAAAAGGCTAGGAATCAGAGGATCACAACCTGATCTATGCATCTATATAGGTTGTAAAACATGTTTGTAACTTTAGTGTGATGAGACTAATTTCACTGTGGGGGTTTTGACCCCTTGAAAAACCCTCATGACTCAGGTGCACATATGAATTTTGCCCACTAATTATTTCAGTGCACAGTGAAGCATTTTAAAATAAAACCACCTGACTTATTTGCACAGAACCAAAGTTCTCACAGATAAGATAGACTTGGAAATCTCCCCGAATCCCTTGTGCTTAATCTGTTTGGGCAAGTGACATTTGGAAAAAGTAAAATTTAGACCTATCACATTTTGATAATGAGGGAATTACAGTACAGTAAATGATGAAACATTGTGAAGCGCTTTCTTCAGTTATCTTTTTAGTACCGTCAGAAACAATGCTGTGCGTGCCACGTCTGCCAAAAGAAAGGAGGGCTGAGAAACATCTAACTTCTATAAATTCATGAAATGAAAAAGGAGAAACTGATCAGAGGATAAAACCATACTAAATATATACAAACTCAATGGCCTCTGAGCATCATTGTTGGTAAAGCCATATACTGTAATTATTTCTCTGAAGTCAGTGTGACACCACAGAGTGCTAAATATTCATTCTTTGGAATAAATATGAATTTAGAACTATTCATCTTTTTTCAAACAGCTGACATGCTGCATAAACAGAAAGTATATATGGTTTTTTTAAAGTAAACAATACAATAAGTAAAGTGATTTATTATGCAATTTATCTCTTTCCATCTCTGTGCTGTTCATAATTCAGATCCACACAGGGCTGTTCATATACCATTAATATTTCCCAGATGTGTTTGACTTTAAGGCTATGATCATTTTAAATGTTTTAAAATGTATGCCATTTATCATTACTGTTATGGTGGTGTCATTCGCATTATTATAGCTAAGGTTGTGTCAGCAGTTCTGTAAGCCCCTATTTTCAGGGGTTCAGAACTTGGCAGTAAGAAGTGGCTACAGGCTGAAACCTGGCCTAAAGTACCCTGGCTGGGGAGCAATTAAATTTCTTTCTGAAAGAGCTAACAAAGGATTTAGTCTTGATTTTCTGAAAAAGGGAAAGAAACGTGTTCATGGTTTTGAGATAGAAAGTTCTGCTGGTGGATCTTAGAACTTGTTGTGCACAGAAATTAACAGAAGGTAAAAGGATGTCCCGTAGGAGGTGGAGAGCGCTGGGGGAGGGTTGAGACAAACTACCATTCTTTTGAGCAACTCAGCTGTGTGTATTTCAAACAAGGGTATCTCAGCAGGGTGTCTCAGCAACATCTGTAGCACCTGGAAACTCAATAAGCACACATCTTGCACATGACTTCATGTATCAGAATCGAGCATTTCCAAAAACGCATTCACCAAAAAGAATTCTTCCCGCATGCAAATACAAGGATAAGCTTCAACCTAAATGGTTGAACTTTACTGACCTCCCAGGTCTGATTTATATTTTTTCCCCTCTCAACTCGACTGGGATTGGAATCATACAGAAACAGTAACACAAGAAATCCTGACAAGTATTTCAAAACCTTTATGCTTCTCTGAAACTCATTTGGGTAGATATATTCTGCACAAAATGTGGTAGAAACTGAGTTGGGAATGGAGGAATGGAGGATATGGAAAACTCTACCCTGCAATGCTGGTCTACTTTCTTTCTAGTCTGAAGTTACAGTCTGCCTTTCTTCCTGTCGCATCATAGAATTTGCTTCCACTGTCCAAGAAAGATAATTATTTTATTGGAGAGATGTGGAACACTGGTAACCATCCTATATATTGTGAAAATTGGTTTCAGCTAAGCATTAAAACTAATAAAATTTGCCAGATCCAGAATGAGAAAGGTTGGACTACAGAGTATTGACATTTATTCATTTTCCTGGCCACTGCCACATAGAGTTTGAGATTCTATGAGCAATTCCTACTGTCAGTTCCCTAGAAACTCCAATATCTCCAGTTATTTCTTGGTGTCTTTTCCTTCTACCAGCTGGGCCATGCAACAAGAATAGAGTACTTTGCAAGTCCTGCTTTCAGAACTCCCATTCTCAAACAAGCATCCCTATTTCCTTTCTTTCTAAAGACAGCTCTAGTAAAACCAGAGTTCAGGACCCAGCCCCAGAGGAATCACTTGTTTCTTCCCACTGGAATCAACTATGTTGTCCCTTATCTTCACACAGGTATTCAGCAGATGTCCCCACTCTCTAAACTCTCAATATTTATTCTTCCCTACAATGATTTTACTTTCCTCTGCTTTTCTCTTCACTCTGACATGACTCCTTCCATGTACCTCAACAGCTGTCATGCCTCAGTATCTTCTCTAAAAATCAATTGTGACAAGGCTATGCCACCTGAAAGGCAAGTTGCTAACACCCTACCACTTCTTGCAGGACTTCCATCACCGTCCCCTTACTTCTGCCTAAAAAAGCCTGCCGTTGCTGTGCTCTTTTTACCTTTGCTACACAGAAACTGTGGCCACTTTCTGTTATTAAGACTGCATGCCGTGGTGGTGTCAGGGTGATGATTGAACTACATGATCTTAGAGAGGTCTTCTTCCAACCCAAACAATTCTATGATTCTACGACTATACACTACTAAAAATGTCACTATTTATTCCTTTCCTGTTACCAGACCATCACCCTGGAAGGTATTTTGCTTTTCACTCTCTCACACTCTTTGTCAGAGCTAAGTATCAATTAGCAACCAAATACAACATTTTTTCTTTCTAAAGCCACCTTTTTGCCGACACAGACTGAACTTCCCTGATCAGGAAGGCTGATCAGGACATGAAAACTTCTTGTAACCCTTTTCATCATCCAGTCTTTCCCCAAATAATCAAGTTATGCAAGGCTTTTTTACCTCTTAAATCCTGTACTGTTTCAAGACAGAAACCTTTAAAAACAACAACAAAAAGATAATCTAAACTTTTTGAGCAATTTTGGGAAAATTAGGCTTTATGGCAAATTGCACCAACACTCCATAAACAGCTAGGGAAATAATGTATTACTCAGCTACCTGGCAAAACACAACTTCATAACAACTGATTATTTTATAATTTACTTGTAGATGCTCCTTAAATTCCACCAGAGGGCTACAGAACTCCCAAAATACTGGAAAAGAAAGTTTCCAACCTTTCCAAAGTTAACTACGTTCTGTGAGTCAACATTTCCAACTTGCTACGAGCACAGATTTCAGATGTAAAGAATTATTTTCAATGTGCCTGAAGCATTGTCCACAGGTCACATTTCTATTTTCAGAGAAATGGACAAAAATCCCTACTACTTTCTATTTTTCACCTAGTTTGCACATTCATCACACAGACCTGCGTCCTACACATTATCCAAGTTAAAAGGTTTCCGTTTATTTGCTGTTTTTCCTCTTGGATTAAAAGTTTTTACTTTTCATTCCACAAATGTAATTAGCTGTTCCTAGACACATGCAGCTCACTCTCCCCTGCTACAGAGTGCTCCTACATGCAACACCATGAATTGGAATAAGAAACTCTGATGCATGCAGAAGCAAAGTTTAAACTTAAAGAGTGAGAATAGGAAATGAACATACATGTCAGAGAAATAATGACATATAAGAAGTTCTCGAGGAAAAGAATGAGGTCATGAGTACATTTTTCAAGGGAGCTTAATACACATATCACTGACTTCCCCTTTGTAGAACTGGACTTAACTTTCATAAGCTCACATCAAATTCAACTGACAGCCAAATAAAAACTATTGAGGTCTTCAAGTTATGTCAAAACCTTATCCTAGGTAAGGAGAGTAACAGCTAAGGCTCCTTAATCTCCACCTAGCAGTAAGTTCAGCCTCTTTTCCTTGTGTATAAAGAATTGGTCATTTGTTTGTTTCACATGCTAATTTTTTCCCCTCACATTATAAACATCACAAATCTACATCATTCATGCTGTCAGATATGAAATAGTGAAAGATTGATCTTCAATCCATACATGAAGGAAAGCTAAATTTATGAATCCAGCAGCAACACTAGTCATTCTCTCACGCTATTTGTTCCCTTTGGTAAGGAGCCTGAACACTAACTTAAAGCAAATAGGCTTCCTAGATAAACATGCTCTAAACAAAATATTTTCCCCCTTGTAATATTAATGTTTACAACTAGCAAAAGCCCAAAGCTGGCGAGGATTTGGTTTCTTTCAAATGCAAAGAAACGACTGCACAGTTTGATTGACATAAGAAAACAATTTACAGATACTGCATTTTATCCCAGATTCTACTGCTACACTGGCCAAACTATAAACGGTTTGATAAAGTCTGCAGATTATAAAATACATTGCCTGTTGTATTTATGTTTCACTTGCTTGCAAGGTGACAGTTCGAAGGCAAGCAGAACCATGTAATTTCATGTATTAGCCTTAAAGCTACCCAAAGCTACCACTGGCTGCTCTAGAAGCAATGGAGCACACTCTCTGTATCAACCACAGAAATCCTATGGACTGTAGTTTCCCCTCAACAGCATTTCGGGATAACTATAACGTGGCCATAGTCTTCAACATTATAAATGGTGCCTCTAAACCATTCATAGAATCATAGAATCAGTCAGGGCTGGAAGGGACCACAAGGATCATCCAGTTCCAACCCCCTGCCATGGGCAGAGACACCCTACACTAGATCAGGCTGGCCAGAGCCTCGTCCAGCCTGGTCTTAAACACCTCCAGGGATGGGGCCTCAATCACCTCCCTGGATAACCCATTCCAGGGCTTCACCACTCTCATGGTGAAGAACTTCCTCCTCACATCTAACCTGAATCTCCCCACCTCCAGCTTCATTCCCTTCCCCCTAGTCCTATCACTACCTGATATCCTGAGAAGTCCCTCCCCAGCCTTCATTAATAAATTCCAAGAGAGAATTTTCCCTTTCCTTGCAGTATTAAGCTTCCTATTAGCATTATATTTACTTATTACATATAAATGTAATTATATTTATGTATACTACATCATCATATATACATTAATTACATTTAAAATTTTGTCCTGTGACTGATGGGCTGCCTTCCACTTCCTCCCTTCCCAGCTTCCACTGCAGTCTGCCTTTCAAGGGTACCCCAACTGTATCAGTCACAAAGCTCATAAAGGATACTTTATGTGAAAAAAGACTTTGATACTTTTATAAGGCATACTTTTACAAGAAATGACAGGGAGTGTCTATTCTGGCAGCCTAAACTATATCCTCTTTTCTCAGGTTGAATACAGTCTCACTAATAAGTTTAACTGTCATGACGTCCAAAACAAAAAGGTTAGTAAACCTCTGGAATGATTTATAAGCTCTATCCAATAGATTGTTTCTGCTTCTCATTCTTCATGAGTCAACGTTCTTTTAAGGCAAACTAGAATTAAAAAAAATCTTATGTCAGCTCTGTTTTCTAATGTCAGAACTTGGGGATGTGTGGTTGTAAAGTTCAACTTGGAGAGGGACCTGGGGGCATTGGTTGACAGCCAACTGAATATGAGTCAGCAGTGCGCCCACGTGGCCAAGAAAGCCAGTGGCATCCCTGGCATGTATTAGAAACACCATGGCCAGCAGGAACAGGGAGGTACTCGCCACTGGTGAGGTTACACCTCAAGTATTGTGTTCAGTTCTGGGGCCCCCACTATAGGAAGGATATTGCGGTGCTGGAGCATGTCCAGAGAAGGGCAGCAAGGCTGGTGGAGGGCCTGGAGAGCATATGGCCTATAAAGGAGTGTCAGAGGGAGCTGGGGTTGTTTAGTCTGGAGAAGAGGAGACTGAGGGGAGACCTCACTGCTCTCTACAGTCCCCTGAAAGAAGGTTGGAGGAAGGAGGATGCCAACTTCTCCTTGGTGTTAAGCAACAGAACTAGAGGAAATGGTTTCAAGCTGCACCAGGAGAGGCTCAGGTTTGATGCTAGGAAATATTTCTTCACAGAAAGGGTTCTCAACCATTGGAATGGTCTGGCCAGGACAGTAGTGTAATCATCATCCCTGGGGGTGTTCAAATAGCACGTGGACCCGGTGCTTAGGGACATGGTCTAGTGTTGACCCTTCAGTGCTGGTTCAGGGATTGGACTAGATGATCTTTGAGATCTCTTCCAACCAGATGTATTCTGTGATACTTAATTACACTCACAAAATTCTATACTACCCACACAAGAGTAGATTGGAGGCCTCTTCAAAGCTACCGTTTTGGAGCCAATGTAGCAAGAAAATACTCCTGATCACCGGTGCTATCAGCAAAGAGGTGCACAACCCCTTGGTGGAACAGATGATTAAGTCCCAAACTCCACCAGGTGAAGTCAGTGGGATTATAGAGTCAAGAACAAAAAAAAGTGTCCCACCAGACACAGACCTAAAGGAAAAAAAAAATTCCAGCACCATCCCAGGGCATAGCTAACAACTTAAAATGAAGAGGATAATTTGGCATTACTGAACAATTTTATTTACGCTACTAAAAGGAACCATCCAGACTCTCTCTCTCCAATTTGTGTCTGGTCTTCTTCCACTGAAATCGAGCTATGAAAGAAAAATTCAATGGTAACTGCAAATAGATATCAATGCAGTTCATAAGATTCACTTAAGACACCATTGATTTATACATTTGACAACTTTGCAATACTATATGCCATCGAGTCAACTTCTTCGTATACATTCTCCAGGTCTCTTACACAACTTGTTTCGCAAAAGCCTTTGAAAGGTGGCAGGTTGGCAAAGGGTTTGGCATGCGGTTTGTTTTTTAAACTTAAAAACCAAAAGTAGTATGTAGAGGAGGGATTTACTATGTTGAATATGTTCACTATGTTAGGGGACACAGTCAAGCTGCACCAGGGGAAGTTTAGGCTCGAGGTGAGGAGAAAGTTCTTCACCAAGAGAATGATTCGCCATTGGAATGGGCTGCCCGGGGAGGTGGTGGAGTCGCAGTCCCTGGAGGTGTTCAAGAGGGGATTGGACATGGCACTTGGTGCCATGGTCTAGTCATGAGGTCTGTGGTGACAGGTTGGACTTGATGATCTTCAAGGTCTCTTCCAACCTTAACGATACTGTGATACTGTGAATCAGCTATGTTAAATCGTGCTGAAGCACCTGATGAGCTTTCAAAGGAGACAGTGTAGATCAGGATTATAGATGCAGGATCAGTTTACAAACAAATTTAGGAACACACAGACTTCTTATCTGATGGATAAAAACCTTTAACATCAAATCCTATCATCATTTTGAACTATTCCTGCAAAGTCAGAGAACCTCTTCCTCAAAGAATCCTGTCCCTCCTTTCCTCCTCATAAGCACTGCCAGTTTCCCAATGCTCTTTTGACAGTATAATCAGTCAATTCAATCAGAGAAATTCTATAGTACAATGGTAATTTTCTCTCACCTTTTTTTTTCCTCCCTTTACAGTGTCAATTCAAACCACCTGCTGTAAGCATTGATGTGGAACAGCTTAGTATCAGCTCTGAAATTAGTACCAGTCCCCAGTTAAATACCTGGCACATTCAGTGTGGGACAGACACTGTTAATAGCACATAAACCCATCAGCTACAATCGGTGCCTTACTTGAGCAAGTCTATTTCCAAGCCGCTCAGAGAGCACCTTGCTGGTATCCCTGCACTAGTCTTAAAAATCAGCCTGAGAAGAATGATTTGAGGAAGGAGGGGGAGAACAAACATAACCACAGAATCTATGTCTTAAAGAGAGAATTTCTATGAATATTCTATTAAATACACTAGGTAGCTTCCTATGGCAATGTTTTATTTATTCAATCAAGGAGCGGTTGCTTTAAAAGCACATTTTAAGGTACAAAGCATACAAACCAAACTGTGCAATGTTTTCAATTAGAAGAACCAAATACAATTCATGACACTCTAAAATGTTGTTTCTTAAATCCTAATACTGGGCTTCAACTATATATACTAACTTCCATCACTTAAGCATATAAAAACAGGCTATTAAATCCAGTCTCTGACAAAGCCATCAGTTCTCCTGGCCTATTTAGCTCAGCAGGTAGGTCCACGTGCATGAGTCAGCCAGAAATGATGAAAGGCATTTACTATAGACTCCTCACGGGGTCATCAATGGACAACCTGTACAAGATTTATGCCTTAAATAATAAATGAACTAAACACCTTGAAGTAATTGGCTGTGTGAAGCCTCACACTAGGCCAGATAGCTTGTCTGTACAAAGTAAAATAAGATTAAATAATAAATGAACGGTGCAGAGGTTTCCTAACCAAACTAATTCTACACGATTTTTTAAAGTGCAAGTTGTTCATGAGTTGAGAGGCTTTCACAATTTCATGCTGGTGTCATGGGGCCAGTCTCTTTCTTTGTCAATAACAACTATCTCAGAGGTCTGTGTTCTTTTTGGTGATAATGTTAGGAACTCGGTGCTCTCCTTCCCAGTACAAAATAATGCAAGCAGCCTAAGCAATAGGGTAGCCACGTCAGGAGTTCATCAAACACTCATTCTCCATTTCAGTTTTGCAAAGAATGAACACATCAGGACTGTGACCACACAGGTAGCAAGCCCTCTAGAAAACTGGCATTGATTCACTAATTCATTCACAACTATAACATGCAAACTCTTCACTGATTGGATTATACTGATAAGACAGTCACAGGATTTGCCCTTGGTAGCTATCTGTAAGGATTCACATTCAACATTTTTTCCTTAATGCTGGCAAGGGTTTCCCAGACATCTTCCAGATGCAAAATAACATTCTAGCTGACAGCCTTGTGCAGAAAGTCTCCCTCTTAAATCTGATACTGTAGGCCATTTCACTTCCAGTTCACAATCAATACAATACAATACACCAGGTTGAAAGAGACCTTCAAGATCATCGTGTCCAACACATCAACCAATCCAACCCACCTAAACAACTAAACCATGGCACCAAGCACCCCATCAAGTCTCTTCCTGAACACCTCCAATGAAGGTGACTCCACCACATCTGATTTAACATCCCTGTTAAAACTAAAGTTTTATTACCTGTGAGGCAAAATTCCTCACTCCTCACACTTTCTATACAAAATTGCCTGACATGCATTCTGTAAAGCAGCAGTTCCAAGGGTTTCATTCTCAATTCACCTCTGGGTTGAGCACCCCACATTTGGAATCTGCTGCTCTAGAGCAGTACAGAAGTAGTCTAGAAGTAATTCTACCACAATGATATGAGAGAAGAGAGGAGAAGAGAGGGAGGAGAAGAGAGGGAGGAGAAGAGAGGGAGGAGAAGAGAGGGAGGAGAAGAGAGGGAGGAGAAGAGAGGGAGGAGAAGAGAGGGAGGAGAAGAGAGGGAGGAGAAGAGAGGGGAGGAGAAGAGGGAGGAGAAGAGAGGGAGGAGAAGAGAGGGAGGAGAAGAGAGGGAGGAGAAGAGAGGGAGGAGAAGAGAGGGAGGAGAAGAGAGGGAGGAGAAGAGAGGGAGGAGAAGAGAGGGAGGAGAGAGAGGAGGGAGGAGGAGAAGAGAGGGAGGAGAAGAGAGGGAGGAGAAGAGAGGGAGGAGAAGAGAGGGAGGAGAAGAGAGGGAGGAGAAGAGAGGGAGGAGAAGAGAGGGAGGAGAAGAGAGGGAGGAGAAAGAGGGAGGAGAAGAGAGGGAGGAGAAGAGAGGGAGGAGAAGAGAGGGAGGAGAAGAGAGGGAGGAGAAGAGAGGGAGGAGAAGAGAGGGAGGAGAAGAGAGGGAGGAGAAGAGAGGGAGGAGAAGAGAGGGAGGAGAAGAGAGGGAGGAGAAGAGAGGGAGGAGAAGAGAGGGAGGAGAAGAGAGGGAGGAGAAGAGAGGGAGGAGAAGAGAGGGAGGAGAAGAGAGGGAGGAGAAGAGAGGGAGGAGAAGAGAGGGAGGAGAAGAGAGGGAGGAGAAGAGAGGGAGGAGAAGAGAGGAGGAGAAGAGAGGGAGGAGAAGAGAGGGAGGAGAAGAGAGGGAGGAGAAGAGAGGGAGGAGAAGAGAGGGAGGAGAAGAGAGGGAGGAGAAGAGAGGGAGGAGAAGAGAGGGAGGAGAAGAGAGGGAGGAGAAGAAGGGAGGAGAAGAGAGGGAGGAGAAGAGAGGGAGGAGAAGAGAGGGAGGAGAAGAGAGGGAGGAGAAGAGAGGGAGGAGAAGAGAGGGAGGAGAAGAGAGGGAGGAGAAGAGAGGGAGGAGAAGAGAGGGAGAGAAGAGAGGGAGGAGAAGAGAGGGAGGAGAAGAGAGGGAGGAGAAGAGAGGGAGGAGAAGAGAGGAGGAGAAGAGAGGGAGGAGAAGAGAGGGAGGAGAAGAGAGGGAGGAGAAGAGAGGGAGGAGAAGAGAGGGAGGAGAAGAGAGGGAGGAGAAGAGAGGGAGGAGAAGAGAGGGAGGAGAAGAGAGGGAGGAGAAGAGAGGGAGGAGAAGAGAGGGAGGAGAAGAGAGGGAGGAGAAGAGAGGGAGGAGAAGAGAGGGAGGAGAAGAGAGGGAGGAGAAGAGAGGGAGGAGAAGAGAGGGAGGAGAAGAGAGGGAGGAGAAGAGAGGGAGGAGAAGAGAGGGAGGAGAAGAGAGGGAGGAGAAGAGAGGGAGGAGAAGAGAGGGAGGGAAGAGAGGGAGGAGAAGAGAGGGAGGAGAAGAGAGGGAGGAGAAGAGAGGGAGGAGAAGAGAGGGAGGAGAAGAGAGGGAGGAGAAGAGAGGGAGGAGAAGAGAGGGAGGAGAAGAGAGGGAGGAGAAGAGAGGGAGGAGAAGAGAGGGAGGAGAAGAGAGGGAGGAGAAGAGAGGGAGGAGAAGAGAGGGAGGGGAAGAGAGGGGAAGAGAGGGGAAGAGAGGAGAAGAGAGGAGAAGAGAGGAGAAGAGAGGAAGGAGAAGAGAGGAGAAGAGAGGAGAAGAGAGGAGAAGAGAAGAGAAGAGAGAGAAGAGAAGAGAAGAGAAGAGAAGAGAAGAGAAGAGAAGAGAAGAGAAGAGAAGAGAAGAGAAGAGAAGAGAAGAGAAGAGAAGAGAAGAGAAGAGAAGAGAAGAGAAGAGAAGAGAAGAGAAGAGAAGAGAGAAGAGGTCAAAGGTTTACATAGGGAATATAAAACTGAATAAACAAAGAAACTTGTAAACAGGAAATACAAAACTTAATATATAAATAAACATGTTTCAAAGAACTGTAATGAAATGTTAAGGCTATCCCTTTAAAACACACAAGCAGCATTTAATGCAGCCAATAATCTAAAGTCCCTGTGACCTTGGCAGCCCTACAGAGGTAATCTTCATGTAAGATGAATTATTCTTGAACAATTGCTTTAATGTATTAGCCACAAGCATACTGTCCTTCAATATTAGGCATACTTGTCTTTGCACATCCTTATTTCTAAATAAACATATTTATTAAGGACAATGCAGGCGAGGGGAGTGGGAAGAAAAATAGAGAAATAAATGATTACATTCTATGCAAATATGCACCACAATCATAGAACGGTGTGGGTTGGAAGGGAACTTAAAGATCATCTAGTTCCAAACCCCCCTGCCAAGGACAAACAAATTTACTATCCATAAAGCTGAAATAATTTGTCAGAATAGACTTTCTCAAAGAGTTCAGAGCACAGGATAACTCTCTGTGAGCCCTCCTCATGGAAGATTTAATGCATGCAAGCCTCCAAGAAAACCACTCAGAGAAACCTGTATAGGAAGAATGAACAATTCCAGCTTCTGAGTGATCCAGATGTATCCCACAAACACATTGACTGCCACCCCCATGAGTATAAAGGAAACTCTCTTATTTGTTAGGAGGACCAGCACTTTGCCATCCATCTTCCTGCGTGTTGGGTTCACTGATACACTGGTCTCTCACCTACCAAAAGAGGAACAATTTGAGCCAGACATCAGCAGAGATGGCACCAAGCACTCCATCATCTGAGGAGGGAGCAAAGCATGTTTGTAGAACAGGTTAGGATTGTGTCTGACACCAGTAGTGGTTTGTTATTTGAGAGTTTTGCTGTTGTTTTGGTTATGGTTTGATTTGTTTTTTTAGTGGTGGTGGTCATGGTTTGGTTTGGTTTGGATTTTTTGGAGGGAGTGGGAGGGGTTTGCTTATTTGCAGGGTGTTAGGGGTTTTTTGTTTGGGTTTTTTTGTGTTTACTTTTTGGTTTTCCCCAACAAACTCAAGTCCTTTTCAATATATTTTGAGATGAAAATACTTTGAAGAGGATCTCTCTGTAAAGAGGACCTAGACCAAAACACATCATTATTGGGTTGAGTGAGCTACTTATATATTTTTTTAAACAAAATAATCTGAGGACTTCCCATGTTTCGAAAGCATTAATTATGTGCCACAGGACTCAGGCATAAAAACACATAAATTCGGAAGGCACCTAGGATCAGAACTGCACTCCTTCAGCTTTGTGTAAATATTGAGAGCTTCTAAACAACAACAATCTATTTCCCAGAGACTACCAAGGTCTCTACAACCCTGCATCTGTTCAGGCCTGAAACATCCTCACACTCACCCAAGATAAGAGCACAACCATCACGCAGCAACTTGGCACGTATTCTCCAGTAACATGCCCTGATCTCCTGTGTCCTGAGATCCTGCCTAAATCACATCTCTGTGGTTAGGTTTTACACATAATACCACTGCAGTTACGACTTTATTCAAAACCACAAACTGGAAGAGAAGAACATGTGCTTCTACTCACACGTCACCTTCCTGGTTAGAACAGTCATGAAAAATAGGGGTAGCAGGTACAATTTCCTCCCCTGTCTGAGGGATCAAACCCTAAGAAGTCCACACTAACCACCAGCATCACCCCTTTCAGAGCAAATGGGCACTCTGTACATGAGAGTCAGCATTAACTGGGCCAGAGAGAAAGAACAGGTAGATCCAGCCTTCCCACCTAGTGATCAGAGCATATACCTTGAAAGCAGATGGGAAGACACAGATTCCACCCTGGCCAACGATTAAATTGCACTAAGAAAAAAGCAATCTACATACAGTATGAAGCTTGCAAAGTCCAAAAGCCACTATGAGATATTTTTTTCCCCCTGCACCTAGATTCTCTGGAGCTTTTAAATTACATCTACAAACATAAATTGCTAGGCAGCAAAATCCAACCTTCCTGGTGCCACAGGCTTAACAGTAGTTTCAGGACACCTTGCACAGACCTTTCTTCAGGCCACATGGTAGCCAAGCACCTCTCTGTCATGTAGGTCGAGTGAAACCTCACAAGCTGAATGCTAGTTATTGAACATGTGCATGTAAGAGCTGTTAAAGAGCACACCCTGCCATTAGCATATTTTCGTCTTGAGTGTCAAGAAAAGAGCCTGAAGTAGAAGGGGATCTTCATGGGAGCCAAACACAGTAGGGTCTGCTGTTTGGCCTGCCCTCTTGTTCATCACAAACAGCAAATTGATGATTCCAATTGATTTGTTGGCTCTTAAATACCTGGGTCAATGAAAACTGGATACATTACATTTGAGGTCAGCATTTGTTCCTTGCATTTCAAAACACTGCAGAATGTTTGCTATATGATACTATGAGTCAGTCCTTAATGTTGTACTGGTCAGTGATGTTCAAAAACTATTCTCTCTGTAGGAAGCCATGACAATCCATGGGAAGAAGCATCACCATCTTACACTTCTTTCCAATGACCACTTTTCTTTAGGTTGGTCCATTTGTCACGTTAAAATGCATCACACCTATCAAACCAGTGCCAGAGGTCCAGGCGAATGAATAGTCATATGCTCGTGTCATTAATAAACAACACAGGAATTCTAGGAGCTCCAGGAAGTGTACAAGAGACTATATTTGCTGAAGTACTATGCATGTCATGGTATCTGTCAGTGATTCATACATCACGTGGAAACCAAACAGGTTTTGCAAATCCTGCTATTGAAAAAGGGTAAGTGATGAATTCTATATTTATACTACTGAAGGGAAATTTGCAATCATGATACAGCAATGCTAGAAGAAAGGGATATATGTGTGATATATCAGCCAGCCTTGACTGTGACTGTTCCTGCAGTGTAAGAATTTCTTTATCCAAGGACAACTGCTTTCACCTTCCCATCTGTCCTGTGAATTTTTTAATGTCTGAGACAGGTGGCCTGTTGGAAACCTAAAACCCTGCGGGTACAAAATATGATTAAAATCTGATGTTAGGCTCTATGATAAAAAAAGAGCTTTATGTTTAGTTGAAAAATTTGTAACTAACCTGCAAAAATATGTCAAAGGTAATTTGAACTCTACACAACCAAAATCTTTTTAATTCAACTTCAGCATATGCTATATCAAAACTTTGCTTGCACACATTTCCCCATAGATCAAATAGGTATCCCTGAGAAGTACACATAAAGCTTTCTTCTAGCAAGAAAAAAAAAGGAGGCAAACAAAAAGCACCTTAAAGGAGTATTTTAATCAACGCTCCCTTCCTAAATATAGCATTAACAACAATAATATGAAAGATTAATATGTTGAACTCATTATTTAATAACTTACAGAGCACACCATTAATGCATCATAATAAATTCTTAACAGTTATTAAAACAAATAGCTGAAAACTTCTGAAGGCATATCAAGAATTCAAAGGCTGCTGGGTATGTAATCTTGCCCCTTGTTGGAGAAGGCAATGATGATTTAAATGGGTCTTTTATACTTTCAATTATTCCCCAGCAAAGAAAGAAAACAATAATAAAGGGAGCAAGAAGCCTAATTGAAAAGTATTTAGAGGAAATTCAGAACCTATGCAGAGTTTAAAAGTTTGGCCTGGAATATTAAGTGCTGATTTCTGCAGATAATTAAAATTTAAAATGTTAAAAGATTTATCTTGTTGTAAATAATTAAGGGGATTTTTAAAAGGCAGGCAAGAATATGCAGTATGCAACTCCACATTGCATATTATCAATGTGTATTTATCAGAAATGGTACCTACTGCATATGGACTAAGGGGTTTTGCCTGGTTTTTACAATGATGTGGCATAAGAAGAATACGGATTTTTTGGTTTCCAACGAATTCCAAAGAATTTAAACATATTCAGTGAAACTCAACTTAATCTGATTCACATTCTGGCCTAACAGGTTATCTAAAAAAAAAAAAACAAAAACAAAACACCAAAACAAAAACAACAAAAAAAAAAAAAACAATGAGCAAAAGGCTCTGTGAGGCAAACCTCATAGGTGACTTTCCAATATCATCAACAGCAACCCCATGCAGAGCTACAGGCTGGGGTCAGAGTGGCTGGAGAGCTCCCAAACAGAGAGGGACCTGGGGGTGCTGGTTGACAGCCGCCTAAACATGAGCCAGCAGTGAGCCCAGGTGGCCAAGAGGGCCAACGGCATCCTGGCCTGCATTAGGAATGGTGTGGCCAGCAGGAGCAGGGAGGTCATTGTGCCCCTGTACTCTGCATTGGTTAGGCCACACCTTGAGTCCTGTGTCCAGTTCTGGGCCCCTCAGTTTAGGAAGGACATCGAGACACTTGAACGTGTCCAGAGAAGGGCAACAAGGCTGGGGAGAAGCCTTGAGCACAAGCCCTACGAGGAGAGGCTGAGGGAGCTGGGGCTGTTTAACCTGGAGAAGAGGAGGCTCAGGGGTGACCTCAATACTCTCTACAACTACCTGAAAGGTGTTTGCAGCCAGGAAGGGGTTGGTCTCTTCTCCCAAGCAACCAGCACCAGAACAAGGGGACACAGTCTCAAGCTGCGCCAGGGGAAGTTTAGGCTCGAGGTGAGGAGAAAGTACTTCACCGAGAGAGTCGTTCACCATTGGAATGGGCTGCCCAGGGAGGTGGTGGAGTCACCGTCCCTGAAGGTATTCAAGAGGGGATTGGACGTGGCGCTTGGAGCCATGGTCTAGTCATGAGGTGTGTGGTGACAGGTTGGACTCGATGATCTTCGAGGTTTCTTCCAACCTAGGTGATACTGTGAAATCAAAGATATTGATACTCAACTATGAAATATCATTCCAGTATACCATCAGTCAAGCGTGCACACCTGCAAGAGTCTGCAATGTCCAGAGTGTGACTCTCAGGCTGTAGGCATTTACCATTTGTACAGCTGTGTAAAACTTGTGAGCTATAGCTGATGTACACCAAGTATCAAATGCAACAATCAATAAGGGCATTGCCACAGATGCATAAAAATATTTAGGATCTAATTCAAATCACAGTATTACAGTATAACCAAGGTTGGAAGAGACCTCAAAGATCATCGAGTCCAACCTGTCACCACTGACCTCATGACTAAACCACGGCACCAAGTGCCACATCCAGTCCCCTCTTGAACACCTCCAGGGACGGTGACTCCACCACCTCCCTGGGCAGCCCGTTCCAATGACGAATCTAAGGCCTGTGCTTCTATCTGGCTTTTCACCTAATTTTATAATTTTTTTAAAATTATTTTCTCAGAAAAGGGAACATTCTAATTGTTTGTAAAGAGTTTAAGCCACTAAGTGTGGTCACTAGGTCAAGAGAGGTTCTCCTCCCTCTATACTCTGCCCTGGTGAGGTCACGTCTGGAATATTGTGTCCAGTTCTGGGCCACTCAGTTCCAGAGGGACCTCAAGGGACTGCTTGAAAGAATCCAGTACAGAGGCACAAAGATGGTGAAGGGAGTGGAACATTGTGGTGGAGTAGGAAGGTTCCCCCCCCCACACACAGAAGAATTCCACAGCTAACTCAGCCGGAGAAGCAGATGAAAGCTGTATTTTACAAGCAGATATGGAATGCAATGAATATGTACAAAAATATACAATATTTACAATATATACAGAAATATACAGCAATGTATGTAATACAGGAAAACCTTTCTCGAACCCCCCTGCGGCCAGGGGGTTCGGCCTTTTCCCCCTTCTCCCTCCCTACCTCCCCTTTTTCCCAAAAGGGTTAGAGAGAGAGAGAAAGGAAGGTAATTAAAAGGGGAAAACTTTGTTAAAGCTCAAAGCGAATGCAAAAAGTTAGTTTCCTTATCTGGTTAGAGAGGAATCGTAGAGAGAAACGAGCCAGCTCACAGCACAGGGGGAAGAAGAAAACGACTGCCTACTGACTCCCCGACTGAAAGACTAAACAAAAAAACTACAACTGGGTCCCGCCAATGAAATTGAATTAGCATATCTCTTGTTTTCATTCTAATATCAAAACATTCGCCCAGAGTGTTCAGAAAGTGTCCCTTTCTTAAAGGCACAGCCTAAACCGGTCACAATCCACCCATCCACCCCTGCTAAACAATTTCATTGGCTGTTCATACTGTCCATCCAATCCAAAACATCATTCACAGTTTGTAAGTAAAGTTCATAGTCCATTCCGGCTATCCTCAGGTGTAGATGATTCAGAAGTCCAAGAAAGAAGAAAAATGGAAAACAGTTTGTCTCTTCGCAGATGAAGCGAAGAAAAGGGAAAACAGGGAAACAGGGAAACAGGGACTCTCAGTTGACTCAGGGCTCTCAGGGTTCTCAGGGTTTGTGCACCGTGGATTCCTCAGGGATTCTTCCTTTGGGCGCGATGTAGCTGTACAACACTCTGAAATTAAACTCTTTCAGCTAAAGTCAAATTTCTTTGTGGAATACACTGAATTTCACCATTCTCTTGCATTACCCAATAAGTGTGACCTGGACCTTCAGCTGAAACCACCCTCGGACAGGTTTAGCCTCTCCTGAGGGAGAAAATACCCAAACAGTTTTACCTAACAGATTCTTTTCTTTAACAACAGGAACTCTATCACCTTTCAACAGTCCAGTGTGGCCTGTGCGAAAGCCGAATGGAGACTGGCGTCTGACAGTCGACTATCGAGCCCTGAATGAAGTAACTGAAAGAGTTTAATTTCAGACATCTTCCCTACAAGAAGAGACTGAGGGAGCTGGGGCTCTGTAGCTTGGAGAAGAGGAGACTGAGAGGTGACCTCATTCATGTTTATAAATACAGAAGGCGTGAGTGCCAAGAGGATGGAGGCAGGCTCTCCTCAGTGATGCCCAATGACAGCACAAGGGGCAAAGGGAGGAAGCTGAGGCATAGGAATTTCCATGAAAACAGGAGGAAGAATTGTTTCACTGTGAGGGTGACATGCATTACATGTTTTCTGATGTGCAATTACAGCATTACAGAATCACTGAATGGCAGAGATTGGAAAGAACATCCAGAGATTACCAAGTCCAACCCCCCTGCCAAAGCAGGATCACACAGGAGTACATTTAGGTGGGTTTTGGAAGTCTCCAAAGACGACTTCACAACCTCTCTGGGCAGCCTGTTCCGATGTTCCATCACACTTACACCGAAGTTTTTCCTCATGTTGAGGTGGAACTTCACATATTTGAGTTTGTATCTGCTGCTTGTCATCCTATCACAGGACATCACTGAAAAGAGACTCACCCCTTCTTGGCACCCACCCTTCAGATATTTGTAAATGTTAATACAATCTCTCCTCAGTTCTTTTCTTTTCTAGACTAAACAGCCCCAGGTCTCTCAGCCTTTTCTCTTAAGACAGATATTTCAGTCCCTTAACCGTCCTTGCAGCCCTCCAGTGGACTCACTCGTATTTCCATGTCCCTCTTGAACTGGGGAGCCCAGACCTGGACACAACACTCCAAATGTAGCCACATTAGGGCAGAGTAGAGGGGAGGAGAACCTTCATCTACATGCTGGACACACTCTTCTTAGTGCACCCCAAGATACCATTGGTCGTCTTGACCACAAGGGCACATTGCTGTCCCATTGATAACTTATAGTCCACCAGGACTCCAAGGTCCTTCTCCATGAAGCTGCTTTCCAGCAGGTCAACCCTAACCTGTACTGGTACATGGTGCTATTCTTTCCCTTATGTAAGACTCTATACTGATCCTTCTTGAACTTCATTAGGCTCCTCTTTGCCCAGCTTTGCAGTCTGTCCTGATAGCACTGAATGGCAGCATAGCCTTCCAGTGTATCAGCCAATGCATCCAGCTTCATACCATCAGCAAACTTGCTGAGGATACATTATCATGCAGGTCTATATCCTTCCCTTGATCTGCACAGAAAACCTTTTATTTGTTCATAATGATTAATTTCATTTAATTAATGTGAACTTTCATATTTGTACCACTTCCCACTCTCCCTTACCAGATAATTTACTTGCAATTTCGTATATGATGCTTTTTGAGCTGAGGTTCAGTTCAAATGTCGGAACTCGTTCCTTGAGCAACATCGGCAACACCATGCAATTCCTTTGTTAATGATAATGCATGTACCTTAAATTATGCACAAGCCCTGTTTCTTCTCTTATAGTAACAGATAATAGCTCTGCATTTACACAACACGGTTGAAATAATATATTTTGGGCCCATATGCAGGCAAAGGTTTCAGCAAAAGCACAGAATTCTTAAATGGAAAAACTAGCTGGAAAAACTACTCCAGTTTTTCCCTTGAAGGTGAAAAAGTTATAAAGAATGTCTGGCTCATCTGAATCTAACAGAAAAGTAGTCCTGGGAAAACAAGAAAGGAGTACTTGGATCTAAGATACCATTCAGATTTAGGGAGCATTAGCCAGAATGCTTTTTACCCTCTGTTGTTTGGTATTAATAACAAATCGACAGTAATAGGACAGTTGGTATCACTGTTCTCCAAGAGCCAAAACCAAATGCAAAAATCAATTCTTTAATGGATGTGCAAGGAATAACCACACTACTTCCTCACCCTGAAAAAGATGGCAATTACTCATGTAGAAATCTAGAATCACAGGCAAGAGCAGTAAAGTTGTCAGATGACAAGAGATAAGAGACAATAGAGAGAGGATATAGCTGATGGCTAGCAAATACTCATTCCCTGCAAAGACATTAGAGAATATGCCAATATGAGACCTCCATATATAAATAATTTTACATCATCTCAAGAACTTCAAAAATGAGAGAAATTAATGTTGTCACTTGGGGGGGGGGAAGAGAGGATATATCCAAAACAGGCATAAACTGACATATATTCAAAGCATTAAATACATCCTGCAACAAAACCCTCACTTGAACGGTAAGTCCTTCCAGATAGGCAATGTCACAGGGGATAACTTCTAGGAAACAAGGAACACCTGCAATTCCTTTCATCTTCATCATACAGCATAACCTTAAGTGAGAGCTGCAGGTGTTCAATTCCACTTGGTATTAGTCTGAGCATTGAGCAAGCATTAAGAAAGGCAAGGAAAAAAATAATCAAAATGTTTGGGATTTTATATTGGTTTTCACATTTCACTTTGTTAGAGGAAACCTAAGACTGGGAGTGTATTATTTATTCAGAGGCTACAAGCAAACAAGCTTATTTATGTCACAATAAACATATTATATAACTTTTTTTTTTTTCCCAACCACCACACAACTGCAATTTTGAAGGCATCAAAGAACACTTCTCAAAGTTTCAAAGGCCACTATACCTTCCTGCCAAGCTCTGCCCAAGAGAGCCCTATTATGTGTCCCCTTCTTTCTCACAAGTTTAATTCACTCAGGGTACAAAGAGGACAGAACAAAATCCTTCGTTTTCTGCAGCATTGCACAAACTATGTCTGCAAAAGCACTCCCTCTACCTTAGCTTAAGAAGAATAGTCTGCTATAAATAACATACACACCATGCAATGTCTACAGTAAAACCATGACTATATTTTACTGGAAACATATGGAGCAAATCTCATTTTTGTCTGCGTTACTTTAAAAGGCAAATCAAGCAAGCAAACAAAACAACCAACCAAAGGAAAAAAATAACCAACCATTGAAGTCTCATTAGCTATTAACTGAAAGAATAAAGAATATTGGGAAAGTATTCTAGATACTATATATCTAACACAGACCACGCATTGGAATTTGAAATTGTCAGGTGAAGTACCATTGGGCTGAGCTTAGATGCATGCAGTTGTGAAAATGAGAGATGTGAGAAAGCCACATCATCTCTGCTGCCTTCTGTAAGATCCTTTACGAAACCAGGAACAATTCTCAGCTAGTGTTGACGTAACAAAAGGGATATATGAAGGCCTCAGGAGTATGAGGCACCAGTGAAAGCAGGGTTTAGCATTAAATGAAGCATTTTATGATGTTTAAAAAAAACCCACCTCTGATTTGTTTTAACTATCTGATTCACAACCTTACTCCTAGAAATAATGAGTTGCTAACAGTGCCAGCAGACACCTAACCACAGTTTCAGCAGTGCTGTAGAGCCACGTCCTTCACTGCTATGACTATACTCCAGTGACATGCAAAACAGAAAAAATCCCCACCAAACCACAACAAAAACCCACATGAGAACTTGTTTATTTTCCTAGCATACAGCCATCATGTTTCTTGGCTGTTCTCCATATACCCCAGAGCATGTCAGCATTAAACACCCAGAGATTGCTAGCTTGCTGAGTGGGTTTACAGCAGGTCACTTCTGGAATTTCAGGCTGCATTTGGCCTTAATCAATAGCTTTTTCCATTTCCTTCAAAATGCAGCTGCTCCTAAAAGATTTTAGGGTGTCCTGCTCCCTTCAGCACTTTTGTCCGGTGCTCTGCTTGGGTCCCCTGGACTTCCTTCTCAATTCTTTGCTCTTTCAAGCCAGGAAATGTAAAAAAGAAAACCAACAAAACCAAACAAAAAAACTATCAGGAAACAGAAAGGTTTTAATTACTCCTGAGTCCTTGGTGCCTCTAAGACTGTTCAGAAGGTTTCCTGGATTTATGAATTATATTCTCACTTATTTTTGTAAGCCAAGTGAAAATAAGACTGAAATCTGAAGTGCAAGTTGCACCCTGACAGACAGAGGAACTCAGTGAGTGCCTACAGTGTAAATGGCATGATTTGTGGGAGAAGCAGAGAGATTAACACTTCAAAAAAGAAACACGCAGATTAAATACAAGGTAGCCAAAACGCAACAGCAGAGGAAGAGACTTTTCCCCTGAAAGAAATGTCCCGGCAACCATCCATCCATAGGGTGGTCCAAGAGTTCAGAGCATGGTCAGAGGCACTTTAGACAATGTCTGCTACTGTTCTTGCTCTGGCAGCACTGCGTGGAGCAAAATACTGCCAAAAACACAACACTACACTTTCCGAGCTTCCTTCCTTTTTTGTGCTGCCCAGATCACGTATTACCAAAAGCATGTACTGCTCTTCATTGCTGCCTACATGTGAGTCATTTGCTAACATCTGAACAAAGTATTAGCAGCTAAAAACTCCTAACTGCTTTCCTTTAATTTGCCTGCTGTCCAATGACAGTAGAGTGAATGAAAACCATAAAAGCATGTGGTCAAAGAAAATAAAGGCAGGAAGAGTGGTGAAGATATGTTCTTCAAGACATTACCTGGGCTAAAACACACCTGCATGTGTTCCTGTGTGATCTGCTCTATGTGATCCTGCTCTGTCGGGGGGAGGGTGGACTGGATGATGTTTTGAGGTCCCTTCCAGCTCCTAACATTCTGTGATTCTCTTCAGGGTGATATTTGGGGGATTTTTCACTTTAAACGTCATTGCAAATGAAAAAATTATCACATGGCTTAGGTAATCACATGGAGGGGAGAAAAGGCCTGCATGGAAATTTCTGACTTGAAGTTTTTGCTATTCAAAACCAAAGCGTTGTACAAACATCCACTTGGGCAAGGGCAGAAAAGCTCAAAAAATGCCGCTGGAAAAAGTAATAGTTCTGGAAGGTAAGATGAAGCCTTCTCAACGAGCTGCAAAAGGTCAGTTCTCCAACACGTCACATACAACACTACTGACAATGAGATCAATTCCCTTCTCTACAGCCATTCCTTCAAAATACCAGAATGCTTGTTTTCATTATAGCTGCACCTTGAACAGTCAAAGAACAGAAGAATTGGTGCCACCTTTTTTGCTTAGGAAAAAAATAAAATATATATGACTTGGACTCCCCAAATGGCCACTTACAGCAAAAATAAACTGAGAACAACTTCATTACACATAGAACCACTGCACTAAATTTCTTTTGTACATGCAATACATACCAACCTTTCTGCAGTAATTTAACATTTCAAACCCACCTTAAATATCTGTAACTTGAAGAGAATGAGTTTATGTAAACTATACATGTTGTTTGGATTGGCAGAAACTTTGCATTCAGTTGGGTGATAAAAGCCTACTAGTAAGCCCCATGGTACAATGTTTTATTTGTAATCCACATGGGAACGAGTAAGAAATCAACCTGTTAAAAGCTCAAATGCAAGGAAAAGATCAAGTGAACAGTGTGCTGAAGTAAGGAAAGAAAGGCAATAGAACGTAGGGTTGCATCAACAAGGGCATTATCAGCAGGGAGAAATATGCCATTGTCCCGCACTATTCAGTGCTGTCAGGCCACACCCAGAGTCCTGTGTGCAGTTTCGGATTCCTCTGTACAAAAAAGGTGAAGATAGGCTGGAAAGCACTCAGAGAAGGGCCATGAGAATGATGACAGGACTGGAAGCTCTGCCATATGAGGAAAGGCTGAGAAACCTGGGTTTGTTCAGTCTTGAGAAGAGAAGGCTTAGGGGAGACCTTACTACCACATACCAGCACATAAAGGGTCACTACCAGGATGATGGAGACTCCTTTTATGAGAAGTCACACGGAAAAGACAAGGGGTAATAGGTACAAGTTACTCCTGGGGCGATTCCAACTGAAATCAGAAGAAAATGTTTCACAATGAGAACAGATAGACATTGGAATAACCTCCCAGGAGAAGTAGTGCATTCCCCTACATTGGTGAGGTTTAAAACTCAGCTTGACAGCATACTGGGCCACCTCCTATAAACTACACCGTCACCTAGAAAGGTTGGACTAGATGATGCTTGGGGTCCTTCCAACCTAGCAGTCTGTGAAAATACTATGCTGATAAAGTTTTTTACATCAAGAGATATTTTTATGCACTAATGGTGCTTTTATATATATATATATATATATATATATACAGACACACACCATAATATGGGTAGCATTCAGTTCAAATCTTTAAGGGTAATATTTTCAGTTCTTTTCAAGAGCTACACACATTTCCATTTGAGAATACCTCATTTCCTCCTCCACTCTCTTGCCTTCTTTAGCGAACCAAAACCAACCGCTATTTATTTTGCAAATAACTACTAATTCATAAACCAACAAATCCTAACCAATCACTACCACCCAGCAGGGAATTGTATTTCGTATTAGCATATAAACCAAAATTACCGTGGAAGCCCCGCATAAATATTAGCCAAGCAAGTTTAACAGATATATCACTGAAAATGCCTCCCTTTTTCTTCTCTATAATCCTACACATGTCCTCCTTTCTTTCCTGACACAATAAAACCCCGGCTTGTATCTAAATCTTTCCCATTCTTTCTACACAAGATTCCCAAGATCCAAAGAGACAAAAGTCTCATCCAGGCTGTCATCAGTTTGCAGCTATATTACTATAGACTGCTTTTCTTTGTCTCTTAGGAAAGTCATCTTTAACTTCCCTTCCCATCCATCTGGAAGGTTGCTTCAAAAGTCAATTTTTTTCCTTTGACCATGACATTCCTCCACTTCAGAGAAGTTCCTTATTACAGGAAGGATCTGGATGTGCTGGAATGTGTCCAGAGAAGAGCCATGAGCATAATTAGAGGGCTGGAGCACCTCTCCTGTGAGGACAGACTGAAAGAGTTGGGGCTGTTCAGTCTGAAGAAGAGAAAGCTCCAAGGAGACCTTATTGTGGCCTTCCAGTATCTTAAGAGGGCCTGCAAGAAAGCTGGGGAAGGACTTTTTTGGGTGTCAGGTAGTGATAAGACTAGGGGGAACGGAGGAAAAAAAAATGGAAAAAAAAACTAGAAAGGGGCAGATTCAGACTGGATGTTAGGAAGAAGTTCTTCACCATGAAGGTGGTGAAACACTGGAACAGGTTGCCCAGGGAGGTGGTAGAAGCCTCATCCCTGAAAGTTTTTAGTCAGGCTGGATGTGGCTGTGAGCAACCTGCTGTAGTGTGAGGGGTCCCTGCCCGTGGTAGAGGGGTTGGAACTAGGTGATCCTTGAGGACCCTTCCAACCCTAACAATTCTATGATTCTAAATCAAAATAATATAACATTAACAAATTTCTAGTGTTTAATTTAAACATTAAAGCAAAACACTTTTTGCAAAGGACCACTGGTTAATAAAAGTAAATTTATCTCTTCATATGAAGATGGAATATCTGTAACTTTCAATAAGCAATTAAAAATTTTTGCACCTTCCATGCTGAGAAGAAAACTAGAATTTTGTCAGTCTTCTCTGACAGTATAGAGGTAAGAAACAAATATTTACTCTAGAACAGCATACAGTCTATAGCAAGGTGTATCAGATCTAATTTCAGGTCCAAGCATCAATTAACCTAACAACACATTCATCATAGAAATGACTCAGCATCACTCCAGAGTAGTCACCAGCCTGACAATGAAAATAGTTCAGTAAAGGGAAGGTAGCTAAGTTTGGTTCTGAGATGTCTAAACTCAAGTAAGTGACCAATTTTTGGATAGTGGAGGGTGCAGCAATCTTGAGGCACACCTCTTTGTTCCCTTCTCTTAAATCACAGGATGTCAGCAGTTGGAAGGGAACCAGAGAGATCGAGTCCAACCCCACTGCCAGAACAGGATCATACAATCCAGCTCAGGTCACAGAGGAATGCATCCAGACAGGCCTTGAAAGTCTCCAGGAAGAAGACTCCACAACCTCCCTGGGGAGCCTGTTCCAGTGGTCTGTGACCCTTACAGTAAAGAAGTTCCCCCTTGTGTTGAGGTGGAACCTCCTGTGCTGCAGCTTACATCCATTGCTCCTTGTCCTGTCACAGGGAGCAAGTGAGAAGAGCCTGTCCCCTCCCTCCTGACACCCTCAGACATTTAGAAACATTTATTAAATCCCTTAAATATCGGAATCTTTTCCTATGAACTGTTTGGCCTTTTGACAAACCCAGCAATTTATTTATTTATTTTAAGTTTTTTTTTTCAAACCACCAAAAAAAAAAAAAAAGAGAAAGAAAAAGTAGTATCTTAAGTAGCTCTACTTGAAACTACAACTGCCGCTTCATTCCGCATAGCAGCATAGAATACATTAGTCCCCAAATGATTGAGTTCTGGTGTATAAAATGTTACTCACTAAAAAAAAAAAAAAAAGAGAATCTTCAGAAGAGATTTAAGCAACAAGCTTGAGCTTCCTCAAGTAAGAAAGGCAGCTTATTCCTTAGCTCTTGGGCATAATGGTAAAATCCTCCATCATGCAAGGTTTGTAGTTTTGCAATTGGAACTTGCACTAAGAGGGCATTAAAGAGCATAGAGGCCTGGAAGCAATACACCTAAAAATTAAATCAGGAGATATATTCAGGTCTTTGACCATGAAGAGGCTGACAGGTCAACTTCACAATCAGGCCTTTGTTTCTGAGTAGCCAGTGCAGTGATGCTACGATTAGGCAGATATGCTGCCCTCTTTTTTTTTCCCCCAAGATATACTTCTCTGGCAAAAGAGTTTTGCTCAGGCTTGGTAATGAGACCACTTGGCAGGCCAGCGAGCGAAGTATTATAGTTGTCTAGCTTGGAGGGGATAAAACCCTGAGCCAGCTTCTCATAAACAGACAAGGATAAATACAGACAAAGTATGGTTTCATTTTTCAAATGGCAGTAGGAAGTCTTAATAATCCGCTCAATGTGATGTTTAAAGGACACCAGATTCCAACAGGAATATGGATGTTGAAGAGGTAATCCTGTACAGTGAATAATATATATATATACATAAAAGCTACATCATAAATTGAGGTGGCATTAAGCTTATAGCTAGAGCCACAAAATGAGAAACTTTCATTTTACTTGAATTTAACTAAAGAAAAGTCAACATAACTTACATTTTAATGTTTTCCAGGGAACTGATCCAGACAATAAAAGCAGAGTCTGGATTTTCTACTTCAACTGACAAATGAATTAACATGTCCTCAGCACAGAAATGAAACCAAATATCAACTCAATGACTAATCTGGCCCAAAGGCAGCACACAAGTGTAAACTGTAACCAACCGACACCAGACCCAACTATCATAAAATCATGGAGCAATGTGGGTTGGAAGGGACTTTTAAAGGTTGATGTTGTTGAACTAGATGTTCAACTCCCTTGCAGCAAGCAGGAATATCTTTAGCTACCTCAGGCTGCTCAGAGGTCCATCCAATGTGACCTTGAGCATCCATCCAACTCTAGGGATGGGACACCAGTCACCTCTCTGGGCAACCTGTTACCATGTTTTACCACTATCATTGTAAGACATTTCTTCCTTATATCTAGTCTAGATCTGAACATTCATTTTAAAACCCTCCTAAAAAGCCTGTTCCCATCTTTCTTGTAAATCCCCTTCAAGTACTGAAAGGCTGCAATAACATCTTCCTGGAGCCTTTGCAACAACCTTCTAACACCTGAAGTACAGGAAAGCTGGAGAGGGACTTCTATAAAGCCTGTGGTGACAGAACCAGTATCAGTAGTTTGAAACTAGAGCAGGGTATATTTAATTTTGACATTACAAAGAAACTATTTACTGTGATGGTGGTGAGATACTGGAAGAGATTGTCCAAAGAAGGTGTGGACATCTCATCCCTAGAAGTGTTTAAGACCAGGCTGGCTGAGGATTTGAGCAACCTGGTCTAGTATCTTGCATGCTGATAACAACTTGAGCACCACAGGGGTCTATTACAGGACCTATTTAAAATCTCCATCAGTGCCCTTGGGGAAGTCCTAGAGTGGTCTCTTATCAACTGTGGAGATGACAGCAGACTCAGGGGGCCAAATGACACACTTGCAGGGCTGCAACCAAAATGGACCTAGATGGCCCAAAGGATTGGACCAACAGAAACGGATAAAACTTGGGGATAGAGGGGGACTTGTTGAGCAGTGAGCTGAACGTGAGCACAACAGCATCCTGGGCAACATTCATGGAGGCACAGCCAGCATATCAGCCCCAGGAGAAGTCATTGTGTTCAGTTTTGGGTTCATTAATTCAGGAAAGATACTGACCAGCTAAGCAGGAGTTTAGCAAAGGACTATCTAAGATGGTCAGGGCCAATACACTTGCCCTACAGACATTACAGGACCAGGGCGAGTTCAGTCTGAAAAAGAGGTGGATTTGGGATGGGTACTTAAGAGCAGCCTGCCAGCACCCATGGGGAGGGTCCAGAGAAGATGGGACCAGGCACTTCACAGTAGTACATGGTGGTTGGTGAGGGACAACAGGTGTAAGCACAAACAAAAGAGTTTCAGACTGGATATAAAAGAACATTTTTTTCACTGCAAAGACAGCCAAGTAGTGACAGAGGTTGCATAGGGTGGGTGTAGCATCTCCATGCTTAGGAGGTTTTTGGGACCTGACTGGAAAAATCCCTGAGCAGCCTGGCAGCTCACCCTGCTTGAGCAGGAGGTTGGACTAGAGATCATCTAGAGCCCCTTCCAGCCTGAGCTGTCCTACAATACCATGATCCAGTACCTATCAAAAAAAAAGATATTAGAAAAAATACACTGCAAACTTTCCCATTACAATAAATACACCAGCTTGAAAGAGACCTTCAAGATCATCGCGTCCAACCCATCAACCAATCCAACCCACCTAAACAACTAAACCATGCAACCAAGCACCCCATCAAGTCTCCTCCTGAGCACCTCCAATGAAGGTGACTCCACCACCTCCACGGGTAGCCGATTCCAATGGGCAATCACTCTCTCTGTATAGAACTTCTTCCTAACATCCAGCCTTAACCTGCCCTGGCGCAGCCTGAGACTGTGTCCTCTTGTTCTGGTACTGGTACTGGCTGCCTGGGAGAAGAGACCAACCTCTGCCTGGCTACAACCTCCCTTCAGGTAGTTGTAGAGAGCAATTAAAGTAACAGGGTACTTTAGAAATCAGATAGATGTCCAGATTCCAAACCCAGAAGATTCCAGTGCAACACAGATAATGGGATTCTCGCACTCATCCTTGCTTGAACTACTGCGCACACCTTAGGAAACTATCACAACTGATTCATTCCTTCTAACAGCTGCAGAAAACTCGCCCAATCACTGAAGTTGTTTCAAAGATTTGACATTTTAAAAAAATGTGACTCTTAGTCTTAGTTTAAATTAACAACAAATTTCCATGCATTAAATCGCTACCATTTGTACTGGTTTGTTATTACAACACTACAGCCAAGTGTTTTTACTCCAAACAGAAAGGGATATACACTCTTGGCATTTTATAACAAACACTCCAGTTTCAAAGCAGACAGAAGGACTTCTTAATGCATTATAAATGTATTCACTTACTCCATGCAATACTTCAAAATAAAAAACTCTATAGGGTCTAGAGATATACACATAGGTCCACAGAATGCCATTTCTTTCTTTTCCTTTCTCAATTCTCATTTTGAACATGAAAAACTTCTGTGAAATGGAACAGTAATAAGGATGCTAAAATTTAAGAACAAAGCAAAGAGTCTCTTTGAAAAGTTGCTAATTTTTATAGTGAATTTTGATAGGTGTGAAGGTACTTTAAAACACATAATGCATATTTATTTTCTTAGGACACATGTATCGTTTCACAATATCACCAAGGTTGGAAGAAACCTCAAAGATCATCAAGTCCAACCTGTCACCACAGACCTCATGACTAGACCATGGCACCAAGTGCCACATCCAATCCCCTCTTGAACACCTCCAGGGACGGTGACTCCACCACCTCCCTGGGCAGCACATTCCAATGGCAAACAATTCTCTCAGTGAAGAACTTTCTTCTCACCTCCAGCCTAAGCTTCCCCTCACACAGCTTCAGACTGTGTCCTCTTGTTCTGGTGCTGGTTGCTTGAGAGAAGAGACCAACTGCCTCCTGGCTACAACCCCCTTCAGGTAGTTGTAGACAGCAATGAGGTCTCCCCTGAGCCTCCTCTTCTCCAAGCTAAACAATCCCAGCTCCCTCAGCCTCTCCTCATAGGGCTTGTGCTCAAGCCCTATTCCTTCTTACCTCTCAAAGGTTGTTTAAAAGAAAACAAAACAAAACAAAACAACCCAAAACAACACCTCCTCCACAGCCACTGTGAGGTTGATTAACTCTGTGTTAAACAAATTCTGAGCTAATTAAACTCAAAGTCAATTCAGTCCATGACAGAAGGTTATTACCTCATAAATAGGATGTACTTTACAGTTATTAACAATACACTAACATTGCCTTTTCAAAACCTTTGATTGCCAAACGAGTGAAAATTAGCATCTGAAATTCTGTTTGTACAGACAGTAGATCAGATTAGGTAAATTTCTCAATCCCTGATTTTTTAAATGAAAAGGAAGCAGCTAGCAACAGCTGTACAAGTGAGAAAACTGTACAGATAGAGGGCCCAATCCTGGGCAACTTCAAACTCCACTGAGACATAAGTAGTAGCAATGTGTAATAGTAGCATACTCTGTCCTGTCACATACTATCAATAATGCAACCAACAATACCATGCAAATATGCAGGATTAAATGATTACTAAGAGAGGTTGTAGCCAGGCAGAGGTTGGTCTCTTCTCCCAGGCAGCCAGTGCCAGAACAAGAGGACACAGTCTCAGGCTGCGCCAGGGCACGTTTAGGCTGGTTGTTAGGAAGAAATTCTATACAGAGAGAGTGATTGCCCATTGGAATGGGTTACCCGTGGAGGTGGTGGAGTCACCTTCATTGGAGGTGTTCAGGAGGAGACTTAGAGGGTGCTTGGTGCCATGGTTTAGTTGTTTAGGTGGGTTGGATTGGCTGATGGGTTGGATGCGATGATCTTGAAGGTCCCTTTCAACCTGGTGTAGGGTATTGTATTGTATATTTTAAATGACAAATTTCAAGTCACCCAAATTCCTTCATAGCTAATTAGAAACATTCTTTTCATATGAAAATGTAAAATTCACTGGATGACGTAAGCAGGACAAAAGCAAGCTTGAACTCAGCACAGAAATAAAAACAAACTCAACAACTTCCCTTCTAAAAATGGCTGATAACACTTTTGTATTTTCAGAATAAATGATAAATAAGTTCTCAACCACATGATTCAGTAGGTTTCTCTAGACATCAATAACACAAACCCACAGCCTCAAGGACATTTTTATGTACAACTAAGAAGAAACCAGGCAGATAAAAATCACACAGAAGAAACCTTTGTGGGGCTCTGATTCTGAAAGATAGAGAGGCTTTGCAGAGGGACCTCGACAGGCTGGACAGATGGGCAGAGTCCAACGGCATGAGATTGAACACATCCAAGTGCCAGGTTCTGCACATTGGCCACAGCAACCCCAGGCAGTGCTACAGGCTGGGGTCAGAGTGGCTGGAGAGCGGCCAGGCAGAGAGGGACCTGGGGGTACTGGTTGATTGTAGGCTGAACATGAGCCAGCAGTGTGCCCAGGCAGCCAAGAAGGCAAATGGCATCCTGGCCTGGATCACAAACAGTGTGGCCAGCAGGAGCAGGGAAGTCATTCTGCCCCTGTACACTGCACTGGTGAGGCCACACCTTGAGTACTGTGTCTAGTTCTGGGCCCTTTAGTTTAGAAAGGATTTTGACTTGCTGGAATGTGTCCAGAGGAGGGCAACAAGGTTGGTGAGGGGCTTGGAACATAAGCCCTATGAGGAGAGGCTGAGGGAGCTGGGGTTGCTTAGCCTAGAGAAGAGGAGGTTCAGGGGACACCTTATTGCTCTCTACAACTACCTGAAGGAGGTTGTGGACAGGCAGAGGTTGATTTCTTCTCCCAAGCAACCAGCACCAGCACAAGAGGACACAGTCTCAAGCTGCACCAGGGGAGGTTTAGGCTGGACATTAGGAAGAAATTCTACACAGAGAGAATGATTGCCCATTGGAATGGGCTGCCTGGGGAGGTGGTGGAGTCACCATTATTGGAGGTGTTTAGGAGGAGACTTCATAGGGTGCTTGGTTGCATGGTTTATTTGATTAGGTGGGTTGAATAATAGGTTGGACACAATGGTCTTTAAGGTCTCTTCCAACCAGGTCAGATCAGGTCAGGTCTACTCTACTCTACTCTTATTTAGCATGATACCTGGCAGCAGGAAGGCAAGGATGTTACCAGTAACAGCATTTGATATTTCCAAACATTACAGAGCTAAGTACATTATTTATATGACTACACATTATAGGTTTATAAAATGTGCCTGTTGAACTGTTATTCACTAATATCATATGAAATTATGAAAAATATCCATGTCAGCTGCATACATAAACACAAACTTCTCCCAGGGATTTCACCAGGAGGAACGTGCACTGTAGCCTGCTTGGTGTCCCAGCATGCTGCCTGCAGTGCCTCACGCATTCCTTAAAGTGCTGTCTTCAAATAATACACAAGCTTCATGTCTTTGATGCCACATCCTCAAACCCAAACTGAGTTCTAAGTCAGACTCCTCAAATGAACTCTTGTGCTTGAGAGTATAAGAACTCCACATTGTGTTTTAAAAATAAAAACACATCGTAGAAAGCCAACATTTAAAAAAGCAAACAAACAAAAAACCGCCACACAACAAAAACCAACCAACCAAAAAGCTGCCTACTGGAGACAAGAAACCTTACACACACACACAAATTTAATCTTTACTCAAAGGAGTTTGGTAGATTCTTTTCAGCATCTACCAAAGAGATTGGTAGGATTCTTTCAGAAAAACAGTATTTGATAGAAGATCATGAGGCATGCAAAGCCAAGGAAAATATAAAATTACACTAGTCAAGCAAAAACTTGAACTGCAAAACACACATTTTATATAATCTTTCCAGAATCATATAAACCACCAGGTTGGAAGAGACCTCCAGGATCACTCAGTCCAACCTATCACCCAGCCCTACTGCAGATATTATCCCTCTTCTACTGTACTATAAAGTCAAATTAGATTAAACACAACTTGGGTGTTTCCAAGATTGCAGGCTCTGAAGGTGAAGAAGCCAATGGGAGCCATTGTAATATACTTGGGTTGTTGGGGGTTCTCTTTATAATACATAAAGTATACTTGTGCCTTTCAAAGACAGTTTAAAGCGGTAAGAGCAGCTCTCAAAGTATTAGTCTTCTTTCCTATCACCAAAGTGGTGATAAGTAAAGCTGAAAAGTAATTACTCTCAGCCTCCCTAGGCCACAAATTGGTGGAATAAATGCCTTTTGGAAATGGGCAGAATGCTACCCAGCTTTCTCAAAGGATTCGGTGAAGAGGGAAAAAAAATAAATAGCAAAACTGGGCTTCAGGTTCTGAAGAATAAGAAAGACAGACGACAATTACTCACTGAAGTAAAAACATCAGACACCGGGGAGAAAATATTGCTGTCAATGGAGAAAAGCTACACTGAAATAGCAACCCCAAACATCACTGACAGGGCTGCAGCAACAACCAGCAGCCTCTAGCTGAGAAAGGACCTGTCCCAGATTTTTCACACAAGCCAAGGCGCTGAAGGGTCATTCCACTTCTGACTGGGGAACAGGTTATCTGTAGTGCTCAAAACGATCAAGAGCCCCAAGGGGAAAAGCTTTGATTGTTCCTCCCCCATACCCACTCAAACAAGCTCTGATGTTTTTCTAAATCGTGAAATTAAGTTTCACATGCTGATTTAATAGGCAGAGAAAGAAAAAAGCTATTAAAAATAGATCTTTTGAGAGAGAGGACTGGCACCAGTGTTCTGATGATTTTTCCTCCCATCCTTCTCTGATTCCTACTTCCTGCACATGCTGCTGACTTGCTGGTTTCTTCCTGTGTTCTTCCTTGTTTTGAGCACCGTGACTATCAAACCCACCTTTTTCATGTAGCATGGGAAAAGGATTCAAATTTGGTGCCTTCTGCCAGCTACATGCATTAAAAAAAACCAACCCCCCAAACAAAAAATCCCAAACAATAACCCTGGTATCTAAACCAATACAGGAACCCATAATGGAGGCAGCAGTAACTGCTTTCCTGTAGCATCACAGACTCTTGCTGAGCTCAAGAAAGGCTGGAGTGGTACAAGGTTTCTAAAATGACTTCCTTTAATTCTTTTACAGTATGGATTAACAGGGCACAGGATCCAAATCTACTATGTCCTCATTGTTTCCCCCACCCACCCAGTATCTCCTTGTAGTGTTTATGTGCAAAAAGCAATTAATATTTCCAGCCAACATTACCCCTAGGTGTTATCACTGAAAACCTTAGGTCTGCCGGAGTAGAATGGTGTGAAAAGCTTCCCTTGCCTTGGGGGAACTGATCCTAATTTTGTTAATTTGGTATTCTCTCTGACTAATCTAACACAGCATATCTACAGTTTAGTCAACTATAAATACCTGAAGAGAAAAAAAATCCATGGCATACCATGAGAAGTAAACATCCCTCAAACCCCCTCAATTTTAGCTATGAAGCCACATTCTGAGAGAGCAAGAGTTAAAGCATGAGTAAAGCAAAGCACAAATATCTTCATATGGGTGTTTCCATTAGTTTTAAAGTTTTGTTCCACCAGCTCTTCTAAAAGCCAAATATGCCACTAAAAAAATAAAGAGTAAAATTTGATACATGATTTTATGACATGTTTTAAGTTAGAAGATACATTAGTACCTGGGAAAAGCATGGAATCATTCAGGTTGGAAAAGACCCCTGGGGTCAAGTCCAACCATTGATCCTGCTTTACAAAGTTCACCCCTAAACCAGATCCCCAAGCAGCACATCTAAATGATCTTTAAACACATCCAGGGGTGGTAACTCAACCACCTCCCTGGGCAGCCTGTTCCAGGGTCTGACCACTATTTCTGTGAAAAGTTTTTCCTAATGTCTAAGCCTATCCTATTCCACTTTGAGGCCAATAAAGTCAGAAAAAGCACTCGGAGACTGCGTATAATCCCTGCAAATGCTCAGTTTGAGGCAAAGATGCTTGAATCTGTTGAATTCTACTGCATTTTCCTGCACAGAATCTGTTAAAAAGCATGCATTGCTTAAATTTGCAAAGCCACAACACGGCAGTATCATAGTATCAGTCAGGGGTGGAAAGGGACCACAAGGATCAGCTAGTTCCAACCCCCTGCCATGGGCAGGGACACCCCACACTAGATCAGCCTGGCCAGAGCCTGGTCTTAAGCATCTCCAGGGATGGGGCCTCAACCACCTCCCTGGACAACCCATTCCAGGGCTTCACCACTCTCACGGTGAAGAACTTCCTCCCACTTCCAGCCTGAATCTCCCTACCTCCGGCTTCATTCCATTCCCCTTAGTGCTATCACTACCTGATATCCTCAGAAGTGTCTCCCCAGCCTTCTTGTAGGCCTCCTTCAGGTACTGGAAGGCCACAATAAGGTCACCTCAGAGTCTTCTTTTCTCCAGACTGAACAGCCCCAAGTATGCATAGCAATTATAATTCTTCTTTAATGCACATCAATTACCTCCACTGAGATTATTAATTCTCTCTGTTGAGAAAATTGAGCCTATACAAACAAAAATCTGCTATTTCTATATATGTTCTAAACCAGTGCACTATTCCATCATGGAATGCGCCTTTTCAAAAAATAAATGTCCTACTTTTACTGGTGTTTGACTAGACAAACAGGTGATACAATACAAAATTAGGAGCTTCTCAAATTTTATGAAGAGCCTTCAGCTTTGTTTTTCTATCTGAAAAATGTGTGGTAGTGAACATTTTTCTTCTATTTCTAGCCTGTGATGGCAGAGAATCTAAGCTGCCACCTTCATTTACAGGTTGTGCCAGAGAATCAGTAGTAAAAAATAAATTCTTATATTCATGCTCAACATACAGACGGAACTCAGTGAAGAATCACATCCCTCAGGACTCCATATTGGGACCAATATTGTTTAGCATCTTCTCAGTGACATACACAGTAGGATTGTAGACAGGTGGAGGTTGGTCTCTTCTCCCAGGCAGCCAGCACCAGAACAAGAGGACACAGTCTCAAGCTGCACCAGGGGAGGTTTAGACTGGATGTTAGGAAGAAGTTCTATACAGAGAGAGTGATTGCCCATTGGAATGGACTGCCTGGGGAGGTGGTGGAGTCACCATCATTGGAGGTGATCAAGAGACTTGATGGAGTGCTTGGTGCCATGGTCCAGTTGTTTAGGTGGGCTGGACACGATGATCTTGAAGGTCTCTTCCAACCTGGTTTATTGTATTATTGTGCTGTATTATCAGGTGCACTCACTCGCTTTGCTGACAACACCAAGCCAAGTGGTGCAGATGATAAGCCTGAGGGCCAGGATGCCATCCAGCGGGAGCTGGGCAAGCTCAAAAAGTGGGCCCGTGTGAACCTCATGGGATTCACCATGGTCAAGTTCAAGGTCCCGCACCTGGTTGGAGCAGTGCCCACACAAAAAACCAACCCAAACCAAACCTCAAGCACAAACAAAATCCCACCACCAAACAATCTGAACAAAAAAACCCCACCACAATAACAAAAAAGCAATGATAGTAACAACAACAAAAAAGAAAGCCAAATGTGGAACTCCCCACCACGAGCCAACAACCAAACCAATCCAGCATAACCACCAATCCAAACCAATTCAAACCAGCACAACCACCAAACCAACCCCAAACTAAAAGGTCTAGAATCATGTGTATGTTAATATTTTGCATCTAATATTTGCTATCTAGTAAAGGAGGAGAACAAATAGCACTATAGATGCACTTTGCAGTCATATGCAGTTCTTTCCTGCAAGTTACCAAATTCCACCTGCTGTAATACACTCTTCACAGGAAACGCTGGAGGTTTTTTTTCCAAGTAAATAAATAATTACTAGAAAGAGCTGTAGAGGGGGCGCGCACTTCACATCAAGTTATAAAGCTTGGGGGGAAACACTATCCCAGAGTAATCAAAATGGTATTTTGATAACATAGCAAAAATCAGTAATAGAGAAGGCACATTCTTTTTGTTCCAAGGTGTTGTGTTTTGAAAATATTGCCATGTAGTATTTACGGTAACAGCTGTACAGTTAAACTTTAGGCACAAACTGAACTGCAGAGGATCTGCTGCATAAATAAAATTCCCATGGCAACTAAATGTGCTACTAGATAACAGAGAAAAAAGGATTTATGTGTTTGCTGAGCTGTCTTGCCCTAGAGGAATTCTCCAGGCAAATGCAGGCCACCTGCCACATGTTATATTAAGCTCAGCCTTCTGGACTTATTTTCAAATCTACAGCAAAAAGGTCCACCAAGTTTTATTTGAAGGATCTCCTGTCATGTTCCCAGCCCCTCCAAAATACATAGTTCACTCTTCAATATGCTTCCTATATTTACACAACTCTGTTGCATAATGATGGGTGTACTTCTGCATGTAACTTTGTTAATCTCACCTCGCCCCCAAAAAAATGGGCAAGCAAGCTGAATCCTCAAATTCATGTAAGGTTTGCCCCATTGTACTGAGGTGCACTATTACAGGGTATACACATTTTAAACTCTACCAAAGAAGTATTCCTTTTTTAATAATATATGGGAAACTATTTGAGTCAGATAAATCATGTAGTATCTTGCTATACAACAAATAGATAACTGGTCAAAAAGCCTTGCCTTTGTGTCTAGAAAAAGAAACCAATTTGCATTTCCACTAGCCTAGAAATATTAAAGAAGCATTACTGCTTGGGAATGCTTTAAGTTGGAATACTATACTTAGAAGACTGAAGACCACTAAAATAGGTAGCAGAAGAAATAGAATCATCCAGCAAGCAATAGGAAAGCTTAGTGCAAATTATCATACATTCATAGAACCCTTCAGGTTAGAAAGGACTTTTAAAGGTCATTTAGTCCAACCACCCTGTAGCGAGCAGGGGCATCCTCAGCTAGACCGGGCTGCTCAGAAACCCCTCCAACTAATACCACCAAGTTATCACACACCAGAGAATGTGTGGAATTGCAGAATATTTATGGTATTTTCCTTGTCAATTTTGCCTCAAGATCAAGTAAATAAAGTTTAAGAAACTGTGTTTTAACATCCTTCCTCAAGAAGGAAGCTTCTTTGCTCCGCTCTTCTCCTTGGAAAGCCCTGTGATATTTTAAAGAGGCAGCAGAGCTCGTCTCGTAACATGAGCTAAGAGTGTGAACACACATCAGACATGTTTTTCAGGTAGTGTGCAAATCTAACCTAAGCATTAAGTCCATGCTTAGCATCTGGCAGCTACAACATCATAAGACTGGGCACCTACCCTTACAAAACACTTGTGTTCTGTTTCTGAAGACTCCAAGCGTGAAATAAACAGGCAAGCCATGAATATGGGCTTTCTGATGTCTTACTATTAGGGCTCATGTGCTTCAGAGTTGTTCACTCACATCCCTACCTTAGGCCAAGCATCTTCCTTCAGCTCCAAGTGAACCATGGCCTCGATCAAAGCCCACAGAAGTTAAACTAAACTTTGTGCTAACACAAAGATGTTTTAGCATTAGACTAGCATACATTCCCACTGCTGCTTTCTTTTTGCTCTTGTTTGAGCAGGTAATCAGTAAATCTAAGAGTAGAACAAATCCCAGGACAAAAAAAAAAAAAAAAGGTAGTATTAGTTTTCATGAAACTGTTGCAGTGGTCTCAAGCTAATCTCACTCCAGGATACTCATAAAGTACTTGCATGTAAGAAGCAGAATGGTTTGTGCAAGGACAGAAGAGTGCATACAGAAGTTTTATAAACTGACATTTATAGAACACTTGCACAGCATCTATATTATATAACAAACAACACTAAAACAAACAGTATACAACAGAAATTAGCTGAGGGTCAATATGACATGACCAGATAAGACTTTGTATTTTTATTCCTAACAACAGTTTCTACCCTGTAATGATTTTTCCTTTCTTTTTTTAGAAGGGGGAGGTAAAAATAGAAGACTTGCATTAAGTTTTACACTGACTTGAGTTTTCTTAGATGTGATCACATAAAATACTCCACCAATAGATATGACAAATGCACTTTATATTTCAATGTGTCAAACCATTTCAATACTCAGGAACTATGTGGAAGCTGGCAGGCAAGCAGACTATATTAAATTTTTCTCTGGAATCGACTTCAATTCTGTACTGAATTATTGGAATTTTAGTGACCCTAAAAAAGGCTGTCAAAAATAATATTCAGTACAGAGTTTTCAAATCTAATGCTCTATTACACATATTTCACATAAAATAATATCATTTCAATATAAGCAAACCAGTCAAGAACAACATTATTTTTGTACCTGTAATTTTAGATACATTTTGATACTGATTTGTGAAAGCATTTTCAAAAAGAGGGAAAAAAACCAAACAGTACAAAATAGTCAGAGGCTATATTTGGTGATTCAATGGTTTTGCTGCAGATCTGATATAGGTGGAAAATAGTTGCAAATAAATACTTTACCATCACTGAACAGTAAACTTGTTAATAGCTCTGAGGATATCAGGCAGTGATAGGACTAGGGGGAATGGAATGAAGCTGGAGGTGGGGAGATTCAGGCTGGACGTGAGGAGGAAGTTCTTCACCGTGAGAGCGGTGAAGCCCTGAATGAGTTGTCCAGGGAGGTGGTTGAGGCCCCGTCCCTGGAGGTGTTTAAAACCAGGCTGGATGAGGCTCTGGCCAGCCTGATCTAGTGCAGGGTGCCCCTGCCCATGGCAGGGGGTTTGGAACTAGATGATCCTTGTGGTCCCTTCCAACCCTGACTGATACTATGATACTATTTTTCAAGACTCCTATATTCTGGCATATCCCAAAATTCTCTTTAGAATTTTTTAGTGCCAGACAACTAGCTGCAAGCTAAACTCATTTTTCCTTCCATTTAACTCAATGATCTTTCTGCATAATGAAATTTAACATTTCTTTTTGCCTTTTTCCCCATCCCCCTCTTCTTCCCAATCAGCCTTTTCACTACCTTGCTTCTAAAGCCACCTTTAGCTCTAGTGTTTTACAATTCTTACTAACAACAGGGAAAAAAAAATTAAGAGTTAAGCTTCCCATTTACCTGCTCACCAACAATTCCAACCACTTCTTAATGTTAAACTCCTACTTTTACAAAATGCTGGAAGTAAAGTGATGGCACTAAGTACAGCAGTATGTGTGCTCTTGTATCCACTGATGTGATAGTGCTTCACTTAAATAAGGGAATTCGGTCATACATCACAACTCAAAAGGAGGCACAGTTAAATCCACAATAGCTTGGTAAGCAACACAGAAAGCCCATCAGCAGCTTTACCCTGTGACAGACCCAGAGGCAACTCAAGAGCTGTCAGCACAACTGCCTGTGAAGCTCACAGGGGAGGCAATAGCCAATTATGCCCCATGACCTGCAACTAGAAAACAGTGAGAAAGATAACAAATCAAGGGCCTGAAAAAACTCAGAACTTTTAGAGAAACTATGTAGCTCACTTTCAGTCAAACCTGAATCTCACTGGAAGCTTTTAGGTCCAGCATGGCATTCAGTGGCCATGCTCCGCCTCACCCCTATGACTCCCTTTATCCAGGTAGGGAAGGTTGAAAGGGATTTCTTAAAAACATGCATGTCATTCACCTGGAAGCCAAGCTTTAGTTATAACTGCAAAGGATTAACACTTGGATCCCTGTTTTGGTCTCTACTATGACTAATTACTTAGCTCTCGTATCGGTGTGCATGATCAGCATCAAAGCCATACTAGACTCAAGCAGACAAGAATCAAGCCTACTTGAAAATTTTCTTCCCACTCTGCCAATTCTAACGGGTTGGTCTGATTAGCTACAAGAATTAACTAAGAGAAATACTTCTTTTGCTCACAGCAGAAAACAGAATGAGCCTGTCTTGAACCTCATTAGCTGATTTACCTCCTTCCTCTCACCAGCACTGAGTTTCCCTTATGTCAGAGTAAAACAGATACCTCTGATACATCAGTAGAAGACCGTACTTCACTGCAAGCTTAAAGAGCTGCTCTGAAGTCATGCACGTGGGCACCAACATCAACACTGCCCTGCAAGTTGAGCTCAAAAACATTTCTTATTTTCCTTAGTGTCTAGAGACTGAATCTGACCTACAAAAGCTAATAAAACCTTCAGCTCCAAGGAGGATAGCATTAAGCCCATATGCCTAGGTTAAAATTGTTATGATTAGAGGTCTAGTACACAGCATGTGCCTGTGCTTTACTAAAAACATACTCAGTTTATTTGAGGTCTTCAGCAGGACTTTAAAGATATGTAGACCTTTGGAAAGCCATCAATATGTGGGATGAAACAATTCTTCTGTAGAAGTAGAAATACTTGATTTGCAGGTCATGTGTAATGTAGTTTGGTAGCTATAAGACATCAAGCAACTGCAAAAGTATCTGCAGCATACTGACTGTGGGTTAAACACTAATAAAGGGAGAATAGATGAAATCTAACTAAAGATGTTGATTAAGTAGCTGTCTCAGGTACACAGAGAAAATATAACTCCACATCAACTGCCCAAAAGAACAAAGTAACTGACATGCTGGCTTAAACTTTCCAAAGTTGATTTGGAGATTTGAAGCTGATGATCAGCTCCAGTTTTGCAGTTCTGCAACCATGCTGGAGCCTAGTGTGGAAGGAGCCCCATCTAGGAGCAGTGGTCCAAACCACTCTGTTCTACAGGAAGGGTCTGCTGAGCAAGAAGCAAAATGGTGGCATTATAAAATGACTGGACCTCTAAAGGTCATAGTATCAAATATCAAAGACAATGCAATTAAATCCCTGATTTAAAATATTTTTTGCTTGTTCAATCATAATCATGAAGCATCTTTTTTTTTTTTTATTCAATGCATTACACCAATTAGAAAATGGGTTTGGATTCACTAAATTAGAGGCATAATGGGTGCTGTAGCCAAAGTCCACTAAAAGAGAAAGCTGTGAACCAAAGAATGCAGTCAAAAACCCAAAACAAAACAAAAAACCCCAACAACAACAAAAAACCCCAACCTACAAACACCCAAAGTCAAACATAAAACCACCCAAAACTGAAAAAGTGTATCATTGTGAAACAGGGGAACGTGCTACATACATTTCTGATCTAATATTTCTATTTGCCTGAAGGTGACAAAACTTCTGTGAAGACAAAAGGCCAATACTGTATTTTCTAGAAACCAGTTAAACCTACATCTCTGTTAATGGTCACATCCTTGACCATTTCCTGTGGATCCCCTCAGTACACACAGTTTTTTCACCTTTAACTAAATAGTGGTGAAAAGAAGTAACACTGATTGAGCCAGTAACAGGGTATAGCCAGTACCGGACTACCAGCCTGGCCTTCTACATGGTTTGCTGCCAAGTAGTTTGAGAATGTATCAGTCCTCTCAGAAACAGAATGAGTGCTACAAATCTCTGCCAACAAGCGAGGCTTGGATAGATAAGGTGAAAAGAGAACGCAGGAGGAGCTGAATGGTTCCAATGCAAACAAACTGCAGAAAGTCTTCGAAGGATGCTTTAGGAAGGTTCTTGCTTCTGATCAAGGATTTCTTCAAGAAAGAACAATCTGACCCTTTAATAAAATACTTATAAAAGTTTTTAATGAATAAAAATTAGATTAAGTAATCAATACTTATAACCATGTTATATTTTTATCAAATTATATCCAAAAGAAACTCTCTCATCCACTTTGTAATTTCCGGAGTGGGCTCTGATCAACATTCCTCTAAACAAAGCATGCCTGATATATGACTACATTATTGGCATTTTGTCAATGGTAGCAACTTACAACTTGTCTAATAAGTGAAAGCTAATGAAAAATTAGCTCTAAGCCTGGTAATGTACCAACTTATTATCCAGCATTCCCCAAAACAGAAAAGCAACAGCCTTGCTTTGCTGTATTACAGTACAGGGTTTTAGAAAATAACCAGAAGATTGCCTTTGTAATTGGAGTTCAAGCCAAAATGAAATTTAATGTGTCCTCTTTTGAACTCCTTAATGCTCTTGGACTTGAAATTAGCACAAATATAACACAGCTGGAAGACAACACAGTGGCTTCTTATTTTTATAGCTTACCTGAGACAATCTTTTAACTTCACAACTCTTTTCAGTTATGCAAGAAAAGAGAATTGTTTTCACAGCAGGAAAAGGTTCTCGTCAGATCTATGCTTTGGCAACTCATTCAGACTTTATGTATTACATCAAGAAATTCTTTTGAGAACTCACCTGAAACCTAACATTGTTTAGTGTTCCTACTTCAGTGATGAAAATTGCCTCACCACAGATATTGGCCAGCACTTAAACAGAGTCATACAACTGTGTTAAGTGAAATCTAGCCACAGCATCCTAGCAAAATGACTTAACTATGACTTGCAAAAGCAATCTCAAATTGTTATACCCATTCAACTTTTAGTAGTAAGAAAAGAACAGTAGCAGGAGTACTTTATCCTGCTAGATCTGCTTGAAGCTTTTACAGAGGTGGTTGCTGTTTTTTCCTTGTTTGTTTCATCTTGAGAGAAAAGAACTTGGGACTACAAAATACACAAATATTACCACTGTCTTGCAGAGTCACATATAGATATTGCAATTACAACATGAATATATACATTCATGTAAATCCACTTGAAATGAAGAGGGACAGGGTCAAGAAAATTGATTCTATTATTAATATTCTGTCTTCCTCATGCACTGATTTGCAAATTTTACAAGCAGAATATCTACAGAATTCCAGTTTATGTTTCTATCCTTCCAGTTGCTGTGGGTTTAAGACTGAATGTCTTAACCATAGAGAAGAAAAGTCCTCCAGGGACCAGATAGCCAGGAAGGGGCCACCAAAAAAACCCACCAAGTACTCTTTTGTTATTTCATCCCATTATTCCTGCATCTCCCCTATATGAACAGGCAGCAGAGGCTATTCTGCCCTTTTTCCTCCCTCTCTCCCTTCTCCCAGCTGTTATCTCTCTGATATTTTCTTGGGGGAGTTGAGGCTTCTCGGCCTTGAGTGGCCTGGCTAATTTTCACTGTGCCATTTCAGCCTGGTTGGGGGGATGCAGGGAGGTGTTGGGGGGAGGCATTGATGTTTGGCATTGAAGCCTGGTTGGGGGAGGTTTTGGAAGGCTATTGGCCTAATGAGGTTATTGTAAGCCCAGCTCAAAGGACTGGGGCAAGACTAAACATGAATTTGAGTATTTCGTATTTGTGAATAGTATTTCCATTTAACTTTCCAATTCTCTGTGTTGAGAGCTTTTATTTTACTCCTTTGGAGAGGGATAAAATAGGTTCTGTCCGCTCTAAAACCACGACAGAAGTTTACTGAAAAAGTTGTGAGCATATTTAGACCAAAAGCTAACTCCCAAACCAATGCATCCTGCCCAAAAATGGGAAAGAGATAGCTAGTGAAGTAACTTCTCTTATAAAGGACACCACACACACACAAAAAGCCTAACAACCAATAAAAACAAGCAAACAAAACCCAAACACAACAAAAATCACCAAGAAAAACAATCAAAAACCACCACAAACATCACAGAGAACAGTTTTTTGGTGCTGCTAGAAATCTGTTGAAAAGAGATCTGAAAAAGCAGATGAAAACAAAAAGTATATATTCTTGCAATAGCATACATTCTTTCCTCCATCCATTCACTGAACACATATCCCAACATAAGAGACAAGAGAAGACTCAAACAAATTTGTTTGACAGAGCAAATGCAGACTATAAAAAGGTAAAGCAAATGTTTTTGAATACCAGCTGGAAAACATTCCACTGTGGTAAAACTGGAATTCTGCAGACTAAAACGTGGACAGACAAATGAGAAACTTGGAAGCCTCTGAGAGCACTCAGACAACTCGCTGCACTCAGAGGTTAGCCATGTTTGGATGCCATCTGGAATCACTTTGCTTAGGCTGCATTCTAGAACCAAAATGAAGTCACTTTTCAAACAGACAAAATTAAATACATCCTTCAGAGGAAATGCCTTCAGGATGGCACAGGAATTACTGTAAAAGGAGCAAATGATAAGCCATTTAGGAAAGAAGTACAGTGACATTTAACAACTGATAGCCTTCCACACACTTGGCTGGCTCGGAACATGGAGGTGTGTACTCGACAAGGTGAGACCTACATATTTGAATCATGACCACTCTAACCAGTTCAGAAAGAGACTGTGTCACTACAGGCTCCCAGGAACTCCTCCTTCTGACCAAATTTCAGCCTTGAAATATTCGGAGCACTTTATAAAACACAGTATTAAATATAAGTCAGTGGGACAAAGGTATTTCTCTACACTGAGGTTTCCCTTCTTTGTTGGAAGTACCTAGTTTTGGTTTAAAAGTCACTGATGGATGTTATAGCAGCTGACAGGAACTCATCTTTTTGTAAAGAAACAGTGTTTACTATGGTAAGGGTATTTCCAGGAAATGTTTCTTATTTTTGCACTAATTCAGACTGTATCTCATATTCAGCACCGAGGACAACTTCTCAACATGATTTCCCACTCAAGTTTTCAATATGCTATTACTTCGCTAACAGTTTCTTCTTTCCTTGATGCCCTCAGTGGCTGATGTGTGCCCTCATCTACATGCCTCTCATTATCACTGTTTTGTGATGAAGATATCCTTAGTTTACCACAAAAAGGAAAAAAAATAATAATGAAAATAGCCTGCTTTTATAACAGCACTGCTGTTTTGTGTGGTAAACTCATACTGCCACAACACAAACATGCCACTGTTAGTGTTCTGGCAAGTCCTGCGTCCTTCTGTACTGGTTGCTGCTTTGCCCTACCACCTAGGGCTGTCCAACTCATGCTGCCATGAGACTATTACATAAAAAGCCTTCATTTAAAAAAAGAAATCCCAAGCCTATCTCATCCCCTCTTTCTTCCTGCTTTTATCATAGTGCTGTGGAAAAAAAAAAAGCAAGGAAGAAAATCCCTTTGCCCAGTCACATTTGTTCCTGGCTGCCTTTGAAGTTTTTTTTTGTTTTTGTTTGGGTTTTTTTTTTTTTTTCAGAAGGCAAAGAGCTTCTGTATAAAATACTCACCAAACAAATAACATTCACTCCTCCCCACTACAGTTAAATGTTTATGTGGTGAAAACTCTTGTATTTGTGAGCACTCAGAATTTTAATCGTAATTTCTTTGACATGCAGAAATAAACAGAGTGCACGAAATGGCATCATGTAGAAAGCAGAATCCCAAAAAGATATGAGTCAAGGGAAGGCTCTGTTCTCTGCTAAAATCATTACAATGGGAGCCATCAGAAACTAGCAAGCACTGACAGGTTTATTTTCATACCTGCCTTCACTCTGGAAATTCTACCCTAACTAGTACTAACGTTGCAAGTGGTTTAAACTTCTTCCAAGTCCCAAAGACCAAAAAAAAAAAAAAAATTCCAAACAAACAAAAAGCCCCCACCAACCAAAAAACCCACATTACAGAATCACCAAGGTAGGAAGAGACCTCAAAGATCATCAAGTCCAACCCGTCACCACAGACCTCATGACTAAACCATGGCACCAAGTGCCACATCCAATCCCCTCTTGAACGCCTCCAGGGATGGTGACTCCACCACCTCCCTGGGCAGCCCACTCCAATGAACCAATACTGAAAACCACAACAAAACTCCAATCCCATACAAAGCCTTGTTCAACTAAACAGCATTAATGCTACCTCAGCAAAGCAGTCTCACTTCTGACACTCTCTCCTGCTCCGAAGTAGGACACCTTATTACATCAGTATCTTTGCAAAAGTAAAAGCTGCAGTTGTTATTGTTTCTGTCATCACACATACACAACTCTGGGATAACAGTACTGCAGAATAAACGTTTACATCCCAAGTGTAACTGTCCATGGATCCAAAGGGCAAAGAGAGCAGAAGATAAATACAACTAAAGGACTGACATTGGACAGTTATACATGTTAACTCATGCAATTCTTGGAAGGCCTAAATAGCCACAATGTTTTATGGATAAACATGTTTAACTTCTGTCAGTGCCAAAAAACAAAGAATAGAATAGAATAGAATAGAATAGAATAGAATAGAATAGAATAGAATAGAATAGAATAGAATAGAATAGAATAGACCAGACCAGACCAGACCAGGTTGGAAGAGACCTTCAAGATCATCATGTCCAACCTATCACCCAACCCACCTAATCAACTAAACCATGCAACGAGGCACCCTATCAATCAAGTCTCCTCCTGAACACCTCCAATGAAGGTGATAGATTCCAGGAAGTGAGTTTTTCAGATTGCTTCAAGAAGAACACTGTCTGTAGTGGTCACCTCTAGCATGAGCTGGCTCAAAGACTTTGTTCACTTACAGCATAATTTCTCTGGTAAGGTTAATTATGCTCTTTCCAGTTATTATGGAAAACCCATCAGGCATGTTTCACTGATATAAATACCACCAGTCTATTACCCACGACAGCAACAATTTTCTGAGATGTCAGTAAATCACTGTATCCCAGCTGTGTGCCAGCTCTTTTGGCATTTACTCACTGAACTGAATTCCTCATGCTAGAGGTGTTTGTGTGAAGAGACAAGGAACATTCTTCGGTCACTCTAGCAGCAGGAGGGAAGGCAGCACTGCAAAGGCGAATGGATACGTACAGGGACAAAGAACTTATATGATCCTTAGAGATTCAAGTTTGAATTTGATTCAGTTGAAAAATTACATTAGAGAGAAAGAGGCTCAAAAGTGAAAGGGTAATGTGGCTAGTACCAGAGTCACAAACATCAGATGTCAAATATCTTCATTAATGACATGGATGATGGGGCAGAGCATGCCCTCAGCAAGTATGCTGATGACACTCCCCACAACTGCAAGTGCTGGCTGATACACCAGAGAGCCATGATGACATCCAGAGGGACCTCAAAAAGCTGAAGAAATAGGTTGACAGGAACCTCAAACTTCAACAAGAAACTGGAAGTTCTGCACCAGAATTATAGTGGGAGTCACTGAGCTAGAAACAAGTTTGGCAGAAAAGGACCTTGAGGCCCTGGTGGACTTCAAGTTGCACACGAGCCAGCAATGTGCCCTTGTAGCAAAGAGGGTGAAAGATATTTTGGGCTACATTAAAGAATCTGTACAGACAGATTTTTTATCCTGCCCAAATTTGTTTCAAATTAATGAGATATTAGTGAGTACTGCAGCCGCTGTGTGAAGCTAACTCAAGCCCTGGGAATCTTTGTGGTTTGTTTCAGGTACACTGAGACAGGATGTTCACTTTGGTTGATACAGGAGAACTTCCTGAGTGGGACCAGTTCTCTTCTTGGCAGTTACTGTGGAAGACCTCTCACGCATTTGCCTGCCCTAGACAACACAGGCCTGCTGGTGGTAAGACCAGATATCAAACACAATAGTTAACTGCAGCCATAACCCTTCTGTCTGCCATCTGGACATCAATGTGAGGAGAGGAAGGACTCTCCAGAATGAGAAAGAGCTGACAAAATGAAAGAATAGCCCTGATTTACTTAATTTGCTATATGTGGAGAAGAATCATGTAATATGCAGTTATACCTAGATCATAAATGAGGCAGAGAAAGCTAAAAGGATTAAGCGGCCATCACATGACATCTTAATCCTAAATGCATGTATGGAATAAGACTTCCTCAAAACAGGCCTCCAAGAAAGAATTGTGGGATTTTTTTTTCTTTCTTGTTTCTCTGACATAATCTGTTAAGCCTCATAGTCTTCCCAAACAATGATAATGGTCATTTTAGATGAGACCTTCTTCAAGGTGATATGCATGTTATACTACACCTAACTTCTGCACTACTATTGGGTTGTCATACCATCATATGGCTCTCTATGAGACTCCCAAAAAATTCTATTCTGTGTTTGTTTAGACTTTCCATCTGCATAGAATCCTGAACAAAAAAGATTACCTAGAAAAGTGCCTTTCCTCATCCCCCAAAGCCACTATTGTTATCATAAGCCCAAGACAGACCACAGAAGTATGAAAGAATGCTCATGTTCAAAGTCAGCAGAAGGGTCCCATCCACCTACATAATATGAAAATCATCTGAAAATGGTAAATTGCATTCTGCTGAAGATAAACCCTTTCACAACCTTATTGGGAAGCCACAAGCAGAATCTTGCTCTGCTCACCTCCAGTCCCCTCACAGTATGAATTGTGTCAATACAGCTATACTGAGCTCAATATCATAAATGGCTATTCCTGAAATTCCTTTGCATGTTAATAGAGGAACACTTCCAGGAAAAAGTCTGGCAGTCTCAATGACTCCAAGTTACTGATACATTATGCACTTCTGTATTGAAATCCTTCCCCTCTGTTACCCCAGGTAGAATAACTGACGCACTTGAATTTGTTAAGATGCAATTGGAGTGTTTATCTCACTTACTCTATCCAGCACATACAAAAAGTTATTTTTCCTTACTTCACCACATGAGTTCTATGGGATTTGAATTTACCATTCAACTGTTTCAATATCTGGCTGCAATAGTTCCAATCCAAATCAATATCTGATTTCAGAGCTTGCTTTCCTTGCTTGAAATGGATTCGAATCTTGATCCATTTCACTTTTCCCATGAGAAAGCACCTGAAATGTGTAGCCTGACAGGAGCCATTGTTGGTGAGAAGTTTTTGAAAAACAATTGGAAGGTGTTAGAATGATAATTAGTCTGGGAGAGGGGGGTGTTGTTACCTTATTGTTTTCAGGGCCCTTGTAAGAGGAGCAAGGTGGCTTGCATTCCTGCTTACCTAAACTGGGAATGTGGTAGCAATCAATAGAATTAAAAGATAATCCTGGTAAGTAAAGGTCTCTCTCAGTAAAATAAAACACCCACAAAAAAGGCAAAAAGATGATTGCCAGGTAGAGCAGAGATGTTTAGCTTCAGCAGTGAGAGAGACTGGAGTTATGTGATGAAGAAGTGAAGAATTACTGACTTTATGAATTTCTGAGTGAAGGTTTGGCACAAATAAAAGGAGAAAATGGCTATCTAAGAAGCTCTCTATCACCTGCTGATTTCCTTCTAGGATTTCTTTCCAACTCCCTAAGCTGCCACAACATATGGGAATGATGACTTAGGCATTAGGATACTGCAGTGGTAACAGGAAAAGAAAACTCAAGTCATTAAGACACAACGCCCAACAGCAGCAGTTTGTGACCTCAGCCGTGTATTTCTTCCATTACTTGGGTGCAACCAGAGGACTCTCTTATTGTTCTTTTGCGAGCAAAATGGGGAAGACGTGTAAACTTAGTGGCATGAAGATGTTTCTGTTTATGAAAGCATTGATATCTTAAGCGTGATGCCTCAACTTCCACCCATTGCCCCTTGTCCTGTCATTTGGCAGCACTGAGCAGAGCCTCACTCCATCCCCTTGACACTCACCCTCTACATATTTATAAACATGAATGAGGTCACCCCTCAGTCTCCTCTTCTCCATGCTAAAGAGACCCAGATCCCAGCTGCACACCCCACAAGTCCAAGCCACCTTTACAGTCCATTCTTGTTGGTTCTCATCTTTCACGCTGCACTCTGCTGAGAGGAGTAGAGAAACAAGGCACTGAGTATTATCAATATAGCTGCATTTCTGGAAGGTGACAAGGAAATGTGTGTTCATATCATGAACCTATTACTGCATGCCCCTTTGAAATAGATGTCTGTAGGCACCGGTTTCATTCTCCAGCTCTGGCAAGAGCAACATCTCAAAAAAAGAGTCAGAGAAGTGGTTCAGTTCTGCAATCAAAAATAGGACTGGTGGAGAAATAGATAAGGTGTTCCTTGAACACAGAACTCTGCATTCTTTTCATTTGTGGATAGAGTGATGCTGCTTTCTTTCAAACTATTTTTGTTCCGGGTCAAGGAACAAAGAATCAAAGCAGTAACTCCAGCTCCAATTCAGTTCTGTTTCATTCCTCTCCTGTCAGGGAAAAGTGATGTGGTATGCTTGTACCCAGAAAGGCCTGCGAAAAACCCCTAAACTCTGTGTACAGAAGCAGCTGAGCCTGTAGCTGAAAGAGCAGGAAGAAAACCTTTTCTTTTACCTCTTATCTCTTCCCACACCTTTTTTCCCTCCTACCAAAAAAACTTCAGAGCACCAAAAACTTAATCATACTGTTTCAAAGGGAAGATGCGGTAAATAATTAACCTCCTAAAGTGAAAGATAATTTTAGGATGTGATCAGGACCTGGATAAAACACTGTCCCAAGGTGCTGGTCTAAAGAATAACTTAAGACATTAGAATTGCCCTCAAAAATGCTGGCAAAATCTGCATTTGATAAGAAGCTGTGAGTGCAAACACAAAAATGGAGGGGATCATGAGGGACATTTCAATGCCACTTCATCTCATCTTGGAACCAAGGTACAAACAGAATGAAGCTACAGATTTGTGCATCTATTGGGGGAAGGGGGAAAAAAGTACTTTTTATGGGTAACACTCATGGGTCTTTGGAAATAGTAGGTCTGATGCATATGTTGTTTGGAGGCAGTAAAAAATTCTCTTCTGGAAGCTCACAGATAAGAACAGTTCCCTCAGAGAAACCAAGATAAACCTTTGTTTCTGTTGCACATCTCAGATTCTGCCCTAAATGACTGAAAGAAAAAGGCAATTTTAAAGGGAAAAAAAAAAAAAAAAAGGGGGGGGGGAGGGCGGGGGGAGGGAAGAGGCAAAAAGGCTTCAATTAGCAAACAAATCTCTTGATAATCGAGTAAGAACGGCAAAGGAAATGCAGGAAATGTACATGACAGTTTAATGGGGCATTCTTAAAACATTATATTTTGTAAAGTTTATCCAAGTGTGCATATGACACTCTAATGAGGTTTTGCTAACATCCAATATCTTCAAGGTTTGCTTGAGTATAGGAGGGATGCTTTACATTAATAAATTGTGACCAGGATTTTGCTTTTTGTTCAAAGACCGAGTCACAGTTTCTGCATAGGCTCAGTAAAATGCATACTACAATTCATTATTTTCCTTACAGTTTCTTCTATTTAGTTCTAATTTAAATACAAGCAGTGTTGTTTTCACTTGCAGCTATAAAAGAAAGATATAATGACACAAAAGAGGAAGAGCTGTCCATTGGAATACAAGCTTAACCATAGGGGCTAAATTGTCTCAAATAACTTTTTTTTCTGTTATGAATAGCTCAGAACATGCTATTATGCATCAAGTGCCTTATGAAATTACTCTGTAGACACCAATTACTTACACAGTACATAATGCATTTTTCTGCTAGGTAAAATTAAGTCTCAGCAATGAAATCACCATGCCCAACAATTTGCACAAGAAAAAGGGAAAGAGGATACGTAAATTAGTGGAACAAAAGGAAGCCTTATCCTTGGGTGTTCTGATTTCAACCAAACCTTATATCTTAGAAGAAGTGAATTTGGCAGTCTCAGAACTGGAATCACCATGCCCAACAATTTGTGCAAGGAAAAAAAGAAAAAAAGAAGAAGAAGAAGAAGAGAAGAGCATACAAAAACTGGTGGAACAAACAAAGGCCCTTTCCCTGCTGTCATTTCAACCAGCTCTTAAAACCTTGAGGAAATTGGTTCGGTGATTTCAACTGAATTTCACAGTTAGCATCAGAAAACTAGTTTCAATTATTAGCTACAACTTCATTTGACTAAAAGCCCCTAATCTGGAGAGGGCCAGGACTCTGCTATCTTGTAAATTAAGTTAACATTTTCCTTCACCTCAAGACATAAGGACTGCTCAGAGCTAGGATTCAGTGCACCACGTGTTTTGCAAAGATAAACAAGCGCATTATATTCCTGTAATTCTTTAACCTTCATGAGCCACAAAGTATTCCTCTCAAAATACTTAAATGGTGTTCTCTGATTGCTATTAGGTACCCACCATACTTCAGGGAAGTCTAGAAAGCAGGAAAAACTATTTTTACCAGGGGCCTCTGTCAATGTACCAGGAACCTGGACCCACAATATGCTGTCCATCCTTTCCCTCCACCACACACACACAAAGTGGGAGGATGGTCAGAGAAGCTAAAGCACCGACACTTTGACATAAACCTAGGGACCATTCTCTCCCAGCCTCACATTTGAGCTAAAGGGTCTTTACATGCAGCTGGAAGCACTGCCAGAACTAAGTTTCACAGAAGTATAGAATGTATCTGTCTTCCCCAAATTTAGAATAAAACACAAGTGATATAGTAGAAAACTTGCTTTTTGTGTTAAAAACTGCATTTCTTGTACCTATAGTTTATAGAAAATTCAAGTTCAAAAACCCCATCTTTTATTCTTTCAGTTAGCAACAAGCAAAGCCTGTCATGTGGAAGAGAGCAGTGAACAGACAAAAGATGCACCTTTGGTCATTATGTCCTAGAATAACCTAAGAAATGTCACTCAAGATTGGCACTGGGTGCTCTGCACTGCAGCAGGGGTGTTAAATCTCTTCTCATTCTTCCTACTGTAATAAATACAAAGAGAGTGAAGAAAAACAAAAAGCAAAACAGCAGCAACAAAAAACCCACAACAAAACAAACAGAACCCAAGAGGAGAAAGCAACAAAGAATAAAAGCATTTGGCCAAATTCAGGACCACTTACACCAGCAGCCTCTCGGTTAGAAACGCTTCCAGTGTCTGCAGGTAACTGGCCCTCTCCATTGTCTGGTACAACTGATGAACAGAACACTCACAGGACATGGATGACCACCACAAATACAATGTTTTCAAGTTACTTCCCTGGCAACCTGCAATCCTTGGTGAAACCATCCAGCCATAGGATTATATCACTTGTAGATCAAAACCAAATAATATGATGGGCATTAAACTACACGAACTTGGCCGCCCAATAAAATTAAACTGCATCTACTCACACAGTGCATTCACTTACAACATAGTTCTCTGTTTGTTTCAATACTCTGCATTACACTACTGTTCTGACTTTTTCTCTGTGTGTGTGTGTGTGTGTGTATTATTCATCTGGACAAGATCTCTTTTCAGCAGGAATAACAGAAAGTATGGGATTTATTGCTATAATGAAGTTCTTTCAAATCTCTTATTTTCTCTCTCTAAAGGACAGGAGGATAGGCGTTCATCTCATCAGGCAGCTTATTAGGATTAGCACTGAATAAGACACCACAGAATGTCAAGCCTATCAGTTACTAAACATGCATCATACAAACTTTGTCTTTGCGAGAACCTCTGCTCTGCATTTGTCATCCACCTGAATAATTAACAAGTACATGCTGCCTGCCAGCAGCTTAGGGAATTAATTTTCCCAGATTAAATGCAGATCACGTCTGCAAAAAACTCAGACCACACACACACTGCAATACTACCTTTCAAATATTAAAAGGCAAGGAAACAAGTTTTATTATGGTCACAACTGAGTCTGACCTAAAACTTATTTATTATAGGTATTACTTCAGAATCATTACGAGGTGGTCTGAAGGGTTTTAACAACCAACTAATGCAACAAACCAGTGTGGAAATCTCTTCAGTTAGCATTGAAGAGACGCTATTTAAATAGATCTCCTTTGAATACTCCAGAGTTGCTTCGCTGTTTAATACTATTCTATTCCCAAAATACTGAGGCAGACATAGAGAAAAGCTAATATCTGTAAATGCTGAGATTTTGAACTTGAAGTATTTACTCTAGCCTCCTTAAAAACAGATACAGCTATAACTGCAGCATGCAATAGTACACATATTGATGCCAAGGACTAACAAACAAAGCAGTATCTCATTACCTTTTATATTCTACAACCTAAGTTAACACTTCCCACCAAATCTGAGGACTGTTAACGACTGGGTTCCATTTGCAGTGAAAAATATGACCAATTACTGAAAAATATGATGAAAAAACATCCTTTTACACTACAGTTAATGAAAATCATAAATGCATAGTGATTTTACATAATTTATCTTATAACATAGTAGGGAAGTATGTTCTTTAAGAAGGAATCTGAGTGGACAACTTCAGGTTTTGCAGCTTTCAGGACACCCTTTCCCAACTTCCACTCCTCACATACAGAGGCTACTGTGTAGCTCGGAGCCATGGCTGACTACTGAGCCCCAACTACTTTAGTACCTAATAAAGAAAACAATCCCAAAGAAGTTAAAGATGCCCACAAAGAGATCTGCAACTACCGTTCCCAAATTCAAAGGACAGGAACTAAACCAAACACACACATGCAAGCTTAACACCATAAATTTCTTAGGATGCAAATGAGCATAACAGAAGAGCCTATGTGAAGGAAGCAGCTCCCTGGAAGCAGAGAACTGCAACAAATGGACCCCCAAACTTAACTCTACCCAGCTACAGGAATTACACCTAATACAGGTCTAATACAAACTCTACATCCTGGCAAATCCTGCAAGCTTTTTGTGGAAAGTGGTCATAGCAAAAGGTAAGAGGAATCACAGGTATACACAGCATGCAGGACCAGGACCTTAATTTTTAAGAGAGTCATTGCTTTCGTAGGCAGACAGCATGTTCCTCCTTTGACTCTTCTGTCCTAGGATGCAGCATTGCTACAGAACAGCCAGTGCTCAAGACCTCCTGGACTCATTAATCTGATCTTTGATTTGCCTTTCCTATTAGTTAAGCTTCTGGAGTTCATACAAGATTTAACAACCCTGCCATTGTCTGTTTTGATGCGTATACTACTATGCTTACCTTTGGTTAAATGCACTGTAGAATATTTTTTTGCTGTCTTAAAAATTGGCCTTTGAGGGACGTTAACTGCACAGTTACATTCATAATACATACAGTAATAATAGATGACCACGAAATGTGTTCTACCAAAAAATACTAAATGCAGTGATTACAAATGGCTCTTCCATTTTGCATTTAGTCTTAGTTAGGAACTGCTTCCAGCTCACAGAAACCAATGCAAGTGAAGGAGTTCCTTCTTAAAAGTTCTGAATTCAGAAAAATCTGTGCACAAAAATATTTTTTTTTTCAAAGTCATATGTAGTTTAAGGTAATTTAAAACAAACAATATCTGAGTTTAAGTTTAAGGTAATTTAAAACAAACAATATCTGAGTTTAGGTTTAAGGTAATTTAAAACAAACAATATCTGAGTTTAAGTTTAAGGTAATTTAAAACAAACAATATCTGAGTTTAAGTTTAAGGTAATTTAAAACAAACAATATCTGAGTGCTACCAGGTATGTTTTCTTCAGTTTTCAGAGGTTGTATGACACATTCTAATAAACTAGTGTTTGTGACATACCATATTCTTCATAGGAAGAGTGATTAGCCACTGGAACAGGCTGCCCAGGGAGATGGTGGAGTCACCATCACTGGAGATGTTTAGGCAGAGACTGGATGGGGTGCTTGGTGCCATGGTTTAGTTGATTAAATAGTGTTGGGTGATAGGTTGGACTTGATTTCAAAGGTCTTTTCCAACCTGGTTAATTCTATTCCATTACTACATTTTGAACCTAGAGCTCCAAAAAAACCCCAAATCTTTCCACTCTCAGAGTTACTATAAACAAAGTGATTACCATTCCTCTGACCTACATTAAACCCAGCCAACCTAATGCGAGGGAATTACAAGTTAATTCAGAGTAAACAAAAATCTACTAAAAAAAAAATAAAATTGTATTGAAGTGCAGTACTTATTACATTGCTAAACATCAGTGCAATCATCTACACAAAAAACATTATCCCTTTTGTTCTTTGCTCGTTAATAATCACACCCTCAGAAACAAATCTTTTGCATAAGATTAACATGCTGTTAATTTCTTTTTTTTTTTTTTTTTTCAATTTTTGAAAAAAGGGGGGAAAAAAAAAAAATAGAAAAAAGCCCCAAACAGTTATTTACTCTCCATTATTACAACACACACTTTATCCAGGGAACAACCGAAGGCAAAGACAGGAGGTGGGTTTTTTAATTCGTGTTCTCCATGTTTAATATTTTGCTACCGTTATTGAAATTTAAATTGAAAAGGCCTGGTATTGTCCACAGCAGAGACCTAGTTCTAACCACAGTGTGCCTATCACTAGCAAACTAAAATTGAGGCCTTGCCCTTGGCCCTGGGGCTTAATCCCTGGGTAATGCAGGAAATGTTGTTCCATGCATGGATTAGCAAATTAAAAGAAGTTACAAACCTCCACTGTGACTTCTCTAACTCCTGCAATCCCTAGATCGTCATCCACAGTCACAGCACTAGGTTTGAGTGTTTTGAAAATACATGCTTGAAAAACAAAACAAACAAAAAGACCACCAACCAACCCAATAACACATAGAAAAGTCTCTACTAACTACAAATTGGAACTACCCATGCCAAAAAAAACCCTGCCCAACACGAAAAACCAAAACACGACCACCAAAAACACCCCAAACCACAACAGCAGACACGTATGAATGTTTAACTTTGGTTTTATTATTACCTGTTCATTCTGTTAGATAGTTCTTTTTGCAAGAGGTATCTGGTTTTATTTCCTGAAAGTAAAATTAAAACAAAACAAAACAAAAACACCAAAACAAAACCACACAAAAAAACCAACCCAAACAAATCAACAAAACCAACCCTATGACTACCTATCAATCCAGATCTGGTTAAATATGTCATTATTTAGAAATTCAGCTAATGAAAACTGCCATGTAGCAAATTAATTTTCCCCCCCCCATTTGTCTTGAAAAGATTCAGTTGAAGCCTCCTGCAATTTTATATACACCATAATGTGATTTTCACAGAACATTCAAATTGGCTAGCATCTTATATCGTGCAATAGACAAGCTTTGTGGATGCTTTTATTAAAGCCTGTTACTTATTGATTGCAAAACAGATGCAAGAAATATTATTTTATATCTATTTTTATATATATATATAATTATTATTTGCTTATTACAGGCAAATGTTATTTTAAAACAGTAATGTCATCACAGATCCGTAGAATGGTTTGGATTGGAAGGGCCCTTAAACATCTAGTTCCAACCCCCCTGCTCTGGGCAGGGACATCTACTAGACCAGGTTGCTTGAGACTCCATCTAACCTGCTTTTGAACACTTCCAGAGTTGGAAACCTCCCCAACTCCTCTAGGCAATCTGTTCCTGCACCTCACCACCCTCATGAGGAAGAATTTCTTCCTAATATCTAATCTAAATCTGGCTCCTTCCAGTTCTACGCCCTTAGTCTCTATCCCAGCACTACATGCCTTTGTAAAAAGCCCCTCTCCAGCTATCCTGTAGTTCCTCACCAAATACTGGAAGGCTGCTATTAGGTCTCCCCAAGGCCTCCCCTTCTCCAGAGGCTGAACAACTTCATCTCTCTCAGCCGGTCTCCAAAGGAGAGGTGCTACAGCCTCCTGATTGTCTTTCTGGCCCTGCTTTAATAGTTCCTTGACCTTCTTGTGCCAGGAGCTCTGGAGCTGGACCCAGTACTACAGGTGGGGTCTCTCCACAGCAGAATCGAGGCACAGAACCATCTCACTCAACCTGTTGGCCACATTTCTTTAGACACAGCCGAGGACATGGCTGGCTTTCTGCCTGGAAGTACACATTGCTAGCTCACACTGAGCTTCTCATCAAACGGCACTTCCAAGTCCTTCCCCAAACTCACAGGATGTTAGAGGCTGGAAGGGACCCCTGGAGATCGAGTCCAACCCCCCTGCCAAAGCAGGATCATAGAGTCTATCACAGGTCTTTAAAGTCTCCAGAGAAGACGACTCCACAACCTCTCCAGGAAACCTGTTCCAGTGCTCTGCGGCCCTCATAATGCAGAAGCTCCTCCTCTGTACCCAGTCTCCATCCAGCCTATATTTGTACTTGGGTCTCCCAGACCTAGGTGCAGGACTCTGCACTTGGCTTTGTTGAACCACATTAGACTGGCATTGGCCCACCCCTGAAGCTTGTTAAGGTCCCTGTGGATGGCCTCCCTTTCCTCCAGCAATTTGACTGCACCACACAGCTCGATGCACTGCTCTATTTAGAAATTTTGTTAACTATTCTCAAGGAAAAGAAAAATTCCTCCAGCAATTTTGTAAACAATGTTGACTGCAAAGAAGCATGCATTACTCTCTTAACAAATACAGAAAAGGCACATAACTGAATATCCATAAATTCCCACTGAATATTTGAGGAAGTCAGGGTATTCAGGCAGCCTAATGTTATGCATCTGATTTGTTTGTTAGGAAGGATGCATATAGAATATGCTAAATTACATAGGCTCTTGGGATACCAACTGTAAACCCTTTGTATTTGTATACTTAGAAACACAAAATTTAACACATCCAGAGCAGAACTGCCCAGCAACTTAATGTTAGCTATTGATAAGGGGCTCCTGTATTTTAAGGAGAAATAAATATTTGCCTGAAGTTCATGAGAAAGATGACACGTGTTTCTGTCTGCCATAAACATAACCTGAATGGAAACATGGTCCTTGGATAAGAAAGAACAAATGAGTTTGTACTTGGAGGAGCTCAGTAGTAATGGAAATCAGTAATCCAGACTGGCTCTCCAGAAGACTGTAAGGACAAAGGGATATCCTTTAACTTCCTGAGCAAAAAAAAAAAGAAAAAAAAACAAAAGCAGAGACTGCATGATGAAGCTGCACTTAGCTATCCTTGCAAGCTTCACCACCTAATCAGAGCTATGGTCAACACAGACACCGCAATGCATAAAAGCTGTAAGAAGAGAGTAATTCTCTGTGGGTTGCAAAACAGTATATGCTTTGCCATTCCCCACAGCAATTAGGTTTTGAGCATTGATTTTATAAAGCAATTACAATTAAGAGTCGTTCACTGCCCCTGACAATAATATAACATATATTACTTTCCTCCTCTAGTACCAGGATCATGAAACCAACTGGAGACTGACAGCAAAATTACAGGCAGAAAACTCAAGGGATTCCACCAGTTACTCTGAAAGTCAAGAAGGAAAATTCAAGCAGGATGATGGCCTCTAAAGACTTTGTGTTAACTAATGTACAAACTTCTCTAAGAAGGGAGACTGCTTTGTTTCTTTTCTCAGGCCTTCCACTTACTTACGAGGAGTACACAGCATTCTCTGAAATGCCTTGTAAGCAATGATAGTGGAAACCAAACAGCTGAACAGTCCTAGAAATGTAGTTTCGAGCCAGATCTCACCTAACAAGTGACAATGGTTTCTCCATTCTGATTCACAACTATTCTCCTTGCCTGTTCGACACAGACCACTTGTGGTGCAGAGAACAATCCAGTGCCCAAATCCACTCCAGCCACTGATTTTTTTCTGCTAAGAGTTCCAGCAAGGGTCCTAGTCCCTGAGAACTGTGATGCTGATTCTGCAATATTGATGTCTATATACTAGGAAGCTGACTGGGACCACCAACTCATTTCACACAGGCCATCCAGGAGCCATCAGATGATAATGGGTTTTAGTTTCCACCCACCTGGGCTACATTCAAACTAGTGACCTAAGGTGAAGGTCTCCATATCCCATTACCAAACCCCCAAGCCTTTTAGTATCCTTGTGTAGTAAGCTTTTCCCTGCAGCATGAAGAGACAGCAAAAATCTGTCTGCATCTGAAATCAGTTCTCAAGTAAATGATCACTCGAAGCCTTTTGATACAAGCAAGTAGATACAAATTTTCAGATATTAATTTGGCTAAGTATTTTTTATTCAGTACAAAAATCCCTGTGCAAGGAGAAAATAGATAACTAAAATGCAGTCTTTTGCCACAAAATCTGAAATTGTTTATATAAACCAAAAGTTCCTTATTGGTATTATTAGATATTAAGTCTCTGCACAGTACTACTAATAATAAACCATCAGCAGGAACTTGAAAAAAGGTTAATATTAATTCAAATAACGTTAGATACACTTTAATGTCTTGGTAATACCTCTATTTTTAATAAATTAAAGACCAAGCTACATGTAATTTATGGTTAACATTTAAGGCTATATTCACACAGCATGTTACTTTCTGTTAGACAATGCCAGTATTTTTAATACACAGTTTAAAATATTAGGAACTGTAAATTATCCTGTGTGTTAAACAAGGCAAGTACTAGAGAGGTGTTAATTAATGTATTATTAAAGCAGTTTTAAGGAGGAGTGAGAAGATGTTTTAAGCAGTATGTTTTCAGCTAGAGCAAATGCACATACATTTGCAAGGAGTTTAACAATGTATTAGAAATGATTTTGTACTAAACAGTATTAAAAGGAGGGGTTTTAGGGGGGGTTCAGCGTTTGGCTTTTTGTTCAGGGGAGGGGGTTGGGATTTTTTGGGTTTGGTTTTGGGTTGTTTTGTGGGTTTTTTAAATAAACATACCAAATACTGTGCTAGGGTAAAGATACTCTCTCTGTAACATTCAGCCTTGAATTAATCAGATAAAGATGAAAGTGGAGAATTTTGCCAACAGTGTTTCTTACTAAACTGACTCAGTTATGCCTTTCAGCCTGGTATATTTTCTGTGAAGGATATCTTGTTAAAACAACTGTTGAAGGCAAGTCATGTCATATCAACCACACGCCATACCCTATGGGAGCTCAAATATTCCAAAATCTATGTTAATAGAAATCCTGCTACACAATTCAACTAAAGAAATACAGTAGTTTTTCAATGACATGCAAGACTTCATATAAGTACCACATTATCTACATGTCTTCCAGAAATGAGGTAAAGCCACAGTGAGGATTACACTGAATCAATTTAGAAGGTAAATATTGTTAACAAGTACCATAAAATAGCTTAGTAGATGATTCTAATCTCTATTTATCAACTAACAAGTAGGCTGCACTTCTCAATGCACCATCCAACAATATATCTGTAGGACAGCAATACTCTGGCTCGAGAGACCAATGCAACTTCTCAACAAGGGGTTTGCAGCTTTCCAACAGAAGATTTACTGTGCACTATGCCATGTGCTTCCATCGCCCTTTTTCAAAGTGGTTTTAAAATAGTCTGCAGCTTCTTGCCTATCTGAATCTTGAGTGTGTTTTGCCCTGGTCATAAAGATTAAGTGCACCAGTTCAGGATATGAAGAATCTCTTTTGGACTGCTTCCTGCAAAGGCAGAGTATTGCTTGTTGCAGGATCTTGAACCTTAGAAACACCACAGTTTTTCAGCACAAGCTGAAAGAGAAAAAAATTAAAAGAAAACAAAAGAGTGGACTGCTACAGGGAAGCTTAAGAGAGATACCAGAGTTGAAGCTCTTGGGTGCCCCTCTGTCTGAAAACTTCAACGTTGCACAGACCAGGAAGACGGAGATGGAAATGGTCATGGAGATGCTTAACAATTTTTGTAAGCTAGTCAGTTATGAGTCTTTGCCAAGAAAGTCTTCTTTTGTTTATTATTTGGGCTAGACCCCAGCCACCGCCCTCCTCCCCTCCACACCCCCCCCCTTTTTTTTTTTTGTCTCAATTAAGAAAAAAAACTAAACACCAAAAACTTGGCAGAGTCAATTCTCCTGTTTAACCAGGCCACTCAGCAGGCTGACATTCAGCTTTTAGACTGTATTTTTCAAAATATTTTCTCTTTACTGACAGAAGCTGCTATAAAAAATTTGTCTCAGCATCCAGCTGGTGATTGACGGCAGGGCCAGAGAGACTGCAGTAGGCTTAAGCAAGGGAAAAGAGCATTAGCTGTGCCACAGTGCTGAAGCCGTATGAGGTTTACAAGCAACAACAAGCAAAGATAAAAGTACATTCAGGGCACATTTCTGAGACAACAGAATAAAAGAATATTAATGATGCAATAATAGGAATAACATGACAATTAAAGTCTAGAAACACACACCAGATAAAAACAGAATAAAATCTCAAGAATCCATCCTGCTTCTCTAAAATGTTTTAACAGAAAAGAAGAAGATCCACCTTCTAGATCTGAACTCTCTCTACATCTTCCAGGGTTGTGCAGTACACTGGATCCTAATTTTGCAGTCACAAAAACCTGCTTTCCAAGACTCTGAGATTCCAATTTTTAAAAATCAATATTATTTCTAAAGACAATTACTCAATTCTAACCTTTAACCAGACAATGGACTTTTACCAAACCCCTAATATATTTAACCAAAAAAAGGGCAATGAGCACTCAGCAATAAACACAGATAAGCTTAGTGTTTAACAAGCAGCAGGCTCGGGTCTGATTTGACCATCTAGGCCCTTTTGCTATTCAATAAAGGAAGAAAGCTGCACTACAAAATGAGGAAACTTTTCTTCATCTAAAAGAACCCCCTGAAAAACAAACACATACACACAGAACAGCAAAAAGCCCAGAGAAACCACAGAGCATTTCATTCGTGATTACCAAGGTGCAGCAAAGTGTCATATCTAAGCGTTCCTCTGTTGTGTCCCACTTGACTCTGAAACTGAGAGCACAGTTCGACACTCTGCTACTTTGCAGAGAGCATTTAAACCTCTCCACGAGTATTTTTTCAGATGGATATAGAATTCAAAGGCCTTGTTTTCTTTCCCACAAATAGTTTCAAGTGCATTCAGCACATGTTCAGTGTATCTATACAATAATACAATACAATACACCAGGTTGGAAGAGACCTTCAAGATCATCGCGTCCAACCCATCAAACAATCCAACCCACCCAACAACTAGACCATACAGCCAAGCACCCCATCAAGTCTTCTCCTGAACACCTCCAGTGAAGGTGACTCCACCACCTCCACGGGTATCTGACTGATCTGTAAAGTCTAAACAGATTTCTGTTCCTTATGGTGCCCAGCACTATAGCAGCCACGGAAGGCTCCTTTCCATGCACGAAGCTGTTGCATTTGGGTTTCACTACATCCATGACTCAAAGAAAACTGTATCGCTGTCTTTCATGATTTCCCTGGCACAATGACTAGACATGGGCTTCCCTGGTTCCCCCTCCACGACAGCCTACTTTGTTCCTGTAAGACAATGCTGGGCTTGGTCTCCAGCTGTCAGGAGCAAAAAAGAAGCACAGAGCTCTAACCCCTGTGGTTTTGAGCTCACCACTTCCAGTATATGCAAAAGTTGAAGCAAAAGATAAACAGATTGTAACATGGGTTCTAAAAACAAGCCATCCTTTCAGTAGGACACAAAGCTTTAGATAGTAATGACTCTTTAGTCTTCCCATCACCCATGAGAATTGCCTGGGCTTTGAGCAGTGCCCTCTGTGGACTGCAGGGCTCTCCCCTTCACGTCCACCTCTTTCCCCTCACCCCCACATCAGCCTCTGCTGTGCTATTCTCTTCAAGCACATGTCTTCTGCCACAGCTACCTTTCAGCTACCCAGGGACAATGCTCCTGCAACTTGCACAAGTGTGATTTGTCTCAGTAAGCAGGTTATCCAAGTCCAGTGATTAAGTGTCTCCGGCTCTACAGTTTTCAAGACTCAGACCTAACGTGCTCTTTTTCCTACCGCTCTGAGCACCCTTCCTATAGGCATGCTCTGAATCAAATGGGGATGATTTAACTTTCCTCTTGTATATGTTTGTGTGTCCCTGAAAAAAATATATCTATATACATACATCCATCTACATGCACACCAGCATAACAACCAAACTCACACCTGTCTGCAGATGTAAATAATCAGGACAAGCTACAAGCTCATATGGTGAGCCATCCCCCTGTACAAGCCACACGTCCAGAGGGTAACTATCCTAAATGACTAGGTATTCACACAGAATTTCTGAGCCACAAAGAGTGAAATTCCTCCCATCACAAATAATCTTTAATTCATATGCTACAGATTGTATAAAGACTTGTTTTATACTGTATTATGATATAAAACTAAGAAAAGAGAGAGTCTGAAACAGATATAAAATGCTACTGTTTGGATTAGACAGGATTGAATGCATCCAGGAGTTATACGAGGGACAAGGCAAAAGAGAGACCAGTCTTAAGGCAACTGAAAAGTTAATAGCTGCTGCTATCTAATAACAACCTATTCATCTCAAGGAAGGTAGATCTTATTGAATTTATATTAAATCAAATCTTCCTCTGACAATCTGGAAAAACAATTTCTGGAAAAAGCCATCCAATTACTCTGGTAGAAACTGAACACCAGAAGTGTGACCAGTGCTTTGGAAGAAAATACCCTTTTCATCAAACTACTGCTTGTTTTCAAGAAAATACCGGTCAGACTAACAATAGTTAATCAGAAAGCAGTTTGTTGGGATTTAAGGAGATAGTCCTTAAATTAAAACAACAAAAAAAGAAAAGGTAATTCAAAATTATTCAGGATATCCAGTCTCTGTTTTCCTAAGTTCCCAAAAGGTGACACATGGGCAAGGGGGTTAGAAAAAGGAAAAACAACAGAGAAAAAACACTCCCACACAACACATTTATAAAAGTTGGTATACCATGGAATACATTGTCTCCTGTAAATATACAAACCAAAAGGTTCCCCCCCCTTTTAATCTGACTCAAATGAGGATAAAAATCAGCATGATTTTCACAGTCCAGATCTGCTTTCAAAAATACCATTGGAAAAATAAAAAACCACATGCCAAAGGAACACCTGTAAGCAACAGCATGATAGTTCAATCTACCACAACATTTTTCCTCACCAGTGTGGTAAATTACAACTCTGACCTAAATTTTCATGTTTATTGAGTGGATTGTTTACTACCATATAATAAACATTGTAACACCAGTATTTATGTTTTATCTAGTATTTTTGGAGTCCCCTGCATCTGAGACCACAATCAAATTATGCAGTACAGTTCCCCAATTACCTCCCTGCTTCATTATATTTACCTGTCTTTCCCTGGCAGACGCTGTTTGCGGTGCCATCTGGAACGCATACTGTGGTCTCCCAAGCAGAAGCCTGAAGCCAGGGGAAACATTGTTGGAAGTGATGGGTACATTAAACCAGTACAAGGCACTGATCTACCTATCCAAGAACTCCTCACAACTCTACAGAGTGCTGGTGTGCCTGCCATGAGGAACAACATGCCTGTCCTTATAAAGTCTTTCCAGGTTAAGGAACATTATGCACAAGCAGTGAAAGAGGAAGCAGTGGGGATAGAAATGAATAAACAGGAATAGGAGTTAGTGATGGGGAGAATTTTAGTATCAAAACAGGCAAAAACCCCAGTAATTTCCTCTTCATAGTGCATTTGGCCTGAAGTATAATTTACTATTCTAGATGTCATCTTACTAACTGTATGCAATCGGCAACACCTATATCAACTCTACTTCTAATTCATACTTATGCAGATGTAAAACTCTGCTTAAACACAACAATAAAGGACTGATATTTGCATACATTGGATCTGGTCATCTCAGATTAACTTGGTTAAACCAAAAATGGGGGGGGGGGGGGGGGGGAATAAAAGCAAGCCACCAAAGCCACAAACATGGCATCGAGAGGTATTTACTAACTAGTATTAGATAAAGACGTGAGAACATTAAAAACAATATGCAAATGTTAACCTAGCATAGAATAAACCAGGTTGGAAGAGACCTTTGAGATTGAGTCCAACCTATCATCCAACACTATTTAATCAAGTAAACCATGGCACCAAGCACTCCATTCAGTCTCTTCCTAAACACCTCCAGTGATGGTGACTCCACCACCTCCCTGGGCAGCACATCCCAATGGCCAATCACTCTTTCTGTGAAGAACTTCATCCTAACATCCAGCCTAAACCTCCCTTGGCACAGCTTGAGACTGTGTCCTCTTGTTCTGGTGCTGGTTGCCTGGGGGAAGAGACCAACCCCCACCTGGCTACAACCTCCCTTCAGGTAGTTGTAGAGAGCAATAAGGTCTCCCCTGAGCCTCCTCTTCTCCAGGCTAAGCAACCCCAGCTCCCTCAGCCTCTCCTCACAAGGCTTGTGTTCCAAAACCCTCCCCAGCTTTGTTGCCTTTCTCTGGGCACATTCCAGCAAGTCAACATCCTTCCTGAACTGAGGGGCCCAGAACTGGACGCAGTACTCAAGGTATGGCCTAACCAGTGCAGCGTACAGGGGCAGAATGACCTCCCTGCTCCTGCTGGCCACACTGTTCATGATCCAGGCCAGGATGCCATTGGCCTTCTTGGCCACCTAGGCACACTGCTGGCTCATGTTCAGCCTACTATCAATAAGTACCCCCAGGTCCAGAATAAATTTGAACTGTACTTCACTAAATCACCTCTTATCAGCTATGTATCTGCAAACAGATAAGCCTAACATCAAGCCTTTAGAGTAAGCACATGGGGAACAAGCACAACAGCAACTCCTAAAGCAGAGAAGTCCTTGTAAAGCCCTATTTCCCCTCTGCAGAGCCAAACATCCAATAGCATTTTGTGCAACACTCCAACTTATTGCAAATATCCTAACAACACACGGATAAAGAGTGTGCATGGGCAGCCAAGAGTGACAGCACATGCATCAAGACTGTAGTGTTCTCCAGTAGCAAGAAAAGAAAACCAAGAAAACTCCCATTTGCATCTGCAAGCATATTGGAGCCAGGGCACCAAGTCCTCCTACTTAGATGCTTGCAAGAGCTGTATAACCAGTCCTAACTATCCTTCAAACAGCACTCAGGCAAGCAGACTCTGCAGCCCAGGAATCTCATAGAAGGATTCCACCTCTTAAACTTGCTGAGGGAAAGGGCCCTTGTGCTAATAAAAGCCAGTGCATTGATGAGTCAGCTAATTCCCATATAAAAATGATCTGAACATCAAAAGTGTGAATTTTATTCACCTTATGAATTCTTACAGGATTCAAAGATCAAAATCTCCCTCAAATTAAGGCAGAATATCTATTCCCAGTTCTCAGCCTAAAAGAGATGGTATCTGGTGTAAACTGGAAGCAAGCACCATTGCTTGGACTATTTTCACTCTTTAAGCTGGTGTTGCTGCAGTAATGCATAAAAGCATCTAAGCAAAAAAACCCAAGAAATCTGGAGCGTACAGAAGTCAGAAAACTTACTGCAACTTTTCTTTTTGTTAACATTCCAGAATGCATTTCATTCCATTTAGTGACAATATCAATAATTAGATCTCAGCTTAACCTCCACAACACAGACACCTGAAGTGGTCGCTTGATTTGCTATTCTTTTTACATCTCACAGAAGATCTGTTTAATAACATGCAAGTACACTGAGGGAGGAGGTGATGTAAGAATAAGCCAACATCAATAAATGAAAATGCTCTCCGTAATGAAGTTGCTTTAACCTGTCTAGTAAACCTAACAGATTTTCCCTGTTTCACAGTACTACTCTCCTGTAAGATGTGAATCCACCAGCTATGAACTTCACAGCCATTCAGTGGTACCCTTTTATGGATGGCCATCTGACTCCATGCCTTTTCTAGCAATTTCTATGTCGCAATCATCGTTGATACTGATGTATGGTCTGGATATGTGCTCGATGCTCCTCAGGGTGATATGAATCAGAACGGCCTCTGTCATGCTATGTCCAGCATGTAACATAAACATCACCAGTAATCAAACAACAATGCAGTGATTCTAAAAGCATGCAGCTACTCCTGGAATCAAGAAGGTCTTCTGCTATAGAAACCATAAAATGCTTTCTTAGGCATAAGATGTAAGTGTTGCCTAAAGCATGCAGCAAAGCATTGTGACTGACTTGGTTATGATCACCAGGCCTTTCACATCAGTTTTCATGGAGAGAATTTTTTGAAGGAGTAATAAAAAAAAAAAAAAAAAACCCAACTCAGAAACTCAGAACACTTTTAGAAAGTTTTCAGTTACATCATTTGATTTTAATGCAAAGGAGCTCAACCACGTGGGATTTAGCGCTGTCACGATTAATCAGGCAAATCACACCATCAGCAGGATTCTACGAAGACCAGAAGTGGAATAAGTGAAATAGGGGAAACAGCTCAGGAGATTAGTTTCTCACCCTTGATTCAAGTCTACAAATAGAGTACATCAAATGAAAAACTACATATCTAATTATATTATGAAAAAAAAAAAAAAACAACTGATTTTTAAACACAGTACAGTTCGTGAGTCACCATCCTGATGATTATTCACTACGGAGCTGGGGAGCAACTGATGTCCCTTCAAATTCCATAACTGGAGTTTCATTCGGTTGAGTTCTGAAATCAAGAAAGGTGAATGACTAAAAGCAGATGAGGTCTGCATTAGGAGCATTTGCCAACACAATAATCTTGATACACTACTGTGGCAAAGCGCTAAGCACTCTATCAGCTGTATTAGCAAAGGTCTGCTTGGGAAGCATACAGGAAAATCATCCCCTATCATGAAAACAACAGCTTGGCAAGTCAAATACTATCTGCTATACAGGTTTCTGCTGATGCAGGTTTGTCCAAGTAGGATTTACACATCACTAAAATACCTCCAACTGACCAAAATATACTTAAAACTATACTACAGACTTCTGTTCTGCTCTTAATCTTAGCTTAGTACTTCGCTCAAAGTATTTTGAATTGAGTAACAAAACCTCTCAATTCCCTGCGTCAAGTTAGAGAACTACCAATATTGAATAACACAAACCTCTCAATTCAACATGTCAATTTAGCAAACTACGAATGTCCTTTTTAGTATAACATCTAGCTCCAAATGTAGAGCACGACAGTAATCTTGAGGCAAAGAAAATACTAAAAGACAAAGCAACACCACATGCTATGCAAAGCACAGTTATGATCAATATGTTTATCATTATTGGTCACTGATTACACAAGTCACAGACTGTCTGTGACCCCAGGGAGCTTCCCAGGACTAACAGGCTGCCAAACACATCACACCCTGCAGCGTCACTGGTTACAGAAGCTGGTTTGCACCTCAAATTTTTTGGTGCTGCCTTCCTTGGCCTTGACTGTCTTGTTTACACATGCATTCCATGAGAATTGCAGAGAAGAGCATTCTCGTTGCTGGCATATCTTCCACTGGGGAAAGAAGTAATGCACAACAGCCCTTCGACCCCAGCCACATGGGGCATCAGGTACATGAAAGATACGCAGAAAGAGGAGACAGTGCTAGTGTTCCCTCTCCTAACTCTGTGATGACCTCCAATCTTGGAGGTAATAATACTAAGTAGTAAAGTCATCACCATCATGAAGGTTATGCAGCTACTGCCCTAAGCATGTGAGCTGCTGGAATTTAGCAAGGGGGTGGAAAAGATACACAGGACACATCTAGGCAAGGAGACTATTGATCAATACACAGAAATTCAGCAGCCCAAGAACTCCACAAAGATGTGTATGGGCCCTGGCTGCAAGTCAGCTGTGGAAGAAGCACACTGCAGTGTCACAGCCAGCTATGGACAGCTACATGAAATTAATTCGTTCAGCTGCTGCTCCGTTCCCCACAGTCCATTTAGCTGACTTTTGCATGGAGGTAGGGGAATTTCACCTTTTATATAGATGCATCTGGAAAGACTTTACACACAAATTATTCCCAGTACACAACACATACTCTAAACAGTGCAGCCTGATTAAATGGTACATGTTACAGCATCTTAAACTACTCTGCATCACCGTCTGCAATCTCAAAGATGGCACAGACCCAACGTGACTTAGGAAACTAAGACAAAGTTCAAGGCAACTATAACAGGGAAAAGTACCTATTCTCATTTAGTCTCCTGTTGGCTCAAAGCTCTGACGAGTGATGGATTGCACCACTTCTCATTGATCAGATCTGTTTGGTATTTGTGAGAAATTTACCATTTACCAGAAATTAAGGGCAAAGCTTACTTATATACATTTTTTGACCACATGGTATTGCAGGTTTGGCGGTTCTGCTTTTTTAAAAACCACCAGAGTGCTTTATACCTAAAAATGAAAGAAATAATAAATGGTCACCTTCTTATTGTACTCAGGTAGAAGTATCTTACATACTTCCATTGTTGTTCTTTTTCCTCTGAAATTATCACATTTTCTTTCTTTTCAAAAGTGTACATGCATGTGTGTATGTGCACATGGAACTTCAAGACTGCAGACACATGACAAAAATGTACCAAAAGAAGGTCATTTGACAAAAGTCAAAGCAAGTCTTGTTTTCTGTATGCCAGTTTGAAGTGATGCACGCTTTGCTGAATCTTTGAATACTTTAGCTTGAGTATGTGACTTAAAGGGAAAAGCAAATCAGTATGAATACTTTAAACAGGTATCCCTATCATAAACTTTCGCAGAAAGCCAGTTTTGCAATAGAGTTCTGGGCCCCTCAGTTTAAGGACATTGAGACACTTGAACGTGTTCAGAGAAGGGCAACGAGGCTGGGGAGAGGCCTTGAGCACAAGCCCTAGGAGGAGAGGCTGAGGGAGCTGGGATTGTTTAGCCTGGAGAAGAGGAGGCTCAGGGGCGACCTCATTGCTCTCTACAACTACCTGAAGGGTGGTTGTAGCCAGGAAGGGGTTGGCCTCTACTCTCTAGCAACCAGCACCAGAACAAGGGGACACAGTCTCAAGCTGTGCCAGGGCAAGTTTAGGCTCAAGGTGAGGAGAAAGTTCTTCACCGAGAGAGTGATTCGCCATTGGAATGTGCTGCCCGGGGAGGTGGTTGAGTCACCATCCCTGGAGATGTTCAAGAGGGGACTGGACGTGGCACTTGGTGCCATGGTCTAGTCATCGGGTTTGTGGTGACAGGTTGGACTCGATGATCTTCGAGGTTTCTTCCAACCTTAGTGATACTGTGATACTGTAAAACAGTAGTTCAGTGATATGGCTGCATCTGGATGTGAAACATGAGTTCTGTCACTTTCATCATGAAACCCTATAGCTAGGTGAGATAATGAATTAACCAAACAATTTCATTTAAGCAAGGCACAGTGTTGCACAGGTCTGCTTACTTAAAAGAAAATAAATATTTATGCATGGTTTTGAGGAATTTCTGGTGAACTCTAAACTTATTTCTCAATAAAAACTTCATATTTTAATTTTTGCATTTGTAAAATAATTCATTTGGGAAGCACACCAATATAAGAAATCCCTTTGGAAGCATGGATGAAATAAAAAAAAGAGGGACAGGTTGGAAGAGAAAAATGTAATCCAAAGAATTTCTGGTGAACTCTAAACTTATTTCTCAATAAAAACTTCATATTTTAATTTGCTGAATGAAAGCATCATTTGGAAAAAACAAATGTAAAATAATTCATTTGGGAAGCACACCAATACAATGTAAAAAACCCATAGGGTTTCCAAAAACCACTTGGCCTTTGTTTTGGGATAAACAGCTTGGTGTCATCTGCAAATTTACTGCACTTGATCATCAATAAAGATGTTGAAGAACCATTTGCAAGTAATCTAGCTCTGTTTCCAGAAAGAGTTGGAAAATCACTAGTAGCCATCACTACAGAAATAAATTTCCTGTAAGTGCAAGGAGAATTGCCTCCTGCATTTCAACAGCATCCCTAGTGGCTTGGAAAACAAGCCTCACATTACATTAAAGGAAGGCTGCAGCCATCTCATACTGCTGCAAGTAAAGACAGTGAGCTCATGACTCACTGCCCCTGTTTGGTTGCAACTCATCAGTGCCGGCAGCCCTAATCTGCTCCCAGCCATTATGACCAGAAGCTTTGAAATATGGATTAGGTCTACACTAAGTACTCCGTGCAGGGAAAGAACTCCTTGAGCCCTTTATTCCCCACGGAGTACCTGTGCAGAAGAATAAATCAGTGATGTGAAAGAAAACATAAAATCCTTCTCAGTAAAATTTGCAGATGACAGAAAAGATAATAAAATGGTAAATACAGAGGAGTTGTCAGTTGCACAGATTGCATGGCAGTCTAGGCTCACCTGAGTAAGATGTATTTTAACACAGCTGAGCATAAAGCTGTCTATCTCATAAGTAAGAGCACAGATTCCAAACAAAGACAATATAACCTAAGGAGAGACATATGGATGATGGTGGATAACCAAATTAATATTGGCCTACAGTACAATATCCTGGCTAGAGCAGCGAAAAAAGAGCCTTTGCCGTCCAAGAAAGTAAACACAGAATAGCCATAGGAAAGGATTACATAAATCACTACTGATGTTGAGACAGAATCTTTCCACTTCAAACAGCATGTAACAACATGGTTTATATCTAGTTTGTATCTGTGATCCCTGAGCACTGCCACAGGAACAACTAACAGACTATACCGCTATTCAAACTAGGAAGACTTCATCAAGAAGTGTTCAAATTGCTAGGAATGAGAAACCTGCATCAAAGAGGAGGATAAACAATCACTGCATTACTGTCGACAATTATCTAAACGAGGGGGAAGAACTGAGGAAGTGTTTTCTCCTAATTAATGCTGGATTTGGTATGTTTCTGCAGCATAGAAGTTCAAAAGCTTCAGACTAAAATTAAGGTAAGACTACTTTAACAGCAAGTACAGTTCATCAGGTGAAAGAAAATCCTGCCTTTCTTTAGAAGTTCTTACAAAAAGCATTTCATTCTAGAAACAATCAGAAGTTGCAAGATTGTGTTAGTATCTCACATTGTTCTTTGAAATCAAGACACAACAAAGACGTGAAACTCTACCTCCCAAAACCATGCCTAAAATACTCCAGGACAGCTTTGTCACTGCAGCTCATCACACTTACGTGGCCTTTAGGGCAGGTTATTTGGCTAGCTCCTTAGTTTTAGGGGGAAATTATTTCCCCTTTCCTCTTCCCCCCAAGTTGTGGAATGGATTATACAAACTGCTAGTAAGCCAAATGAACTCATTACTTCGCTCACTGCTTCCCCAAGTAATATTTTGGATATTCTTGGTGTTAATGCTTCTCTATTTGTGCAAATCAGCAAGTTTCCAAAAGAGCATGGGAAAAGTGAAACCCTGACAAATACACAGAATAGCTCAGTCACAGATGACATAAATTAATCTCTCAGTTTCTGAAGCCAGTAACACGCCTTGGAAAAAAGCAAACAAATGAGTAACAAGGAAAAAAGAAGAAGAAACAAAACACAAACAGCCCCACACAAAAGACATAGCACAGAAAGAACCCTTCAGATGTGAAATTCACATGAAATGCAAACACAATTTTTGCAGAAGACTAAAAAAAACCACCAGCCTTGTCTTATGGAATTAGCAGACTGGGACCAGTACCCTAGTGAAAGGGGGTGGTTAAGGGACCTGAAGATTCAGCCAGTTTAACACAGATTGCATGCAACACAGCAAAAGGTAATTGCTTAATTGGTCAATTGTCCAATACTAAATTTGCCTCAGGATTTAACTCAGAATAGATATTAAAATTATACATTGCAAAGCTTCAATGAATTTTCAAAATCTGTATTGAACTATAAACTGAACACTATTTTGTAAACCTAAACATGGCCCTTCATGATTCACTGAAAGAAAACTGCCAGGCACCACGTAGGCATTGCACCTATTCTCTAGTCAGGCTACGTGTCATTATTCCCAAAGTAAAATTTGAAAGCTAATGCAACAGCTAGCTGTGTCATAATAGAAATAAGTATGACCAAATTTCTGTTATTGAAATTGTATTTTTCTGAGTGCTACTCTCTCAAATACCTCAATCAGGCAAGGATTATATGTTCAATTTAATGCTAGCCAGTGATAGTTAATCATTTTAAAGTGGCACAGCTAATCTCATTTCTTACCCAGAGAAAGCCCACTCTCATCTCTTATGTGTGAGGAGACAGCAAGTCATTGGCTCAGTTTTGGATGCCTTTTGAACTGGGCTAAAGACTTTTTCCACTTCCCACCAAAGACATCTAGAACCACTGAGCAAGAGAACATGCAGATATGCTCAAATCTACATGAAGGTGAGAGGTAGCTGTTAACAGGGATAAAGTTCTGCCATGCAGAAGAGAAGGCTCCAAGGAGACCTTATTGTGGCCTTCCAGTATCTTAAAGGGGGCCTACAAGAAAGCTGGGGAGGGACTTTTTAGGTTGTCAGGGAGTGATAGGACTAGGGGAATGGGGAAAAAAGTAGGAATGGGTAGATTCAGATTGGATGTTAGGAAAAAGTTCTTCACCATGAGCGTGGTGAGACACTGGAACAGGTTGTCCAGGGAGGTGGTGGAAACCTCATCCCTGGAGGTTTTTGCAGCCAGGCTGGATGTGGCTCTGAGCAACCTGATCCAGGTTGGAGCGTCCCTGCCCAGGGCAGGGGGGTTGGAACTAGATGATCCTTGAGGTCCCTTCCAACCCTAACGATTCTATGATTCTATGCAGCCTCACACTGAGGCTGTAAGAATCAGGCAATTTATAATAAAAGGCCTGTTACACGAGGTAGCAGTGGCTTCTCTGACATGTGCTGAAAGACAATGAATTAGATTACAGGCTTTCAATATCTTCCAGGAAGGTCAAATTTATGGAGAGAAGATGCACAGAATCTTCTTCAAATGCACCTATTACATTCACAAGGATGTGATTTTTGAGAAGAAAGAAGAAAGGAAAAAAAAAAATAAAATAAAATCAATACACAAACTGAGGGAAGACCTCTGCAATGAAATCCCCTCTGCAAGAGAAAATTTCAGCTAGCAGTTGCTCAGTACATTTTCATAAGATAACCCCTAAACACGGGATACTGAAGTCATTATTGGGGAAATTAAAGAAAAAAAAGGCAGCTTGTGGACCCTGCAGCACTGGCTTCAATGACACCTTGTTATCCTATCTGCTACATGGGTTTTTTTCCCTGCAGATAAAATAATTTGTTTCAGACTACAGCACCTTTTCCTCAGCTATATGGTAACAGATGAGTCAGGATATGTAAACAAAAAGACTACAAAGTCTTATGTCTAAGTCGACATCACAACTAAGAACCAAAAGCATAACGACCTTTCAGCCATTATCAACTTCTCTATGCTGCTTGAACGACAATACTGACCTGAACCACTATCCCCAGCTGCAGGGAGCCAGCCAGGGACCTTAACCCACTTTCAAATCTGTATCTCCATTTGGAGCCATTAACTCCTCTGCAGGTCTATTACTGCTTTGTCCACATTAAGGTGATGATGAGCACTGCAGACCAACGACCCTGAGAAATCCTCCATCTTCATATGTTCTATATCTGGTTGAATTCCCTCACTAGAAACCCTGGGAAAGCTACCTGGCTCCTTAAAAGTTTTGTATTCTCATTTGTGTTGTCTAGCAGGATCTTGAGATTTCTTGGGCACAGAAAGCAATTGTTTAGTTTTCTCCCCTTGATAAATAAACAAATCTTAATTTAAACCTTAAGAGGCTGACAGGAATGGTTTCGCTTTGTGCTTCCTTTTCTCAGCAGTGCAAATATTTATGGGTTTGAGTCGACATACAGCCTCTGAGCAGAGCTTAATTTGGTCTGTTAAATTTGAATGCTTTGAACATTTACAGACTCAGGATGAAAATGTGTGTAAGAACAAACTACACCTTCTGGGGCAAACTGCTCCACCTTTTCAACAGAAATGCCTGCACTAACCTGGAGAAGAGAAGGAAAACTGCTAGTAAGACCACACCTGTATTTCTGGGAATTAAATGAGCGAGGTGTTTTCCTCACATATTTATTATCCCATGCCCTTGATTTCAAATTAAATACTATACTATCCTCCTGGAGAGGGACAAGGCCTTTTAAGTCTGCTTAATACAGGCAAGAAGAAATTAAGATGATGATTCTTCCAGCCTTGCCTTGGAGATAGCACACAACAGCCAGCAAAAAAGATAATTTCCCCTCAAAACCCAGGTGATACTCTGAACGGCTGCTTCATGGATGGAGTAACTTCCAGGCTGAAAACAAACCAAAAAAAGCCCACCCCACAGATATTCTCTGCTTGTACACAGCAGACTCCCTGCAGACAAGGGAAAAAAAAAAAAAACACAACAAAACTATTCTTGACATGCCATTACTCCTTGTAATTTAGCAACAAATAAAACTGGAGCTTGCCCAGGAAGCTGTGCTCCTCCAGTTATCTTTGGAGATCTACCCAGGCTTTGTTCCCCATTTGACACTCCATAAAGGTGAACAAGAGTGCAAACCATAGGATTCTGAGTAGGAAGAAGAAAGGATTTTCAACTTGGGCAAGGGGGAAAAAACTTGGCAGTTTGGTAACACTGCAGTAGCTTAAACTGAACAAGAAATATTTCTTTGTATTGTCACCAATTTTGCTTGACATACCTGGATGTTCCTGGCTACAGCTGTGGGAACTAGAAAAGCAGAAACACTCAGGAGCTGATGGACAGTTGTTTTCCAGGCCACTAACTGACTGGCTCCTGCTTTTACCTCCATAGCCTGAGACATGTCAGCTACTTCAAAAAAACTCAATGGTAACATCTTTAAAAAATGCTTAGTGTACTAGTTTGCACTGCTAGTGAACACAGAAACAATTTGTAAGCATTTTGAAGCTTACTTTAGAGCTTTTCTTAAAAGCATATTTACATTCTCAGCTATCTGAAGCAAAGACCCATGGCAACCAATGTGGTGGACAAGGGGGAGCAGTTGTAAAAAAAAAAAAAATAAACATCTATTTAGTTATTACAATCTGTTCTTTTGACAACAGCTTTTGAAACTGTGTGTTGCACCGTTCTGAGCAGGATCTCTCAAAGCAGCTATGAGACTCAGTTGCAAGAAGATCATAAATAGCCTAAAGGGATCCTTAGTAAAATATTTACTGTTTTGCCTAATTTATATGTTAGCTAACATAATCCTTAATCCAGCTCCTCAGGAATTTGGGTTAAAAAAAAAAAAAAAAAAAAAAAAAAAAAAAAGAAGGTTTCTGCCCTTTTTAATAGTACTATAATGCATTTCCTAATCTGCTCCTTTAAAAACCTCTTACAAACTGTTATTTCTAGTATGTATTAGCACTAAGATTTGACTAAAAAGGCTACTTCCCCAAAATGTCTTCAGAAAAGTGTTTTTTGGAGTAGAAGGTCAGGGTATGATCTTTTCAATTTTTTTTATTTTTTTTTTTTTTTTACAGAAAGGATCAGAACATCTCTATTTTAACTGCTAAGTAGCTTTACACAAAATACCTTTAGTAGGTACATGATTAAGCATAAATCCAGAGTAGGCTCTCTGCATAATATTTCTTTTAATTTTAAAATGATCTGGAATAAAAACAGCCAAGGTCTCAAATCCGCAGTTTTGTGTCCTGTCCTGTTTGGCCAGTCCTTAAAATCTTTTTAGCTCTCAGAATACATAGTTCAGCAGGTTTTTTTCCAGCCCATAAATTATCCCGCAGGAGAAGGGAGCCCTTTCTGTTGACCACCAGTAGGCTTTTTACGCCCATTCTCCCTTCCCCAATGTAATCAGGGGAGAGACTGAGCCTGCCTAAGAGATGCACAGGAACATCTAGCACCAAACATTCATACGTATTGTAGCACTAAAGTATATACTTTTAAAAGCTTCATTAAAATACCTTGGGGCTTTTGGTCTTGATTAGTGAAAAGGTTTCAGTAATTCGTTGTTATATCACTGGAAATAAATTACTATGGGGAAAAGCACCGAAAACATCCATTGGACAGAAGATAGAAAGTATACCTCAGAACCTAAATAGCATGGAAAAAGTACAGAGAGAAAATTTCCCTAATGAAAAAGCACTCTGTATCTTCTGTATAAAAACCTAGCCATTAGTTTTACAAAATAATCCATGAAGTGAGCTGGGTAATAGCATTTCAAAATTTATATTGCAGGACTGACAAATCAGATGTCAAAATTAACACTGATTTGCCACCAGTCTTCTCTCTTTCCCCCTCCCCCCCCCCCCCCCAGTTCTGTGTTTTGGAAAGTAATTTAGCCAATGCCTACCTGCAAATGTATACCTCCTTCTAAGTGAACACCTACTATTCCATTTTGTGGTCAGCACAGCAAGCCAGCTTTAACTATACTGACTAAAACACAGTCTATCTAACAAAAAAAAAAAACCACCAGAAATTAAGATCATCAACTATATTGCAGCAGAGAGAAGCTATCACTGTTTTTAAACACTCATGACAAACCATGCCAAGTTTTCTTAATTCCACAAAGTTTCAAAAGCTTGAAGTTGTTCTAGAAACTGCTATAAACAGTGCACAACAAATCTGCTTCATACATTTAAACAAATGAATACATTTTTACGCTCACTGAACAGAAGTTACAAGCGGAGTAAAGCCACTGAAGTTAAGGTCTGTGGTGACATTTAAAGCCACGCTAGATCTGCACTGCTTCACTTACCCTGGACACCGCCATTTTTTTGAGACACGGGAAGGAAAACCATCAAAAAGTGCAAGAAGTATTTAAAAGTCAATGCAAAATCATTGAAAGAAAAAGGAAATAAATCCTAACTTGCACCCAAAGTAGCCATTCACAGGAAAAAAAGCCAAGCAAGAGGCCAGATTTTCGTTTTGGCTCACCAATTACATTGATGCTATAATTATATTGATAAATTCAGATATATTGGTTTTCCTCTCGCTGTACACTAAACCGATGCTCTATTTACACTGAAGTAGCAGCCTTTACTGACAGGGTTGTACCTATTACTAAAAGAAAAGACTTGGTAAATAAGCAGCAGTTAAGGGAATGGGGAAAAAAGAGGCGATGAGAGAATATGACCTACAAAATTATAACGAGCATGACTGCCTCGCCAAAGAACGATTTTTCTTGCAATGCAGAGTATAATTGATTTTCAGAAGTTAAGGGGTTCTTTAGAAAATGAAATCTGTTCTACACAAGATAATGATAACATTGGGATACAAAACAAGCCTATAGTTGAAGTGTGAAAAGTAAACACTAAGTGACAGAAAGCATTTTCAAAATCCAGTGAGATAACAGAAAATTCATAATGCATTTGCAATACATTAATATCACATCGCTAACAATATACCTGTCAAATACACATTTTTCAATTCTGCCTGGAAATAAATTATTAAATGCTTACTGCAAGTAAAATGGGAACTTCAGTGAGTGCAAAAAAAAAAAAAAAAAAAAAGTGTAACAGGAGTCGACCACGTCGCATTTGCCTGCCCACAGCAACAGCACTTCTGTCAGAAGCACTGCTAAAGATCTTGAGTTATGCACAAAAGCAGGCTCTGTTAGGGCAACGGACAAAGGCAAACGACTGCAAAGCAAGAGGACTCAACTTCAATTTAACTGTCCTGTAAGGTACATACTAATTAGCTGCAAAGCTATGAAATCCTAGCTAGCATGTTAAGTCTGCTACATGACAGTATAATTTGACTTCTTAAAGGATTATGCAAATTACAACTCATCATTCCATTACACAACTGAAAAAAAGTGACAGCTAATTTATACATAACACACCTTTCAAATCCTGAAGATGTGAAGCACCTGTGCAATACTTTTTTTTTTTTTCCCCGAGATTTTCTACTGTATGATACATTCTTGTTTATTGCACTGTACAGAAGCATACCTAAGCTTTAGTAAAGCCTTAGGAGGTTGTTTTTATTTGCCCCCTTTGTGGTTTTTTTTTGTTTGTTTGTTTGTTTGTTTTTTTAAATCTCATAGAGCACAATCCCAAAGAAATAAAACAACACATTTCTGTCCCTGATGCAGAGGGGTTTGCACACAAGTAGAAGTGCACAGTTTCAACACACGTGTCATTTCTGAATAGCGGGCGAGCACGAGCACTAAATGCACGAGCTAGAGGCAAGACTCACACAGATTTCAACATACTTCTGGTAGGTAGATTCACAGTAGATTCCGTCATATCGGTAGATTTTCCTACATTCTGTTTGGTTGGGCAGAGGATGCTGGACAGTTATTCTGTAGAGGCATCAAAAACAGATAGACATGACTAAGAGGTTCTCTACAGGTAACTGTAATGCAGGACAAATCAGTATGTTGAATGTTTGTTTGTTTGCTTGTGTTAATTTTATCTTTTAAAATCAAACACCTTTTTCTGATTTCTTTAAATCAACTGCCTTGTGCACAGAACATCCAGAGTTTCCACTTCTCAAAACTTGCACTGAGAGTAAACTAAACTTCAGTTCTCCACAGTATTTTTTTTTCCTTCCCCCTCCCATCAAATAGAAGTGGAAAAGGTAAAGAATTTTATGAACCACACTGATACTTCATATAATTTCTGTATATACAATAGTGCTTATAATATTGATTATTTATTATTTACTGTTGCAATCCTTCCTCAGGCAGAGCATTCATTTGTATCAGCTGGGAGTTTGTCCAGACAAAGACCAAATAACCCTCCAATTTAAAATGTCAACAGCAATTCTCACATTTGCACAGAATGAGGATGTTGTGGCATTATGAGGACTGTGATTGAAGGTGCTCAGCACCATCTGAATAATGCCATATGTTCTCGGATCGACTGAAAGAAAAGGAAAGTGATTGGCAGCAATCAGGAGGTGCACAGCATCTTGTAAAATCAGGCCCTAAAAGATTTGTCAATCATTCTATTATTCATCCCTCCCCAACTCCCTGTTAGCAGAAAATATAATTTGGCTATAAAAATTCAATGTTGTTTTTAAAATATACTTGGGAATTGCACACAAAACAGTACCCACCAATTTTTTTTTTTTTTTTTTTTTTATCACCTCCCTCTTCTCTGGAATAAAAACACATTTTAGATGCTTTTGTATCTTCCACAAATTAATACCTTTTCTTTTTTAATATAGTGGTGGTTATTTGAGAACTATTACACTTTTTTTTTTTAAATGGAGAATTTTAGGCTGTGAATTTTTTTTAATTACTTTTTTTTTCCCCAACAAATAATTCTTATTATTTTTACACTATTACATCTATATAGCTCTAAGCTAGTCCTGCTTTTTTTAACATCACATATTTGTTCCAACAGTAATTTGAAACTGAAGGTTTGAGGAAAAAAATTAGTATCATTAACCAACAATAAGCCTTACAAGGAAACGAAAAAGTTATCTACTGTGGAAACTGAGGGCCGCCCTCAATGAGGCTGCACCTATATAGAGTGGCAAATGCACACCATTTCAAGTCTTAACAGCTCTGGTCCCTTGCTCATTTAATTGGGAAACCTGGTCTGAGTATGTCTCCGCGCTGGTTTTGGCCCATGGGAAGCCGTATGCAGGAGGGAGGAGACAGCTATGAAACAAAGACAGGATCAAACACCTCTAAACACTAAGTGATTCCTGCTTTCACGAGTTCAGGCAGCAAGAGAGAGACTTGTTCCACTGTCATACCCAGGGCCTTTCAGTGAAATGCCTAAGCACCATAGACAGCATATGAAGAAAACCGAGTATCTTAAAAGGGGATCTGCAACACAAGTGCTATCTGCAGGGAACCATGCAAACTAGCGAAAAAGAAACCCAAAAGAGGAAAGTTTCTTCTATGCTGTTTGCGCCTGAGAGACACAAAAGCTTCACTTTGGGTCACCCAGAAATGCCTACAAAGCGAATTCAAGCCTCCGAAATCTCCAGTGCACTGTCACACTGGCTGACCCATGCTCCAACTTCAACTGCCCCCATCTCTATTTTATTTTTAAACCAAGACTATTTGAGATGCCTCTATTTACACTGCTTCGGCAAAGACATGGGAGAACTACGCTCTCCACACCTCTCAGCCAGTGGATATACAAACACACATCCCTGCAGTTCCAAAGATTACCACAGACTCATTAATAACTATTCTAAAGTGACAAACATATTACCTCCTCCTGCTAAAACCATGTTGCTACTGAGGGGAGAGGAAAGGAGGGGGAAAAATATCAGGATATCAGGATTCTTTGAAGGAAAGAAAGAGAGCCAGTGAGAGCATGTTACATTAAGAGTCACTCAAAAATACATAAGCAGTCCTTGCAAAAACTATCAGAATCCTTCCCAGATGAGTGCCCTCATCACAGGGCTTCAGAATTATGCTCTTCCTTCAACCAGTTCTCTGGCCAAATGAGCCTTGAATAGTAATACTGATTATTGCTATTAGTTGAGTAGTTAAACAAGTGGAGTAGAATATGGATCACTCCAGAAAATCTTTATTCTGATGTAGCTGTGGCATTCTTATGGGAAGCTGAAGATACAGGTTTGAACATCCTTTTAGGAAACAGATCCTAAATAAGCATTTGCTGTACCGAACTTGTGTAGAATACCCGTCAGCTAGCTTTTAGTTTTCATAAGGACAAGTCCTTGCTCTTTTTAAAATAGATGACCAACAAACTGAAACACGAGACTGCATCTGAACATCAGGAAGGAATTCTTTTACTGCAAGAATGATGGACAACTGAAACAGGTTGCCTTGTAGGGGTTGAAGAGCCTCTG